>CM042076.1:75808216-76408216 GCA_023509865.1 Trypoxylus dichotomus | reverse complement strand
CGCTTCTAAAACATTGATTTTCGAGACCTTCACTCGATGTTTTCCTTTGGTTAAATAATGAAATCGCGTCTACGGATACATGATTTTGATTGTTTTAAATTGATGTGGTGTTCCTCACGGAACACTGGTTATCTATTAATAATTCACACAATTTAGAAGCCTACACCCTAATATCAATTTTCTGTCGTAACCAGCATACTTATGGAGGTGTAGCAATATACATATATCTAATAATTCTGTGAAGTGATGTAGCATAAAAGATATATTAGAGATATCGGTGGAGAAATATTGTGAAGTTGTTGCTTGTCATTTAATCAAATGTGATGCAGTGATAGTAAGTGTTTATCAATGACCGGAAGGCAATTTTGATACTTTTATAGAATTAATGGAAGAAGTGCTAACGTACATTTTGAAACATTCTAATGTATGGACTAAAATTATTGTTCAGGTGATTTTAATATGAATTTTCTAATTAATAGCACACAAAGAAATTTGATACTAGATGTGTTTCTTGGATATGGCTTGGAAATAACCATTTTCGTAGCAACAAGAGTCACTAATACATGTAGCACATGAATATCTTTTGTAACATAGAAAATAACTCAAATGATGCATATGCGTACCCCACATTAATTTTAGATCATTATAATAAAGTTTTAGAAATTAAAATAGCTACATAAAAAAGAATACTTACAACTTCTAGACTACAAACTAAATGTTTCAAGCACAAATTGCTCCGGAGAGTTGGGACGATATCTAATCACTAACAGTACAGGTACTAAACATCAGCCGCAACCACAAAACCTTAAACTCATGAAAGAGACCTTAAGTTTATTGTATGACGCCTATACACAGCTGAAAGATGACGAAGTGAATGAGATGTTTAACAGATACAAGACATTTTACAATCTCCAGATACAATATAACAAAACTAGAAAGTTGAAGAGCATGGTCATGGCCTCGGATACTCCTCAAAAAAACATTGTGAATCATAATTAATAGAGAAACAGGTAGATTGAAAAGTAACGAAAGTAATAAAATCGATGCCACTCCAGCAACCCATGAGTTCAATTCCTATTTCTTAGAAATAGCAAACAGCCTAAATAAAAATGTAAAACAGTCAAAAAAGTCCTTTCTCGTTACATGTCCCATGCACCCAAAACAAACAAATACTTTTTCTTCTTTCCAACTCGTGATGAAGAAGTATCGCGTATTATAAGAACATTGAAAAAGGAAACAAATTGCAGATATCTTTGACATAAGCACTTGTTAATAAAATCCGTGCCGCAATACATAGCTGCACCGTTAACAGACATAAATTTTACTACAGGAATATTTCCAGAGAGAATGAAAGTTGCAAGGGTCTCTCCTATATTAAATGGAGATAATCCTTCAAATGCATCAAACTATGGACCTATACCTGCATTACCAACAATCTATAAAATACTGGAATCGATTATGACCAAAAGAATATATAATTTTTTTGGAAAAAAATAGTTCATTTACGAAATGCCAATATGGATACATAAGAAGCATTCGTTTCCTGTTGTTTAAGAGACTCTTTTCTTTTTGACAAGAAACGGAATTTTCTGTGTAATAAAGAAGAAAGGAAATTTTGGGAACTTGTAAATCAAGTGCAAATATATCGCAAGGAAGCTGTATATTGCAAACACGTTAAGATATTTAGTGATTAAATATAATGTTAAAGTCCTATCCGATGTTACAAGAAGTCCAACCTTGCATTCTCCCTAACGATACCATTAGATTAAAGCAAACTACAATTACGGTAAAAGAACAGAATTAAAGGTGAGTTTAGCAATTGCAATAAAAAAATGGGCATGTTCTTGAGAGAACAGGGGCCTCAAAAAATCCCATTACAATATATAACACAAATATGCTCACTTGCTGTACGCTCCACCTGTTTATTAGAATTTAGAGTATTTTCGCTCTTTCTTATAAACTATCTTCACACTAAAATTACCCCATCAAGTCTAAGAAGGACGCCATAAAAAATAAGGAGATAAAAGCAAGTTGCCTCGAGAATTCCTCTAAAAGAAAAAAATAAAGAGTAACTAAAACGCGCGTGACGTTGATGCCCGCTTTTATATACGCCCCAGCAGACGGTTCACGGACCGCGTCCGAAGCATCCGTCCTCTTCACCTTCGAACGCTGCTCCGGAACGAGCCCGGAGATGCGAAACTCCGGTGATAAATTCGAGTTATAGAAATGAAAACGATGATATCCGACGAACATGGAAGTGCTTTATGGGCTACGGCCGTAAACGGACACGTCCGGTCACGATTAATGAGGACGTATCTCTCTGGCAGGCAGAGGCAAGGATGTCCGTCGGTCCACGGCGGGGCGAGGAGGGGGCGAGGGAGGCGAAGAGGTCCGAGGAAAATGGGGATTTATCACCGTGCCACGCCAGACCATCACATATCGGAGGCTTTATTAAGATTTATACATGCTCGGTGTTCGTGAAAACGCTCTTTTGTGGAAGGGGGAAATGGACGAATGGTATGATGCAGGACTGGCGGTTAGCAGTACAACATATTCGGTCTATGAAATGTTAATACGTATATTTATGTTTTGCGGAAGGATTTCTTGAATTCGAATATATTGTGTGCTGCTTAATTGAAGCATTATTATTAGGTAAGATGGAAATATGAAAAATCAAGCTCATACCATAGGCAATTCTCTCGTTTGAGGGTTCTAACTAAAGTACAGATTAAGAAAGCGTATTCGTAAACTCTAAACGCTCTACTCCAAGGATCTCTGGTTGTTTGAGGGTTTGAAGATATTTCCCTCAACAGACCTGTTGGTATTATGCAAAACGTTGCTAATGCTTTTTCAGATGTTTTCACAAGCACAATTTTAACTATCTGTCCCGATTTCAACAGCTGTTCTTTCAACATTACTACGTTACTTCAATTCCAACGATGTTCTACGAGCATTAATCAAACTGGTTTGCCAAGCTTTTTTATTCGATCCCCTCTCTATTATATTCATCTTGGCAGTTCGTACGACAACTTTTCCATCTTATTGGAAAGTAAGTAGAATTACACCAGTCTTTAAGGAAGGGCATCATCGTGGTATTTATAACTATCGACCTATAAATATATCATCCGATTGTGGTAAGGTTTTTGAACAGCTTCTTTGCGATATGATATAGTTGTATTAAACCATATCTCTCTCCTTACTAGTACGGCTTTCTCAATGGTAATTCCCTACAGTTTTCTCACTTTCTAATGTAACTTTTTACCGCTGCCATCTTATCCTCGTCGTGATTTCAAATTAGAATACACAAAGTGGAATTGGAGGAGTTATATTAATTTCTATTATTGCTCTGTTTAGAATTAAATAGTTCGCGTAGATACAATAACATTTATCGTTAAGCGTACAAACATAAATCCTTCATTTAAACATCCGTTCGATAGGTACATGTATTGCGTTCTGTTATTCGTGATTGAATGTTTTCCTATCCTTACCTGAAAACTATATTTAATGTAAACGAAACAAATAGCGATCAGATCTAAATCAAACCGACGACTGCGAAAAACACAATTCCGAATTTAATTGTTTAAGTAATCTGCTGCATTAAATAACATCTAAACGCAGCGTGGTAATAGAGTTGCAGCGCAGCTACGCCTACACGTCGTTTATTTAACTCATATACGCGCTGTTTATAGAAGCAATTATACGTTCACGTATCTAACGATACCAATAACATCGTTATCATCATCATCATCCCAGTCGCGGCAATCGTACTCGCCTTCATATACATCTAGAAGCATATTTACGTATATCTATGCGATCCAAAACAATCTACGCTCCTCGCTGCTGAAGATATTGATAGATAGAGATGTTTAAGTTTATATATTCGTAATACACTTACGAAACGTAACCCTTTCCATGTCAGTGCGCTCGTATGTACAGTATCCGTGTAAAAGAAAATAGCATTTTAGGTAATTACAGGCAAGAATGTAATGATATTAATTAATTAATTAGGTAATCTTGTTTAGGGGTAATGTAATTAACTTAGATGATTTAGATTTACTTTATAAGTTGTTTAAATCAATCTGTTAAATTTATGATTTAAATTGTTTACAAACTTATTTGTACCTTTCCTTATTCGACTGATACGTTTAGAGTAACAAAGATTCGAAATAACCCAAGTCTACTCTGAAGATCTAAGTCAAACAGCGCTCTTAGGCTATCAACAGTTCAAAAATCATAACTTAATCTCTTGATAAATTTACACGATAATTTTTCTATTTGCTATTGACTTTACATGAAACTGAAATCACATTTTTAATCATGAATCATAATAATATCGCTAATCTCCCAATGTACGAGCAACAGCGGTAGAAGTAAAACTTCCGAAAATATTTCTTGAGGTCATCACGTAAACTATGCTTTTCCAATGGTACTTGCTATTAACATCACCTATAGTAATAGATACAAAAATAAGTAGTTTTAACGATCTTAAAACAATAATATTCTTTGTTCAATAGCAGAGCCTGTTGCAGAACAAACTAAAGTACATACAGAATTGAAACTAGTTTATTAACAGTATCAAAAATCACAAGGATTGCAAGGACTGTGTGGTTCTACAATTCACAGGTATCGCAGTAAACTCCACGTAAATTATTATTATTATTTACTGCTGTACTTGCTCTGCATTGCAACGGTCATTTTTCATATGAATTGTTACGAGAGAAACGTAATGAAAATTTGAAGAGAAAAGAAAATATGAACGAGGTATAAGGAAATTAATAGCGAAAAGAAAAAGTTGGAGTTGGTGGAGTGAATATGACCTTGAATAACTTTCCAGACAGATATTCCGGCTGCTGTATATCATGTCTTCCAATCAACGAGACATAATTAACTCCTCTTTTGGGGATATTGATGATCCATATTAAGGGACAGATATTTCAGAAAACGAAGCTCGACAAAGGTAGATGTAATGTGGTAATCAAACCGGAAATTGATATTTTAATTCGGTTATAACGAAACTAAAGTATAGAGCTTTAATTAGGAACACATCATTAAAGAATTGTCAAGAGCGTAGAACAAATCCTAAGGATTCAGATGCAGATACGCATCGGTCATTAACATGTGCAGCAAAACTTTATCTGGGGTCGAACGGAATACCAAAATCGCCAACGATATCAGTTCACCCGAGATAACTATTATGTAGTGAGCACAATGAAACAAATAAACATTACTGACATGTAGTTTTAATTCGTAAAGAAAACACCAAGAAACAATATGATCTAGATTCTGTTGCAGGTGAGCTACATTATTTTTATGTTATCGGCATATGTGAGCTGTAGACAGGACAAATAACACATGGGCTGAAAAGTCCCGGGCCTAACACATAGATGACGCTAGTTTTCTTGTAGTCACCTTTCTCTCAGTTAGTACTAACCTTCAAAAGACAGCTGTTAAAATTTCATGATATTCTATTCATTAGTTTGTGAGTTATTGCGCTAAGAGTCACGCTACTTTTCTTATTTTCAAAACAATGGATCAAAAACAATTTCGTGTTTTAATTTTACGCTGCTTCTTGATGGGAAGAAATACCGTTCAAGCGAAGCAATGGCTTGAAAAGTGTTATGGGGACTCCGCTCCATCAGAAACAACAATAAAACGTTGGTTTGCTGACTTCAAACGCGGTCGTAGAGACACCGATGATGCAGAACGCAGTGGACGTCCAAATGAGGCGGTAATACCAGAAAACATCACAAAAACCACAAAATCGTTTAGAATCATCGAAAAGTTAAGTTGCGTGAGTTAGCTGACATCGTAAAGATATCAAAAGAACGTATTGGCTTTATATTGCATGAGCATTTGACTATGAGAAAGCTCTGTTCAAAGTGGGTGCCGCGTTTGCTCACTGTTGATCAACAACAAGAACGTGTAGATGATTCTGAGCAGTGTTTGGCTATGTTTAAACGTAACAAACCGGAATTTTTGCGTCGATATGGAACATGGATCCATCACTTTACTGAGTGGACAGCAACTAGTGAATCTCGTCCAAAGCGCCCGAAAGAACAACAATCGGCTGGAAAGGTTATGGCCTCGGTATTTTGGGATGTGCGTGGTGTAATATTCATCGACTATTTTGAGAAAGGAAATACCATCAACAGTCAATATTATATAGCGTTATTGGAGCGTTAGAAGGCCGAAATTGTAAAGAAACGACCGCATATGGCAAAGAAAAAAATGTTGTTTCATCAAGACAACGCACCGTGTCACAAGTCAATCAAAACAATGGCAGAACTACATGAATTGAACTTCGAATTGCTCCCACATCCACCGTATTCGCCAGATTTGACTCCCAGCGACTACCAGCTGTTCGCAGACCTCAAAAAAATGCTCGCCAGTAGGAAATTTCGCACGAATGAAGAGGTTATCGCTGAAACGGAGGCCTATTTTGAGGCAAAAGATAAATCGTTCTACAAAAGTGGTATTGAAATGTTAGAGCGGCGCTGGAATGATTGCGTTGCCCTTGATGGAGATTACGTTGATGAATAAAGCTAATTTTGAACCAAAAAAACCGTGTTTTCTTTGTTAGGCCCGGGGCTTTTCAGCCCATGTGTTACACAAAAGAAGTGCACAAAAACTTAACAGCATCAAGATACAATACCATCTGGAGGAATATGGATATCTCTTAAAATAAATGTAAGAACACTTACATCTGTTTAATCCATTATCTATTACAACAAAAATTCGGCAAGCTCTATCGAATCGGCGCTACTATTTCTTGCACGCAACTGTACGTATATACTCTTACTACCGACTCCACCGGTTATACGTACCTACGTACACGATCGTAAATCACGGCGTCTAGTATTTATTTAACGTAATTATATCTTAACCGATGTTATGAACTCAATAAATAGAGAGCCAGAATTCATAACACAAACAAGTAGCTGTTAGTAATTTACTGAAGTGTTTTATAAACACTAAAAACATATGGATTCCTGGATTTCGTCCGTAAACGCTGCGAGCGGCCCGTGCCGCGGCGCGCAACACGAAAGACGCCACCGCCGCCGCCGCGCGCTGCAGAGAGAAGGGACCTTTGACGGCGCGTTGCAAGCGGTGCGTGCGTGCATCGGAAGGAAGGTTTCGACGTACGCGGGAGGAATTCGTTCCAGACGCATATTCGATAAATACACACACCCACATACAACGCATACGGTTCCGAATTCGATTTACAGGTTATATTTAGATGTTTTCTTTTCGGGTAAGGCAGGGGTAAGAAGTTGAAATGCAGTAACGGAACTAAAATTATTGTAATTTTCCTCAACGATGCTAGATTTCTTCCGGAAAAATATTGCTATTAGATATGCAATATGAGAAACTAACTGTACCCAGGCTGTTTAAACTATGCTATCATAATGTTAAAGGATTATACAGTAAAAGGGACACATTTTACAATAATTTAATTAATTGGTTTGTCGATGTTATTATTAACAGAAACTTAGTTAAACGTCTATGTGTATGGAAACGGTCATTTTCCAAACAATCAGAATGTTATATGCATGGATCGAATTTTTATTGGAGTAGATTGGACTAGACAACTTTTGAACCACATATTATCTTCAACACAATTGATACCAGCTATAATAATAATAACAATAATCTTTATTTATCCAACGATTACTATCACTTACAGGACAATATACAAACAATTGGTACAATTACATTGATTATGTATATACCTCATGCGTAATACTATTACAAATCAACACACATGTACAATACATTTCATAACAATTAACGTAATCCTAACATAAACAAATATTCTACGAGTATATTTTGTTGAAATTGGTGACCATATGGAATATAGGCGATTTGGCCAAGATATTGGTATTGTGCCTACACGCCACGAGAAAATCAAGTGATCGTGTGTAACGTGGTGGTACTCGGAAGTTCGACATAAGCTAATAATGATGGTGAATCTATTTCATTAGATAACAGGTTAAATAAAAATCTTGCGCTGTTTCAAAATTATGTTGCTGCAGCAATGTTACATAATTTGAACCACGATCAGGGTAAGTACCGCTAGCCTTATAGCTAAGGTATTTGAGGAACCGCTTTTGTACAGGTTCAATTGAAATCACCCGATACGTGTAGTAAGGATACCAAATTAAGTTGGCATATTCCAATTTAGATCGAACAAGAGTATAGTACAGCTTCCTTACCACTGAGATGTCACGAAAAGCGCGACAAGTTCTTATTAGAAAACCCAAAGATTTAGATGCAGAAAAACACAGATATGTGATCAGAAAAGCTTAGTTTCGTGTCAAAAAGTACTCCCAAATCCCTCATTTTTTCAGTTCTTGCAATAAATGTAGAATCAACCGAGTAATTAAAAATGACAAAATGGGTCGAAGTTTTATCTATTAGGGGGCTAAATCCAGAGATTTGTTGTCCTGTTCTAGTAGCTGTTAGATGATATAGAGAGAAACCGGAATGGGTACTTTAGTGAAGAAAGAAATGACGTCAAAACTGAAAAGCAAATCTGTAGATTGAATAGTGATGTCGCAGATGAATTCAATGAACATGCGACGGCGTCTTACCGGTGTATTTCTTGAGAATTCTGGAAAGATACTTAGCAACGATGAAGCGGAATAACTTCTTTGTGTATGTTAGGTACGGTCTTCTTAACAACCGAGGCGGTTTGGAGATTCGGGGAATAAGACGGCGTTGAATTTTCAGTGGGATATTAGAAGCTTTCATTAAAGAAGAAATTTCCCGTTCAAATTCCAATATTTGATCTCGTATTAAAAGAATATCGTCATCATCGCGTTGAGTTACCATGTCCCAGTTTTCTCCTAAAGAAGCCTCCTACGACAAAGACGAAATGTCGAGATCCCATCTGTCTCTTTTTATTTTTGTTTCTGTCTCCCTTCCCCATTTCCTTCTCTTACTCCTTATTTGACCTTCTTCTTTTGTCAGTCCCCTTTTTCATTTTCTTTATTTCTTTTTTTTTTCTCTTTTTATATCCCATCGTTACACGATCTAATTTCGAAAATAGTTCGTTTATTACTGACCCTGGCCGTGGAAGCCTGCGTATTCATCTCAATTAATTTTCGAATCGAACTTTATATGATTTACGTTGGAGAGTTACGAAATCAACGTGGAATAAATTTAAAACTCGAAACAAGCGCTGGATGTTATGAAAACAAAATCTTTTCCCATTCATTCAAAACGTTTAAAAGCGTGAAACGCGTAATGACATTCTAACCGATATACGGCCGAACGTACTGTAAAATAACAGTATCGTTTTCGTTCATCGGTTAGTGTTGTTAAAATTATTTAAAATGAATTCGATACCCCGATGCAATATCTGTTATCCATATACGTATGTACATAGTTACAGGCGTATTGGACGTGTGAAATGTTTTTTTGGAGCCTGTTTCGTTTTGTTGTGAAAATAAATAATTTTATTTTATTTAGTTCTATCGTAATCCATACATACGCTATACGTACACATATAGAGAATGGATGAGTTTATACAAACAATGGGAAAGTGACGCTTTGTGCAAGGTATTTCGGGATGATACGCCGTCGCATTGTGCCAGCGACGATGTAAATTAATGTAATTACGATCTATTGCATTACAAATTGACCAAACGAAATGGTTATTTATTTTCGGCATTTTAAAATGCTAAACACACGATACGTAGGGACGAACAACGTGTTCGCTGGATAATTGTTTAAATTTCACTTTTTAACATTAACTCCGGATATCATCGTATTTTATCGCATTTATTTCGGTTTTATTTCGATTAGTCAGTTTATTTTGGAAAACCAAGAAATTATATGCCAAATAATCAGTATTTTTTACTACTAACTTCGAGGTATACACGGTAGAGTTAATCTTCAGTATTTTAAAGATTCTGTAAATAATATTTTATTAAAGCCATTTAATCTAAGTCACCCTTCACTGAAGGGTTGTAGTGTCTTTGCTGTTTTACACAGCTAGAGTTTGTGCAGGAATTAATGTTCCATTTACTTCTTGAGTTCATGTTGTAGGTGGATTCTTTTGTAGACTTTGAAGGTTGGCCAGATAAAAGATATGACCACTGCATCTTGGTCCAAATTATCAACCATATTATTGGCAGTGAGATGGTGCTTCACTTGTGCCCACACAAGTTCAATAGGGTTTAAATCACAGTGGTATGGCAGTCATAAACGCAAAACTATACGACCACTTTCCGATACCAGCTGGTCAATAACATATGTTATAGGATTATCAGCCACATATTTCTTTTGTTATCTCAAGTAGTTCAAGCTTCAATAAAGTTTCATTGAAGCACTACAGTAAACGACACAAAAATCGTAAGTAAATTTGCCAATTGGCAGAAATTTCATATGAAGAAATTGCACTCGTTTCTCCTGCATGAATATGCCTTGCCGATTAGCCAATAGCAAGCCCGTATCTTAAGATCAATCTATTCTAACTCTGCATTCTTAACGTGAGTGGTGTATAGGAGATTAAGAAATATGAGGGCAACATGAAATGTTTCCGGAATCGACAAGAGAAGCATGGTATTGGTGTGTTTTTTTATTTTTATTTTTCGATGTAGTCTCCTCGAAGATCAAGAGACTTTTTCAAACGATGCTTCTGTCTCTTCAATCCGTCGGAAAAGTAGGATATTTTCACTTCCCTCCCAGTGATTTCTTCAGGTTTGGGAATGGGAAAATCTCGCTGGGGACTAGGTTCAGTGAATATTGAGGATGAGAGACTAATTCGTAGCGCAAAGGGGTAGAAAACCACTTTATTCCGCTGAAAGCGAGGCAGTTTTTCCTTCAATACTGCATCGAATCGGGTCAATAAATCGGGGTATGATTGCCTCGTGATCGTTCTTCCTTTCTGTAAGTAGTTGATGAGGATCGCAATAGTCCATTATTAAATCTTTTCAGACTAACGTTGCTTATAGGTTACCATACATTACCCCAGATACTCAGCAGTAATAGCAACAATAATTAACAGCGTAGTCTGCGGGATTCCACTGGAATTGAAATTGGAATCATCAATAGTTTTTGACTTAAGTTAGATGAAATATCCGCACTTAATGCGATGAAAGATTCTAACATCTATAGATTCAAATAACAATTAAGATAAAGCGGGAATTTCACACGACAAAACGGCAAATTAATATACGCATAGTGAATCGCTCCATTTACATATACGTGCCTCGCCAGAACAAAATCGAATTAGAGTCTAATATGAGCGGTACGAACGTACATCCATATCTACGACAGAGAGAGCGTGACCGGGCTTGAATAGTTGGTCCGGTACGCTAATGACAATTAGCTACAGAAAGGGTTGTACGTACTACGTACGGTTGGCGGCGCATGCAGGGCGGCCGGCTAGCTGGTCCGGGTCGCCCGATAATGGAATCAAAAGCATTTACATTTACCGTTGTTGTTGCCGTTCGTCGGCGAATTAGCGCAGAATTTCCGAACGAACGAGCCGGTCGGCGAAACGAGATATAGGGATGGCGCTAACCCCCTAACGCCAACATGGTAAGCTTCAACTAACAACGGCCTTTCTGCTGATCTCGAATGTTTTGCTGGATTGTATTGTTACGAGTTTCGAATTTAACTATGCAGGAAAAATATTTTTAACAGATGCACTTCTAACAGATCTTCAGTTATATTAGAATCACGTCATCGCGTGTTAAATTAGATTGGATGAAGAATTTTGTAAAAGTAATGAATAAGGAAGGATGTAGATTTTAATATTTTTCATAAAGATTTCCTAATTAAAGCGATGTGACTAATGGAGTTGGAAGGCGATGTTTGGAATGCTTCTCGATGCGCTTTCTAATTTATTTGAGCTTGGATGCAAATATACTTTTTGTAATTCTTCTTCACTTCAGGTTTTAGGAACTTTACCTGTTCCAATACAACACCGTTTATGACTATTTTTGTCCTAATTGAATATTTACCCAGAAAAGCCATGGTTTTGGTTTCATTTGTCGATACTTCATGGTTTTGTAATTCTTTCATCCAAATCAAGGCATATGTTGTATAGTACTAGAAGTAACAATCTCAGCAGGTTTGTATGATGTAGCTTATCCTTGAAAGTTATCCAGTCTTGGAAAGCCAATAGATCAAAGACCTTTTCATTATATTGATCCTCGCAAATGGAATCATGCATGTTACAGTACATTTTGAATTTATACGTGAAACTAAGAATGACAACATTCAAGTAGATAGGATTAAATCAATAGAATATCTCCATGTGAGGTAACTCTCTCAGGCTAGATCGAAGAAAGAAATTTTAAAAATTTGCGCTGAATACATTCCAAATCTAATGAATCCGAAATACCATGCCTTTAACTAAGTTTTCAAATAAAGTAGCCTATGATTTTTATTTAAATTTGGGAACACAGCGGAACAGTAATGGTTTTCGAGAATCAAACTTTGACAACTAGAATCGGACTGATTATAATTTAGCTGTGAGGTTAATGTTATTTATTCCGAAATGTTAAAAATAAAAGGCAGTATCTCATTGCAAGAAAGAAACTACATTAAAGGTGCTCGAAATTTCGCCCTGTTGTTTTCAAATGCGTTTGATAAATGTTCAAGAGAGAGACCTTGACAGGTATAGCAGTAAATTCCACTCACACAAATTAATTAATTATGCGATATGTAAATCCTTCACTGGTGTATAACGGCTTGGCTATCATGCCTCTAATCCATTGACAATTATCTTTCTAAAGTTACACACGTAGGAAAATGTATGTGTAACTTGATGTGCACAAAAAAGATCCCTACTTTTATCTTGATTTGTTAGTAAGCATCCGAGACATACCCCTTTTGCTTTTTTGATAGTGGCAATTCTGGTATATTAAATATATAATTTATTTTTTTTTTATTTTCTTTTAAACCCCACAGCGAAATCTAATCACTGTGAAGGCTTAAAATATTCTCAATTATCAAGTGGAAAGTATTAGGAAATGGAATCGCGTTGTGTTTTATAATCGTGTAAAATTTTTCTTTGATGGTCGCGTTATAGCAACTCCACCCCTTTGATTAAAGACTTTAAATTCGTCACTTCTCAATTGAAAAATGGAGGTATCATTTAAAAAATTAGATTCCACAAATATTTTCAGCAATTGTAAATGGTACACAATTCCATGGCATACCACAATCAAGTACTTTTCATAATGATTCATAGTTTTTCCAACTAATTACGTTACAGCTAGACTAAAACTCATGTTAATCGGTCATCCGTAATTACACGATAGTTGAATTTCCGTTAGTTGACGATACGCGACCATGCTTCTGTGTAAACTCTTACACACACGAAAAGAAATTAAGTTATTAATAGCCAAATGGTATAATCGTGTATCTCGCGCATTGTAGGGTGTCTCGATGGCCAGTTAACCACATATAATCGCCACCGGCAAATGTGAATATCGTGTCATCGTTCGCACGTTTTCTCCGGTTTCCTTTTTTTTTCGTTGCCTTTCCTTCACCTCGCCGTCCATCTTTTACTAGTTTTCCCATCGTCCGCTACCTCTACTTCCATCCTTCCTTACATAGCTTGCTTTTCTAACCGCTCAGCCATTCGCCAACGTTTATCTTGGCGTTTTACGTCCGACCTGAAAAGCTTCGATAATATTTCCACGCGAAGAATCCGTGAAAATAACAAAGGCGACTCTTTCGCCGATGGAAGGAAGGAAGGTGGAAATGGTAAAACGTATTACCGCCGTAATACGATGCGGAAAGAAAAAGAGAGGAGAGGAAACGTTGTTGTTTTATGGAATTATGCTCTTACGCGAAACAATGTTCAATTTGATGGTTGGCCTGCTACGATTGTGTATATTTAATGGAGTAAGCGGGTATGAGTAAGTGTAGTAAGTAAGTAAGTAGGTTGGTTGTGGTGATTATTTTATCGACGATAGCCGACCATATTGTCTACGGTTAATAGCAGAACAAGAAGTTTAATGGACGCGTTTCGGGAAGTGAGTTTGTGTAGTGCGAATGCTAAATGACCTCTTTTTTTGCATTTCCTGTATCCGTAACAGTAACAAACAACCCGTGAACTTCCTATAAGGAAATAATAGAAAAGATGCTAGAAAAAAAAGTAGTAAATCGATTTTCTCTAGAAGGATTGCCGACACAAAAACAAATTCAACAAAGCAGAGTACATTCATTAATTTTGTACTTCCCCCATAAACATTTATGTAGAGGTTGTGACTTATCTAGATTTGCATCTCTGAATATAGCGTACTATGTGAAATAATTACGTCAAAGCTGTATAAGGAGAACTATAAAAATATTGTATAGCCGAGGAGGTTAAAAATAGATTAGCACATGCAAAATTTGAAAGTTCTACGAGGGGAGGTCCAGAAGTTCGTGGAATGGAGGGAATGGAGTGGCGATAGGGGTGCTCGCTAGGTGTCATTCTGATTGGCGACTCATCATTAGTACATAAGTTAAGTTGCAGCCCTATAGCGTTGGTCGTTTACGTTGCCTGCTAAACAAGTCAATCCGGAAGAAAACTGAAACTATGGAGGAAATTGAACACCATCCTGTGATAAAGTTCCTTACAAAACAAGGAAAGAATGCTCAAACCATATTGAATGAAATGGAAACCATTTACGGGGAACAGTGCCCTAGTAAATCAATGATTTATAAGTGGCGTGGTCTTTTTAAACATGGTCGGGAGTCGATTGAAGACGACCCCCGCTCAGGACGGCCAGTTGAGGCCACCACATAAGACATTGTCGAAAAAGTGCAAAAATTTGTACTGCAAGATGCTCGTTTGAAGAAAAAACAATTATCTGCATTAATTGGAATATCAGATACCACCATTTTGCATATACATGACCACCTCGGTATGACAAAAGTCAGTGCAAGACGGGTACCGAGAACGCCCACGCCGCTGCAGAAACAGCAGCGCGTCTGTGCGTCCAAACAATTTTTGAAGCTGTGTGGAGACAAACATGCACAGATTTTGGAGCGGATTCTTACCGGAGATTTAACATGGGTTCATCACTTTGAGCCTGAGTCCAAACAGGAGTCCATGGAATGGCATAAAAAAGGAACACCACCGCCAAGAAAACTGAAAGTGTCAGAATCGGCTGGAAAGTTGATGGCTACTGTTTTTTTTGGGATTGTGAAGGGATATTATTGATTGATTACAAAGAAAAACGTAGCAGCATAACTGGAGAATATTACGCAGCGATATTAGAGAAATTAAAGGAAGCCATCAAGGAAAAACGTCGAGGAAAATTGACCAAGGGTGTGTTGCTCTTGCAAGACAATGCGCCAGTTCACAAGAGCAAAGTTGCAATGGCTGCTCTGCACAAGCATGGCTTTCAATCAATAGTCCATCTACCCTACAGTCCAGACCTGGCACCTAGTGATTTTTATTTGTTCCCCAATTTAAAAAAAGACTTACGTGGAAGAAAGTGTTCCGACGACAATGAGGGAAAGGAGGCAATTTTGGCCCATTTTGAGGCGAAAGATAAAAAATATTATTATGATGGTTTAGAAAAATTAATTCATAGATCTAATAAATGTATTGTGCTTAGGGGTGATTATATTGAAAAGGAAAATAGATTTATTGTTTTATTTTATTTAAAAGCCTTTCATTCCACGAACTTTTGGACCTCCCCTCGTAGTAAATACAGTAAAAAAAATGGATCGCATCAACAAACAAAAATACTTTATATCCACTAATAGGCTATTAATCAACTGTGATATAGAACAGGAGAATTACTCAGAATAAATGAAAAACGGAAAATACGTTAGCAATTAGACCGTTTGGCGAAAACTGGGTACTCATACCACACTGAAAATTAAGATGTGAAACTGTAAGGATATTGCGGGAAATTTGATTATCAAATAGATGTACTAAGTGATATTTCACTCAACTCTACAATAAAATTCGTCATAATTGTAGATGAATGAAGAAATTTACACATAGAAGGCGAATTTGCAATGTCAATGCATGAACGCGGTATTCAATTTTAATTACTTTAGAACTTTTCATGCGCTAGTCACGTTGGTTGGCTGCTGCAATGAGTCTTCATATTTATAACGCAGACCTTGCGCATGTGAATGCATGCCGTGACGACGTTTGAACACGCTCGAACCTGTATAAGCCTGTCAGGCCGGGAATTTATGGAACCTACCTCGTATATTATAATTCCCCAGATCTTTTAGATTTGATAGATGTAAATATTTTCTTCATAATCTGCAGGTTCAAAGGAGTTATTTAAAGGAGAGTATTATGAAATTGAAAATATTAAATATGGTGAATGCTGTTTTCTTTGAAAAAGTTATTTAATCGAAACAAATCTTTATCTAAAATATTACTATTCCGTCTGCTCTATTTAGCGATAAAAATCAAACAAAACACCCGGGGTACCGAGCGATGGGTAGTAAAAATTATATTTACAATAAGACGGGAGAGATTGCGATTGGATTTCGGGCCCGCAGCGTGCTGCGGCTGATATAAAATAAAATAAAAAAAAAAAATAGAGAGCGCCGAAGAAAAACACATCGAAATCATTCGTTACCCAACACTTGTCGTCCTATTTCATTTCGTTTTAAATATAATAAAAGTTTTATGTTCGGGCGCGTTCTGTTCCATTACCCCTTCGCCCCTCCCTCGTCCTTCCGCCTATAGCCGTACAGAAACCGCCTGCCACTAGATGTTTATTTGCTTAGCAGTTCGATTTCACGATTTTCTATTCTACATATATTTTTTATGATGCATACCTTCTCGTTGTGTGTGCGAACGTATGTATGTAGATTATATATCTGTACGTTTATAACCGTTTATTCGAACGGTGTGCTTCGATCCATAAAAAAGTTAACTAAAATCATACGGTATGCTATAAATTACTCGTCGCTATGTTGTTAGTATTCACCTGTCTATATTTTGTAGGGAAATATTGGAATATAATGGTTAGAATTATAATAATTATATGGTATTGTTCAGTTTACTGTTACCTGTTTCAAAACCTGGCGTTTGTATATACAGGTTTGTTGTTTCTTATTTGTAATAAGTTTTTTATTTTAACACTTTATTGTGTTTTATTGCTTTTAGGCCAAAGATTTCTAAATAAAATAATTATACAAATATTTCTCTAACAGGGAGAAGTGTTACATTTTGTACTGTAATCTTATTCCATCTGCTTCAAAAATAATACTAAGTGAAAACTGTTTAATAGACAGTGTTAAGGACTTAACATTGTTTTTTGTGTTTTGTAAGTTTTTTACTATTATGTATTTTATCTTCTTTGCATTATTATTTTCATTTAGAATATTATTTTATTTTCATTTTTATATTTATTTATTTTCATTCTTATATTTATTTATTTTGCTCTCTTATATCCAATCTTATTTTAATATGTATGTACATTACGCATTGTATATGTATGCAAGTCAGCCATTCGCATTACGCTAGCTAAAACTGCCTAATTAGAAATCATTCACTGCAACGTCGTCGGATATGTAATGGGAGTTTTCTTGAAATTTAAGGTACACAAGCATAGGCAGTCGTCTCCCGCGCGACAGTCGAGGTATTAGCGATCGTGCACTCTCGGTCACCTTTCGTGCCTCGTCGTAACGTGTACAGTAACGTCGTCGTAAGATTATTAGAGATTTCTAAGTTTTTCTAGTTTTGGCGGGAATCGTCGAGGACGTTGTCTATACATTTATTTCTGGCGGGAGTCATTTGGTAACGTCGTCGGACCACATGTATAGATTTTTAATAAGTATAAATTCTCGATTTTCTATCATCGTACGTCGAGGCTACTGTGTCCATTGTCGTCTATACATATTTTTAGTCTTCAGTTAAGTTTGTGTCGGAAATTATTTTGGTGAGATTGTCGGCGCGCATGTATAGAACCTCCTCTACAAGTACGATCACTCCGCTTCTTGCTGACGGTCGTTGCAGCCGCAGCGCCCGTTGTCTTTTGTACGTTTGTTCGGTCCTTGTCGTATCGGGACTTAGAAATTTTTCATTTAGTTGCTCGTCGTAGCGGACGAGTGTCACGGACGAGTTTTCTTATGTAATGTCGGCATCATCGCTCCGTTTTACTTGTCGGTGCGCAGTTCGCACATTTGCTGGTTACTGTCTTTTTCCCTTCTTTGGGGCGCAGTAGTATAGAGCTAAAGATTGCACATAGCGTAATATTTCAAACGAGAACGCCTGGGTAGCTGTGACATTACTTTTGTATTGAGATCGGCTATTATCGCTACTGTCGCCCTCGACCAGGCGTTCAAGCTCTAAGAGATAGGGTGGGTTCCCCTATAAATGTGAATATAACAAACGTATTTGGTCAAGTACAAATACATGCCAATAATACAGGGCCAAGTCCCTTAGGCAAATTTAAAACAAGGAAAGTATATTAGGCTCCTGGAAAGGGACATATAAATAAGCATAGCACCGAGGTGCGCTTATAAATTTAAGAAATAAATAGGGTTAGCTCCCCTATAAAAAGGTAGTGGTGCGTGCAAACAGATAGAGGCATTAGTACATGCCTCTGACAAAGCTTCAGCGGAAGCATATAAGAGTTTAACCTTTAAACAGAATTAAGACATAGCGTTGCAACGTATGCATGCTGAGGCATTACTTTATGTTGCTACCAATGAAAATACATATACAAATGCTAATGTACATTACATGTATAAGAGAGCTCGAATAACTGCAATTGTTGCAAATCTATATATCTTACGTACATCGTACATGTACATAGGCAAGAGTGGAAACCGTGTAACCATTTCATTTTTAAATATATTTTTTTTGCGCATGCGCATTGAGTTTCTCTGTACAACCTTTCCTCTAGTAAATAAGCGAACATACTCTACAAGTAAGTATTGGTCAAGTAATTTAGGAAATTACGAGCAGGCTACAGCGGCGTTGTTCTTCAAACCAGAAGAACGTAACAGACAGTGTATGTTTATTTGACTTAAATTTTAACCAAATTATTTTTCGTGAAATTTTTAAATAATTAAAAGTTACTTTTGGATCAATTAGATACATTTCATTTGTGACGCGCTTCTGAAAGTACAACGGACAAAGCACACTTTACAAACATATTAGGAGCAGTCAATAGGATTCAGGCATGTAAGAGTTTTCTTATAAACCGTAAAGAAAGATTAAGAAGGGCAAAGTTTCATGTAAATCACGAAAAATTAACTTTGAATCTTGTCTTATCTCCTTATATCCTGCAATATTCTTCAAATTGGCGCATCATCTTCGTCCAACAATGCATGCAATTCCGCATCTTCGTATTTCTTTGGCGGTTTTCCACGTTCCTTGTTTGCATCATCGAAGTCACCACTTTCGAAACGCCGAAACCATCGTTCACACGTATCTTGCGATGGAGCATGTTCACCGTAAACTTCTCGAAGTAATCGGTTTGATTCAGCGGCAGTTTTCTTCAAGTCAAAACGCTGTTCGCGAATGCTCTTTGTTTGGCATAAATTTCGACGTATTGAACGCAATAACGCGACACTACGCGCACACTCTTCCAATTTATCACTCATGCGGGACACTTTTTGATGACACAACAAATCGACGCAAATCTTTACAGCACAAATTACTTTGGTGGGGTATCAATTGTCTGAAATCCGCATTTCATACTTGTACTCCTGATAAGGTAGGTTTTTCTTTACAATAACCTTGCGAACTATCATTTAGAACACGTTACAAGTGTAAGGGAGTGGGAAGATAGCGTCTCATACTTCGATTTTCGTCCTTGCAATAGGGAAGTTCTTTTCAAACTACTACTCCTCGAAAACCATTTTGTTTCTACGCGATGAAGAAGAAACAATGAAATCCTTATCAAAAGAATCATTCTAGCAAGGTTTGCATACCAGTGCTTTAAAGGGTAACATTTTTTTTAAATTAAAATTGCGAAGTATTAGTCATTTAACAAAATTTCATATTTCTTCCTTGGGGTGTGGATTCTATAAATTGTTCAACCTTCATTCGAAATTGCATTTCTTACTTGAGAATATTTCCACAATATTATCAAAATGTTTAGCATCGCATTAATAATTTGCTGCTATACCTGTGAATTGTACATCCACACAGTCCTTGCAATCGTCATTTGAGGATTGACATGTTCTGTATTTGAGGAACCCTCTAAAAATATTCCACAGTATGAGGTGAAATGGTTAATAGTGGGTTTAAAATAAATTTAACAGTTGGAATATTTTTAAATTATATTACTCACAAATTTGATAAACAATAAATGTCTTGACTATCAGTAAAAAAAAAAAGAAACGACAGAATTTAACTAAATTTTCGTAAATTTTACGAATTCTCCGTCATATATTATCCTATGTACAAGATAAATACCATATTTATAAATCGTTTCCAGCACGCGGTCTACTGCGTCCCTAATAAATTCGAAATCGCCCAATAAAACCCGGGCAAAGCGCTCCCATACAATAAATACATAAATATTATTATAAGTCAAATATATCGGCTACCACCTATTCGTTTAAAATGCAATAAAATCTGCGCAATGATTATGTTTACGTCGACATTATACGAGCGACCGCACGCACATAAATACATATATATGTACATATATAGATAGAGAGAAGCGATATTGAATTCGCGCGAAATGCCAAAAATATATTTAGGCGTACGATCTGATAGAGTTCCGCATGGTATATAATGCACGATTAGAAAATGAAAAATTAAATTCTATCCGAGCCTTATTCTTAAAAATAGCTAAGGATATACGTAAGATTCAAGGTCTCCTGTTTAAGTAAAAAAAAATCATCAAAAGGATATTTATCAATTTAATGAGTACGATACAAACTTCTGGTTTCGATTTTAATATATCCTTTGAACATTTTCTTTGTGTAAAGGTAGTTATATAAATAAAATATATTAAAGAAAAGTAAATTTAGATTTTTTACGGATCAAAGTCCATTCTCTGCGATAATGTTTATGAATGATGATGGTAACGATTTCGTTAATCCAAATGAAATACGAGGGTGGATCACCATGCTGTACCATTCACTCCCTTACAATAAAACTACAGTGGATTTATATTTTTTATTTTCCGACGTAGTCTCCCTCTACTCTAATGCACTCGATCCATCGAAGCTCCAATCTTTGCAAACCACCTCTCTGCAACTTGCATCACCTCATAATTACTGAAAATTTTTGCCCCAAATATCAGTAACAGCCTGTAATCACTAGGGGATAGATCCGGCGAATGTGGTGGGTGCTCTACCAATTCTGCTTGGTGTATAGAAGGCATAGCAACACCAGATGTATAGCTGGTGGCATTATACTGATGGAACAGCACGCCGTGCCTTAACTTTCCTCGGCGTTTCTCTTTAATAGCGTTTCTTAAGTTAGAAATCAATTATGCGTAGTAGGCCTCTCTATTCCTCATGCAAATAGTCAGTCAGGATGATTCCTTGAGCATCCCAGAACACAGGTAACAAAGGTTGTATGTTGTGCACCCACATGATAAGCCAGTATCTTTTTCCTCACCGGTCTTGCAGTACGATATCGTGTACTTTTTTAATGTTATAGTCTGTTGTTACCGTTATGGGCATGTTGGCTTTCACATGATGTTCTTCCGCGTTTGAATGGAAAACTCACCAGAGAAATTCGTTGAGAAACTATCACAGAGAGTGCAGTTATCAATTGGAAAATGCCACACTATTCTTAAAAATAAAAATTAAAGTTATATCCATATAAAATTCGTTGTCAGTTCCGTTGATTATAACAGAAGAACCAAGTGCTGCCAATGGTTTTCGAATAACTTGAATAATGATGATGTCCTTAATAAATGTTTCTTTACTGACGAGACCTGGTTTCATTTTTGGAGATATTCAAACAAGCCAAATACGAGTATATCGTGGTCAAAAAATTCTCATTCATAACATTCGCAAAACAAATGGTGTTTGGTTGGCAGTGTTAAGATAACGAATTATTTGGCCCATGTTTTTAATGAAGTAATAAATGCTGAAAGCTATTGAAAGGAGATTGGAATCTTTTACTAGTCAATTAAATGATTATGAAATTACTGAAGCGTACTTCCAGCAAGACAATGCTCGAACACATAAGGCTAAACAAACACTTTTCCATTTGGAAGAGTTCTTTCATAGTCGAGTAGTGAATTTTTATCCAAGGTCTCTTTAATGACGATTGCAAGGACTGTGTGGATGTACAATTCACAGGTATAGCAGTAAACTCCACTCACACAAATTAATTAATTATGCGGAACGCAGCGTTTCGAGAGCACATGGGCTCCCATTGTCAACCGTGTTACCGACTGAAAGTAAAAACTATCACATATGCAAATTATTTTCTACGCAGGCTCTAAAATTTCTAAACCATATGACTATTTACAATCTACTAGGTAGTCTCATGCCTTTTACGGGACAGGATGGACCAAAAGCGAACCGTATCTTTAACAGGGCCTATGGTAATAAATCCATCAAACTCGAGTGTGCAATTGGGGGTGGTTCTCTGTTCAATAAGTTTCCGTTCTTTTTCATATATACCGTTTCGTACGCGTCTAATTCTCTATAGGAGTTCACGTTTTTAAGTAGTGTCAGATTTTCACAATGTCCCCTACACTAGTGCCAGCAAAACAGCCCCAAATGATGATAGAACCTCCACCATGCTTCACGGTAGCAGCAATACACTCTTCTCGGGCACGTCCACCCACAGATCTTCTTACGAATATACGTCTTCGGGTTCCGAACAGCTCAAATTTGGACTCATCCGTCCATAGGACGTTGTTCCACTCTTCTATGGTCCAGTGTTGGTGTTCACGAATCCATTCAAGTCGCTTTTGCTTGTTTTGTTTGCGTAGTAATGGTTTTTCATCGCAATACGTCCATGGAGCCCGGCTTTCTGTAGGCGACGTTTGACTGTAGAAACACTGACTAGTTTCTGGCGACCAACATTTAATTCTGCGGTGATTTCCGCGGCTATTTTGCGTCTATTTAACTTGCTGGTAACCACTATTCCGCGATCATCTGCAGATGTTGTCGCTTTTGGCCTTCCACTCCGCCTTTTATTAAGAAAACTGCCAGTTTCCCGATATCTTTTTACGTTATAGTCAACCGTAGCGTGGTGTATTTTCATTTTTTTTGTCAATTTGTCGATTACTTATGCCACTTTTATGGTAAGCTATTATAAGTGCACGTGTTTCCATACTAATTTCTTTTCGCGGAGGCATTTTAAAAAATTGTCACACGATATTTCGCTCACAACGTGAATAGAGTAAATACCACACTGCAACTGACCAGATTTCACTATAATCTTCTAGGAAGGTAATTTAAACATTATTACCTATAATCTAACAGATGACTAAATTTACCCAGTAAATTCAGAGGGATTGTTATTGTAATTGCACCGCAATAAACAGTTTATGGTAATCCGACCAAGTGCAGGTAAATGATAGTAAACCTTATGCGATATAATGGGCGTTTATCTTACTGAACTACATTTTAAATACGTATTTCATTTTATTATAATGTTTTTTGGTAAACATAATATTATATAAATAATCCATGAAAACAGGGATGCCTAAACACTTTTGAGCGGTAGTGTATATCGATAGTGCGGTTTGGCAACATCGTTAGAAATAAATAATTATCGATGAGGGATATTGACTGCTAATTGAAGAAGTTTATTGTACTCATATTCAAAGCGTGTCTTATAAATCTGCGATATACATCTACTCGCGAGTGCATATTAAACTTAGAGTCGATGCATGACAAGGCTAATCTCGTTCGTATTATGAATGACGTGAAGTGTACTTTAAACTACACAAGAATGAACTATGATGATTGGTGACGATATGTCTTGTCCAACTTAAACGTTCACGTATAAGTTATAAAGGTCTTTATGGTGGTATTATTTCAAGTTAAACAGCGTGAATACGGCTAACTCGGACCTCCGTTAGCTAAAGCAGCCGGTAACAGCGGTTATGCATGTTCATCGGGGTTACATATAGGTGCGCTAAAACCCTCCAAAGCCTTCAAGCCGTCGGAACACTTCAGACTCATTAAATTAAAATTCTTTACGTGTCGGAGAAGATTTTACCACCGTCGCATATTCACCGTTCTTTTCTTTCCCTCCTCTCGGAATGGAACGTTTTCGTTTATATGCCCCCCTCTATCTGTACAAGAAGAAATAGGTTGACATATTATGTTTGTTGTATTTTTAGCCGTGCTTGGTTGCTTCCTCGCTTGCACCGTACGTCTTTTATTCCATCCGAGTGTATTTTTAATGGCGTATATAAAAAACCCATTTAACTTTTTGAGTAAAACCCACCATTTTCCCGGGGACAAGTTGTTCGTTGATAAATGATCCGTACTTTTTCATAATAAAGTAAATTTTTCGGGAGAAAGAACGCTGGAGAGAGACGGAAAACACTGGAACACGAAAAAAGAACACACGAGCGATAGAGAAAAGGAAAAAATTGAAGCGTATAGAGTAGAAAATATGTGCACCTAATAGTAGGCTCTGCGGGATGAAGAAGGAAAGAAAAACCGACGCTGGAATGAGGATGGGAGGGTGGTGATTTAGGACGCGGTGCTTTGTTTTATCTCACCGTTAATTTGGTCGAATCCCCTAAGATATATTTTATAATATTTTTCCGTTTTTCCTCGTTTTTCTTTCTCTTCTTTTTGCCTTTGTTCCCGCTTTATTTTATTTTAAAGAGGTGGGGCACGGCGGAAATTTAAAACGGACGGGGGAAAGATAAGAGCGTAACCAGGCGAAGCGCCTATTCTATTTTTGAATTGTCTGGGGTGATTGTTTCGAAATATACGCAGGAAAATTTTAATTTTAAAAGCTGTTCAGGAGTGTCACCTATCAGAGGAAGAACACAATCTTACGTTCAGAAGCGATTTTGATAATACAATTTAGAATACTTCGTTTTTACCTAAAGAAAAGGTGCTGTAGGTAATGTTACAATCCTTACTCGTGTTTGTAGAAAGCGTTATCAACCACCCTTGGACATTCATCACCACTATTAATGGCTTCGACAGAAAATACGAAGTATACGGAGAAATTAGAGTAGCTTTTGGAAATGCAAGGTAAACAAGGGGGACGATTTGTAAAAACTGTGACAATAAGCGGTATAGGTTAAGTTGTGTGTGTGCAAAGAAACGTGGTGTTTACGGAAATTTACGATGGTACAACTAAATTGATATAATCATGATATCCCGGATTCCACACAATATAACGACATTCTAATCTCGATCGAACACATGCGTTATATACACCCACAAGGGGATCATTACTCACGTGTTAGTATTACGAAACAGAAACCTTAGTGTTTTAAGCGACTGTTGGCAAAAAATATGATAAATATAATGCTTGAAGAAGAAGAAGCAACGAAGGAATTTTGAAAATTCCGGTATTTGATCATACAATTCGCTTAAGAATAAATAGCAAGTGCTGTAACATTAAAAGATCGATCGCTGGTGAACTAGCGTTGTAAAATGAATTAATTAATCTGAGGATAACCTACCTTAGCAGGACGCAATATTGTCACTGTATCCCGTGATATCAAAATAGGTGTATCTGCTTGTGGAAACGCGAATGAAAGAATTCAATCCAGATATCTGTCGCCTAGATTGTTACAGGGATCGTAGCTTAGTCCAATTTAGTTTAACATATAACACATGGGCTGAAAAGTCCCGGGCCTAACACATAGATGACGCTAGTTTTATTGCAGTCACCTTTCTCTCAGTTAGTACCAATCTTCAAAAGACAGCTGTTAAAATTTCATGATATTCTATTCATTAGTTTGTGAGTTATTGCGCTAAGAGTCACGCTACTTTCGTTATTTTCAAAACAATGGATCAAAAACAATTTCGTGTTTTAATTTTACACTGCTTCTCGATGGGAAAGAATACCGTTCAAGCGAAGCAATGGCTTGTAAAGTGTTATGGGGACTCCGCTCCATCAGAAACAACAATAAAACGTTGGTTTGCTTACTTCAAACGTGGTCGTAGAGACACCGATGATGCAGAACGCAGCGGACGTCCAAATGAGGCGGTAACACCAGAAAACATAAAAAAATCCACAAAATAGTTTTGAATGATCGAAAAGTGAAGTTGCGTGAGTTAGCTGACATCGTAAAGATATCAAAAGAACGTATTGACTTTATATTGCATGAGCATTTAACTATGAGAAAGCTCTGTTCAAACTGGGTGCCGCGTTTCCTCACTGTTGACCAGAAACAAGAACGTGTTGATGATTCTGAGTAGTGTTTGGCCATGTTTAAACGTAACAAACCGGAATTTTTGCGTCGATATGTGACAATAGATGAAACATGGATCTATCACTTCACTCCGAAATCAAAACGATCGTCATCTGAGTGGACAGCAACTGGTGAATCTCGTCCAAAGCGCCCGAAAGCACAACAATCGGCTGGAAAGGTTATGGCCTCGGTATTTTGGCATGTGCGTGGTGTAATATTCATCGACTATCTTAAGAAAGGAAATACCATCAACAGTGAATATTATATAGCGTTATTGGAGCGTTTGAAGACCGAAATTGCAAAGAAACGACCGTATATGGCAAAGAAAAAAATGTCACATCAAGACAACGCATCGTGTCACAAGTCAATCAAAACAATGGCAAAACTACATGAATTGAACTTCGAATTGCTCCTACATCCACCGTATCCGCCAGATTTGGCTCCCAGCGACTACTAGCTGTTCGCAGATCTCAAAAAAATGCTCGCCGGTAAGAAATTTCGCACGAATGAAGAGGTTATCGCTGAAACTGAGGCCTATTTCGAGGCAAAAGATAAATCGTTCTACAAAAGTGGTATTGAAATGTTAGAGCGGCGCTGGAATGATTGCGTTGCTCTTGATGGAGATTACGTTGATGAATAAAGCTAATTTTGAACCAAAAAAATCGTGTTTTCTTTGTTAGGCCCGGGACTTTTCAGCCCATGCGTTACATGTATATATACACTAAAAACCGCGAAACTTTGTAGTTACGTAATCGTTATGACGTATGCAGCGTCTGAAACAAATTCAGCTGCACCAACTGTGTTTGCAACGAATTGTACGAAAACAACAATTGTCAAATTTTATGAGGTTATTATCGTTTTCTTGTTTATATAACATTTTAGTCAATAATGTTGAAAAACAAATCATGGGTGATTGTAACCAACAGGATCATAAACAGTAAACTATTCTAATGACAGTGCTTTCTTAATAGTGTATTAATACAATTGTACTTACGGAAAGGAGCTGAATAGGCTAAACTAATTATTAAATGTTTTCTTAATAACATTTTTCATCAGTCTAATAATATACTTCTCATATATTTTAAAATCAAAATGTAGAAAATATTCAAACGAGAAACGTAAAAGTGTTTAGACAAATGCACGCTACCAATGATCCACTAAACAAAATACATCTTTATTTTATTTATGTAGTAAACATATTTTTATACAACGATATGCAAAATAGAACATGAAATAAATTAAATTAAAATATGTCAATATCGAAAGAAATAATCAAAATCTGTGTCTTCACTCTCGTCTTCTGATTGACAATTAACCGTGAGAACAGAGACACTGCTACGTTCGTTTCAAGTTCGTACCATCCTTTAATTATTTTTCTGTATGGTTTATGCAATTTTGCCAGATGTCTGTTGTACACGTGTCCTACACTCCACATATTTAACACTTGTCTATCGTTATAAAATAGGAGAGCCATCTCCTAGCATAGAAAAGATATGGCGCGCATTACCTACTACTTACGCTGAAAATCTGGTAAAAGACATAGAAAGACATTACGAAGCTGGATAGCAGTATTCGTTTGCAGCGAAAAAAGTGCTTTCCCACCACGACAATGCACCGGCACATTCATCCCGCATCGTCGTATCCAAATTGAATGACTTGCGCTACCATTTAATCTCTCATCCTCCATATTCACCGGACCTAGCCCCCGACGACTTTTTCCTATTCCCAAACCTGAAAAAATTACTGGGAGGATAGGGATTTGCCTCAAATGAGGAGGTTATCGCTGCTACATATGGCTATTTTGCAAACCTCGAAGCCCTGGAGTGTATCGAAACCACGCCATTGTCGATTCCGAAAACATTTGAGGTCGCCCTCGTATAAATACGTATTTTTATTCATTAAAATTTGTTTTGAATTTGGCCCCTGCGTTTCTTGTTATTCAGACTGTATATACTATGATATATAGGCGGTTTAATATCGCGTCCCACGCGATTGGGAACGGTTTCTTTTGAAAACACAATAAATGTCAGAATGTTAGGTTTCGAAGGAGATATGCTTTTTAAAAAAATCAAAGGATTGTAGCTTTTCGTTTCATTCCGGTAACGATTTTAATTCTCTCCGATATCGAATTCTTTCCTCAACTTCAATCGGCGATGTTTTTAATAATTTAATTATCCGAAGCCTTGCATTCATGGATCCTTTTGAACGTCGACGATAAACAAACACTTCTATACATCTACGATCCAATTATGACGACTGCTCTGCGTCTTGTTCTTGTAAATCGACGGAGATCTACGAACGTACTATTTACTCTTCGTGAACGCTAATTAAATAATAATTACAGGCCGTTAGTGCCAAAAAAAAAAACTAAACGATATTCCCTTTTACCTGCCCTCCCTTCGTTCCCCCTCGAAAACGACGAACTCCGAAAATAATCCTTCTGTACGATAATACGAAATGGCGAAACAACGGCATTTTTTTCCTCCTTTCGTTTGAAAAGCGTCCAGCGTCGTATCAATTACAATAATAATAAAATTTTACGAACGTCGATGATGGCGGTACCCCGGCGGGCGAACCGCCTAACCCGTCCGTCCGAAAAGACCGCACGTTCGAGAAGCGTCTCCGTTTTCGTTAAGTATGCGGTCTAGAGCGTACGTGTACAGGTAGAACGTAAAGTGGAACAATGAAATATTAGAATCGATTAGCCACATCCTGTATTTTATATCAATCTTTCCGTGGAGAGCGGTTTGTAAATATTTAAAGTAAAGACCTCGACTTAGGTTCGTGTATAAGCTCCGTGCCTCCGTCTCCTCCCAATCGTACGCGTATTATTATAGGAACAACATAGAGAAGTTCGCGTCGTATATATTAATCGGGGAGTGATGTAACGGGTTCGATCCTTTGTTCGACGGTCGTTACCTCTAAAATATGAATGCCATACGGCCGCGCTCGTTTAACGCTAATGCCAAACAAAATCATCCACGTACAATCTCTCTACCTATTTCGAATATTTGATGTCGGGGAGTTACAACGGCCCCGGGAAAAGACGAAAAGGACGCCGACGCGTCTTTTGCGCGCGGCGCCGTTAGAAACAGTGCGTGTACGATTCGATTGTTTTTTTTCTTCTTCGGTTTTATTCTCTTCATCTTCTTCTTCTTCTCTATCACGTTGACACGTGACGGGATTAAAGAACCTCAACTGTACAACGTGTTTTAATAAATCACTTAATCAACAGTCACTCTACTACTAGAAGAGGAAAGTATAAGAGCTGTTACGTTCTCCTGTTTTGAAGAAAAGTGGCGCTGTAGTCTGCTCCCAAATTCCCGATTTTCTTGATCAATACTTACTTATATAAAATACTCGCCTATTTAGTGGATTTGCAATGAAACTCAATGCGCATGCGCAAAAAATATATTTAAAAAGTAAAATGTGTACACGGTTTCCGCTCTTGCTTATGTACAATTACGATGTACGTAAGAGATATATATATATATATATATATGCACAATAATTACAGTTATTCGACCTCTGTTATACATGTAATGTACATTAGCATGTGTACATGTATGCGTTCACCTTTAGTTTTTGCAACATAAGGTACCGCCGCAGCGCGTACGTTGTCTAAATTCTATCTTATATGCTGACGACTTAGTACTTCTAACAGAAACAGAGGATGATCCATAGAAAGGGATATATCTATTACAAAAAAAATCTGCCAAAACTATGAAATGAAAATATCGGCAAATAAACCATACGAAGGAAGTAAAACAGCAGAAAGTAATTCGTCAATCGTAATCTATATATCCCGAACGTTACGCCTATGTATGGACGGAATAGCAGAAGAAATTACCTAATTAGGGAGACAGGGGAATAATCAACAACATGTACGATCTAACGCGCAGTAGGCTAGCGGCTGCAATCATCAACCGTTGCGAGAGCGGGGGCGGTTAGAAGGTACGCGGCGAAGAGGGGTCGACGGTACGGCAATCATCAGCATCCCTTGGCTCTTACGATTACCATTAGTGTGTGCGGCTAATGGTAATCGCCGAGATGCGAGATGATTCAGAACAGCGGCTCTTAATAGAATTTCCAACATTAATAAGATCCTGACGGATCCGTATATATCTCTAATACGGCCTAATAGCTGCGCACGAGTAATTTGCCCGAAGGCTAGCTTTTTAATTTTGCTGTAATTCTCTTGATGCTGAACGTAAAGTGCCCTAGAGTTGTATAGTTGAACCATTATCATTTGTGTTGTAGAAAGAAATTGATCAGTGATATAGTTAAACGGTGATAGTTATTATAAACATGGGAAAAATACGGTATGACTTAAGAGAGAGCTTTTAGAGGCATAACTACTACATTGAGTTTAGATGTTAATTATATGTTAGAGTATATAGTTTCCATAGAATTTGTGAATTAATTGTAATTTCGTTCTTGTCCTGTAACTGGGTTCTACAGTTGGACAATAAAATGATACTATTATTTTTATCATACCCATTCCTCAAAAATAGAATATTTACAAATCATGCTCATATAATTGCAGAACTTAGTGAAGCTATCCGAAATGTTTTCGATGAAATGCACCACAATTTAAGGAATGCATTGAGTAACATGAAATGAAGAGTAGCGTCATGTATAGAACATTAAGGAATTCACTTTGAACATTTAATGTAAACGCATATAAACGGTGTAACATAAATTGAACCACTTACACTTAAAAATTGACATTAACGCTACAGAATAAGTCAATTTACACGTTTTTAAAGTTACTCTACCAATGTGATTTTACAATCAAAATTTTTGCAGCATTTTTAATATCCCCACAATTTAAATTTGGAACTTTACAAGCCTGCCTTTTGAATCTACAACTGAGTCTCGTTACAACTTTATAAATATATGGTACTGTTTCTTATGTGAAAAGGTCTTCACATAAATGCTACAATCTAAAATCAATTTTGCGTAAAATTGATATAACGAAAAGAAATTACATCCCGAAGCTGTTATTTTTCTTTTTTTATTCATATTTTTGGATTTATGGAATAAATAGTATCCAAAACGGAATGCAAAATTCGGAATATTGCACAAGCTATAACTGATTTATTTGTTAAATTTTCGTAACTGTTTCGAAAGCTCTTGAGTTTTAGCGTAGGTTCAGTTTAATCATTCATTTGCCTTTAGAAACCAAATATGTATTAATATACAACGTAAAGAACTTCTTCGATTACTGATAACGAATTCGAACGAATCGATAATGGATTGAAGACGAAGAAAGTTAATTACGCATTACGTATGAGCACTCGCTAATACGATTTACAGTTGCTTCTATATAAATTAAGGCAATCCGTGACGGACGGTACGCAACGGAGACCGGAGAGAATAAGTATAAGTGCGCGGACGCGTTAAAGAAGTAACGCATACACGCGGAGGACAAATTACACCGATGCGGGCGACAAAAACTCCCGCTCGCCGAAGACCGAACCAGTCATATTTGCATTTAAATTGCGTCCGGATTTTTCTTTAAACGGTCACCAGAACACACACCGCCGCCGAGTCGGCCGCGGCGACTACGCGGTGAAACCGCTCGCAGCGCTCGCATGCACACGACGACAGCATCCATTGCGTTTCTTTAATTGCTTATTACAGAAATGGAGTTCGCGCGGCTTACGAACCATGAAATATTCAGATTCCCGCCCGCGGGGAAAAGAGAAGAAAAACGGCGCGCCAGCTTAAGACAAAAAAAAAAAACTAAATAAAATACGGCGAAGTCTTTTAAAGTGCAAATCGCTCTCGAATTGAAATAAAGAACGAAATTCCGAAGCGTTAATCCTTACGAGGAAGCCGTATATGTATATATTTTTTCAGAATGCGAGGATAAATGCCAAAATTATATTGTATTGTCATACTAGAAGCACGATAAGTTCCAATGTACGTTCGTCAATAAATCGTGACGTCAGGCCGTTGCCGGATACAACACTAATTCGCTATCAAACCTAACCTAACATACTAATGCAACCTCACTTCTATTACTTTATTCATTATGGTATATCAAATAGAAAATTTTAATAGTTGGCACTACAGAATTTAGTAAGAAGCATCTGCCAATACGTAAAGTGTTCAAACTACGAAAAGTAAATATGTATATCCCTCCTGAAAGAAAAATATTTTATTAGTAGTACTTTGAATTATATATAATAAAAAAGAAACAGGTAATAAATAATAGTAATAATAATAAATATTTGCTTCGGAACTGTAAGAAATTAAATTACTTAAAATACGAAAACAAAATTATATTATTGTATTGTTTATTTAATGACGATTGCAAGGACTGTGTGGATGTACAATTCACAGGTATAGCAGTAAACTCCACTCACACAAATTAATTAATCATGCGGAACGCAGCGTTTCGAGAGCACGTGGGCTCCCATTGTCAACCGTGTTACCGACTGGGTCGTCGGTAACACGGTTCCACCATCGTATGATTTCAACTTCTGTATGGTGAATGCTGTTCGACCAAGATACTTCCATAATTGTTGCTAATGCTTCGTCCCACATCTTCATGCAATTGTTAATACCATAGCCATATCTTTCCATGCGACGATTGTAATATAAATAGACTTTCACAATGCAACTAGATGTAATAACTAATGTTTTAGCATACTAAGATCATATGTAATGTTGTTATTTGCCAGACATTCTTGAATATTGCCTTTTCTCCAACTACGAGGGGAGGTCACGAAGTTCGTGGAATGAAAGGGTTTTAAATAAAATAAAACAATAAATCTATTTTGCCTTTTCATAATCAACCTTAAGCACAATACATTTATTAGATCTATGAATTAATTTTTCTAAACCATCATAGAAATATTTTTTGTCTTTCGCCACAAAATGGGCCAAAATTGCCTCCTTTAGCTCATTGTCGTCGGAAAACTTTCTTCCATGTAAGTCTTTTTTAAAATTAGGGAACAAATAAAAATCACTAGGTTCGAGGTCTGGACTGTAGGGTGGATGGATTATTGATTGAAAGCCATGCTTGTGCAGAGCAGTCATTGCAACTTTGCTCATGTCAACCGACGCATCGTCTTGCAAAAGCAACAGACCCTTGGTCAATTTTCCTCGACGTTTTTCCTTGATGGCCTCCTTTAATTTCTCTAATATCGCTGCGTAATATTCTCCAGTTATGCTGCTACCTTTTTCTTTGTAATCAATCAATAATATCCCTTCACAATCCCAGAAAAAAACAGTAGCCATCAACTTTCCAGCCGATTCTGACACTTTCACTTTCTTTGGCGGTGGTGTTCCTTTTTTATACCATTCCATGGACTCCTGTTTGGACTCAGGCTCAAAGTGTTGAACCCATGTTAAATCTCCGGTAAGAATCCGCTCCAAAATCTGTGCATGTTTGTCTCCACACAGCTTCAAAAATTGTTTGGACGCACAGACGCGCTGCTGTTTCTGCAGCGGCGTGAGCATTCTCGGTACCCGTCTTGCACTGACTTTTGTCATACCGAGGTGGTCATGTAGGATACGCAAAATGGTGGTATCTGATGCTCCAACTAATGCCGATAATTGGTTTTTCTTCAAACGGCCATCTTCCAGTACAAATTTTTGCACTTTTTCGACGATGTCTTATGTGGTGGCCTCAACGGGCCGTCCTGAGCGGGGGTCGTCTTCAATCTACTCCCGACCATGTTTGAAAAGACCATGCCACTTATAAATCATTGATTTACTAGGGCACTGTTCCCCATTTCATTCAATATGGTTTTAGCGTTCTTTCCTTGCTTTGTAAGAAACTTTATCACAGCACGGTGTTCAATTTCCTCCATAGTTTCAGTTTTCTTCCGGATTGACTTGTTTAGTAGGCAACTATTCGTAAACGACCGACGCTATAGGGATGCAACTTAACTTATATACTAATGATGAGTCGTCAATCAGAATGACACCTAGCGAGCGCCCCTATCCCCACTCTATTCCACGATCTTCTGGACCTCTCCTCGTAACTTCTGATGCCTTGTTTTTAATTCAGAGTGATAACTAGCGTTATCCATAATACTCGTAGAATTGGGTTTTATATTTAGTAACTGCATCGTGAACCATTTTGTAAAATTTTCTTTGCTCATTTCTCCATGGTAATTATGCCCTCCTGATTTTGAACAAAATATAAGTGAAGCACGTAGTATAAAACTATCAGTATTGCCTGCATGTAAAACTATAGATAAGCTTGGTGAGAAACAGAAATTATATTTGTAATAAGACAAACCTCTTGCCTTCAGTCTTTAACTCTTTCACACTTTGCCGATTACTGTCCTGCAAAGAATAATTATTGCTGCCATTTTCAAATATCCATGTTTTATCTAACTAAACAGGATCCTGTGGGCTATTTATTGCCATGTTTTTTACGTATCGTTGTAAAAACTAAACACCCAATTTTAAACTACACAACACTACACAAATCTCCTTCTTTCAAGTTACATAAACGAGATGAACGTGTTCTCCTAAAATAAATCGGTATTAGCACATCTGATTACGTAGAACGCATTTTAACGTACGATTATGGTACATTTGGTAAGTTACATTGCGGATAGCAGCTTCATTTGCTTCATCAATATCCACAATTCGTTTTAATTTGTTTCTGCTGTTGCTGCAGGAAGATAATGCTTGCGGCGACTTTGCCGAGTTGATATCTTGCTCACAGCCCAAATACACACATTTGCAGCAGCAGTGATGCGCTAAAATGCAACAATTTCATCCCGTTATTATCGTGTATGCAGAAATAGAATATAATCTACCTCTCTGACGGCAGTCACTACGGTAACAGAGGACCGCTGTTGTCGCGTTCTTGCTCAAAATATACAATCAACCATCATCAATGAGCTTGATAAAGTAGATTAATTAAACTAGTGTGGTGATGTAAAAACCTTACACATTCTCCGCGATAATTCTTTTATTTTTTTACTGATGGAAGTGTGCGCGTTATTTGGAAGGTTTTCCCTAAGTAAACATGAGCATATTATACGTCGATATTTCATCATAAAGTCCGGACATCGCGATCATTTATCTTAAGGGTTGTTGATTTACGGCCGTCATTTCAATAAGCCGAACCCGAAAACGAGCTGTTGGACGGCCTCACCTCGCACCTGCGGTATATATCACAAACAGCCATGACTATATCCATAGTTGTAGCGTTTAGGTCCGACTCCTCCGCACGCTGTATAGTACGGCACAGGTCGGAAGCGGCGGGTCCCGCGTCCGAGACTGTATTAATGATATAAACGGCCAGCGCCGTGTCAACACCCGTCATGATTAATAGCGCGAGCCCGCTCTGGTCGCCATATGAGACCTCTCCATTGTCCCCACACGCTATGTTATGTCTGCATATTGTATATGGTGCAGACCCCGATAGAGCTTTCCACCGCTTCTACGTTTATGGGTAATATTAGGTTAATATTCCGTGAAATATAGTGTGGTGGAGAATCTTAGGCTCTTAATTTTCGAAATGGGATCTTTTATCTAATTTCTTTTTTGTTTTAAATTCGAATATAGTGTGTAACAATTGGAGTAATCAAATGTAAGATTGTAGAAATAAATATATTGAGAAACCAAAAATGTATATACCACTTTTTAACAAAAAAAAAACTAAATCAATCCCTGCCTAGCTAATTTTATGAATTCTAAATGAAATACAAAATGAAATGAGAGCAATTGCAAGAAATAGGAGAGGGTGGAAGAAATGGGTACAAGAAGAACTGGAATCCTCGTCCGACACCTGAAATGGTATAAGGGATATGAGAAGAAGAAGAAGAAGTGAATAAAAGTTCACAGTTCCCGGTAGGATTTGAACCTATAGCTCTAGTTCGCTAGACCGCTGATAAACCGCTATTTGAATTGCTAAATTTTACGAGGAAAATCTTAGTTTTTTAAAAATTTTTACACAGAAATGTATTTATTCTATTAATAACAAAAAGTAAAGATAAATGCTCTTATTCAAGAACCGAAATGATGGTTCCCTTTAAATCAAATATTGGAAATCTACCTGCTTCTTCACAATAAGCAAATCTATGGACATATTCATTTCGCACATTGCGGATAATGTCAGGACTAATTCGATTCGATTTATTGCAGTCATTACGAGGCCTAATCTTCCGTTTCTTGTTTTCTAAAGTTTCTTCCGTTTGAATATGCTTTATCGCATTTTATATTAATTTACGTGAACAATTTAATGTTCATGATATTTCTAAAATTGATATGTCCTTCTCTTTCATGGTGCAAAAAATTAACTCTCTTTTCTCTGTCGTGCAATGTTTTTCTTGTCCCATTATACTAACATCTAGGTTCTTGTTATTAGTAACACGCTAATTTTAAATCATGGTCTCTCGCGCTAGTTTTATTTAAAATATAACAACTTGAGCGGTTAATTCAAATGAAATTTGATGCCTGTGTTATTTGTTATTTATTATTATGTGGCTACTACTGTACATAATCTTTCATTATATTCTTTTGTAACTTACTTCTTCTTTAACGTATATACTATTTTGTATGGTCCCGGCGAGCCTTATAAGCGAGTTTTACTATAACCCATGGGCTGAAAAGTCCCGGGCCTAACACATAGATGATGCTAGTTTTATTGCAGTCACCTTTCTCTCAGTTAGTACTAACCTTCAAAAGACAGCTGTTAAAATTTCATGATATTCTATTCATTAGTTTGTGAATTATTGTACTAAGAGTTACGCTACTTTTGTTATTTTCAAAACAATGAATCAAAAACAATTTCGTGTTTTAATTTTACACTGCTTCTTGATGGGAACAAATACCGTTCAAGCGAAGCAATGGCTTGAAAAGTGTTATGAGGACTCCGCTCCATCAGAAACAACAATAAAACGTTGGTTTGCTGACTTCAAACGTGGTCGTAGAGACACCGATGATGCAGAACGCAGTGGACGTCCAAATGAGGCGGCAACAACAGAAAACATCAAAAAAATCCACAAAATCGTTTTGAATGATCGAAAAGTGAAGTTGCGTGAGTTAGCTGACATCGTAAAGATATCAAAAGAACCTATTGGCTTTATAATTGCATGAGCATTTGACTATGAGAAACCTCTGTTCAAAGTGGGTGCCGCGTTTGCTTACTGTTGACCAAAAACAAGAACGTGTTGATGATTCTGAGCAGTGTTTGGCCATGTTTAAACGTAACAAACCGGAATTTTTGCGTCGATATGTGACAATGGATGAAACATGGATCCATCACTTCACTCCAGGATCAAAACGATCGTCATCTGAGTGGACAGCAATTGGTGAACCTCGTCCAAAGCGCAACAATCGGCTGGAAAGGTTATGGCCTCGGTATTTTGGGATGTGCGTGGTGTAATATTCATCGACTATCTTGAGAAAGCAAATACCATCAACAGTGAATATTATATAGCGTTATTGGAGAGTTTGAAGGCCGAAATTGCAAAGAAACGACCGCATATGGCAAAGAAAATAATTTTGTTTCATCAAGACAACACACCGTGTCACAAGTCAATCAAAACAATGGAAAAACTACATGAATTGAACTTCGAATTGCTCCCATACCCACCGTATTCGCCAGATTTGGCTCCCAGTGACTACTGGCTGTTCACAGACCTCAAAAAAATGCTCGCCGGTAAGAAATTTCGCACGAATGAAGAGGTTATTGCTGAAACTGAGGCCTATTTTGAGGTAAAAGATAAATCGTTCTACAAAAGTGGTATTGAAATGTTAGAGCGGCGCTGGAATGATTGCGTTGCTTTCGATGGAGGTTACGTTGATGAATAAAGGTAATTTTGAACCAAAAAAACCGTGTTTTCTTTGTTAAGCCCGGGACTTTTCAGCCCATGTGTTAATTATGCTAAGCTATACTTATTTATTTGTCCTTGTTCTTTGTTTGTAATTAAATACACGTGCAAATATGTATCCTTTGAGCATACGTCGTATTGCTAACATATTCGACGTATAGGTAGACATATCGGTAATACAGCGTTTGCGTCATGCTTAAATTCGACATCTTAATCATAAAGAAAATAAAAGTTCGAGATTGTAGAAAACTTCTTAGAAAGTATATAAACAAAAACTTTTTCAATCACTTAATTTCTTTGCCTTACGCACATATCTCTTAATCTCTCTCTATCCTTTACCTCTACAAATTGAAACGTTTCCAGTGATTTAAAATAAACAATACTAACAAAGTAACAACGAATACAATAAATAACTTAAATAGTAATTAACAGCGGACATCTACGCGGTATAAAAGTCTCTAAGGACAGTAGAAACAGAAGCAGAAAACGTATTATTTATCTACACGATATTATAATGCATAGCGGACCCGCGGTTCGCATGACAATTTGTTAAGAATGATTTTATAACCGTATATCAAGCCGGCTTATCAACGGGAGCCATCGCGACAATAGGCATTATATGCATAGAACGCCTAGCCTTTTATCTCTTCTGGCTGCATTGTACGGGGTATAAAATAATACGGACAACACGAACCGAGGGGGGCACGCAGCGGAATAAAACAATTCAATTATGTGTGGCCAGCGTGAAATGCAAATCAGGAGATTTCAAAATGGAGTATATTATACATTATACGTACTATTATACTTCGCGCCCGTTGGAAATCTACGAAGTGTGACCGTGTACTGGAAGAAGGCAAATACGAACGAATATATGTATCTCCCGGCATTAGGTAAATTTGTACTTACCAACGGGTATAACGCAATATCATAGTTAAACTCATATCTGCTTCGGTGTTCAACGATTACCACACATTCTACATAGACGAAGTCATGTAAGCGTAACAATCGGACACGTTCAAAAGCGTACGTTTGCCGAGACCTGAGCTCGCTTTAATTGGCAAAGATTAACAGCGAACGGATGAAGTTGTAAGTAATTAATAACGAGCCCTCGCGATCGGAACGCCGGTACGAGATAATTTATAACTATCGTAGATGCTTGCGCCGCTGTACGTCGCGTTACTTCGCCGCCGGAACGAAACGGATTTCAAATAACACATGGGCTGAAAAGTCCCGGGCCTAACAAAGAAAACACGGTTTTTTTCGTTCAAAATTAGCTTTATTCATCAACGTAATCTCCATCAAGAGCAACGCAATCATACCAGCGCCGCTCTAACATTTCAATACCACTTTTGTAGAACGATTTATCTTTTGCCTCAAAATAGGCCTCAGTTTCAGCGATAACCTCTTCATTCGTGCGAAATTTCTTACCGGCGAGCATTTTTTTGAGGTCTGCGAACAGCCAGTAGTCGTCTGGCGAATACGGTGGATATGGGAGCAATTCGAAGCTCAATTTATGTAGTTTTGCCATTGTTTTGATTGACTTGTGACACGGTGCGTTGTCTTGATGAAACAAAATTTTTTTCTTTCCCATATGCGGTCGTTTCTTTGCAATTTCGGCCATCGAACGCTCCAATAACGCTATATAATATTCACTGTTGATGGTATTTAATTTCTCAAGATAGTCGATGAATATTACACCATGCACATCCCAAAATACCGAGGCCATAACCTTTCCAGCCGATTGTTGTGCTTTCGGGCGCTTTGGACGAGGTTCACCAGTTGCTGTCCACTCAGATGACGATCGTTTTGATTCCGGAGTGAAGTGATGGATCCATGTTTCATCCATTGTCACATATCGACGCAAAAATTCCGGTTTGTTACGTTTAAACGTGGCCAAACACTGCTCAGAATCATCAGCACGTTCTTGTTTTTGGTCAACAGTGAGCAAACGCTGCACCCACTTTATACAGAGCTTTCTCATAGTCAAATGCTCATGCAATATATAGCCAATACGTTCTTTTGATATCTTTACGATGTCAGCTAACTCACGCAACTCCACTTTTCGATCATTCAAAACGATTTTGTGGATTTTTTTGATGTTTTCTGGTGTTACTGTCTCATTTGTACGTCCACTGCGTTCTACATCATCGGTGTCTCTACGACCATATTTGAAGTCAGCAAACCAATTATTGTTGTTTCTGATGGAGCGGAGTTCCCATAACAGATAGATATTTTTTCCCATCAAGAAGCAGTGTAAAATTAAAACACGAAATTGTTTTTGATCCATTGTTTTGAAAATAACAAAAGTAGCGTGACTCTTAGTACAATAACTCACAAACTAATAAATAGAACATCATGAAATTTTAACAGTTGTCTTTTGAAGGTTAGTACTAACTGAGAGAAAGGTGACTGCAATAAAACTAGCGTCATCTATGTGTTAGGCCCGGAACTTTTCAGCCGATGTGTTATAGTAAAACTCGCTTATAAGGCACTCGCCGGGGCCATACAAAATAGTAAATACGTTAAAAAAGAAGTAAGTTACAAAAGAATATAACGAAAGATTATGTACAGTAGTAGCCACATAATAATAAATAACAAATAATACCGGCATCAAATTTCATTTGAATTAACCGCTCAAGTTGTTATATTTTAATTAAACTAGCGCGAGAGTCCATGAGGAGCTTGTGTGTACTTCCCCTACCTTTAGTTTCACTTTTCTAGCAGGCACATAAATCGCACAGTTGTCGGTTCTGTAGTGGATTCTTATTATACTGTTAGAGTTCGATTTATTTTGTACCAAATAACTGGTGTACTTACTATTTTTAAAATTAGCGAGTTACTAATAACAAGAACCTAGATGTTAGTATAATGGGACAAGAAAAACATTGCACGACAGAGAAAAGAGAGTTAATTTTTTGCATCATGAAAGAGAAGGACATATCAATTTTAGAAATATCACGAACATTAAATTGTTCACGTAAATTAATATAAAATGCGATAAAGCATATTCAAACGGAAGAAACTTTAGAAAACAAGAAACGGAAGATTAGGCCTTAGAACCTTATTCGTCGACTAAGTCAAGAAAGTCCTTTTTGCGCAGCTACACAAATAAAAAGCGAATTCTATAAATAATTTGATATTTATATATAGCGAGAAGAACAGTACGACGTCGGCTGAAGTAATTTAACTTACATGGGTGTATTGCAGTACGAAAGCAACTAGTGTCAAATAACATTCCCTTGAAGTTTATAAAATATTATGTGTTTATTATAAACTGCATGCCATCTACTATATTTTTGTTGAACTAAGTTAAATAAAACACTTGTTAACATTTTCAAATTATCAATTCATCCATATCAGGGTACCTGTGCTATTTATATGCAGCCACTGTAGGTATGCATAGAGGGTGAGAACTACTATGATAGTATGTTATCACTTTACATTATACATCCAATATACATATATTTGGGCGAAAGAGATTCAAAGAAAATAACGTAGAATCAATCCAATCATTTTTGATCTCAACAGTATTAAAAATTTATGCTATTTCCGCAATTTCTTCCGCTTATTTTTAAAATCGTTCCAATTAAAAGTGAAATCGATGTCTTCATTTCAATCCTCTTCCTCTCCCCTCCACCCTTCTTCCTTCCTTTTCGAAACGTATACACAATACTTCCATTACTTATTCGTGTAATAATAGAGCCGTGCATGAATTAAATTCAAGATGGCGTCCACCGACCGGAAACGCTCCGGTATAAGCAACGGTGGTGTGTTCTTGTATACGCGTCCGTGTGGGAGTGCGTCAAACACCGGACCATAACTTAGATCGCTATCGCGGCTCAACCGCGCTGACTGCAAGGTATATCTATGCATATGCAATACATTAGTACCATCTATAATACGAATCCGTTTCATTTTCTGGAACGTACGCCAATGGACGCGATTAGTTATTTGGTTGGCAGGCGGCGGTATATTTATATACTCGTCGTACGGATAATTTCAGCAGCTGTTGAATATGTTTAGGCTAATGCGCAGATTCGTGTACGGGGCTGTCGTGTAGGTATTCGTTGATATACAAATTGCGCTTCGCCCTCCCCCCCTTTCCCTCCCTAACGCCGCGACCGTACGCGTTTTATGAAACGCCATCTTAATTATGCAAGTAAAATGGTCCGCTCGGACATGCGACTGTCTGCCGGGAATATGAAGCCGATCAATCTGCGTACGTATTATTAGTGGTTCGTGTCATGGGATTTCAACGCGTCGTTTTGGGATCCCTAAGAATTTGCGTCGTGTTTTGTGAAATCGTAGCGATTATTACAAATTCTAGTAGATGTAGATTTTATTTGACCTTTTGGTAGTAAGTTATTCGCCATCGTTGACAAGATCTTGCATCCGTTGGATTATCTTTAAAAGATGAAGGCGAAAATTATAAGACAAACTATACTTACGAGGGCCATTCATAAAGCAAAGAACGTTTTCTCTTTCTATAACAATTAGATATGTTTTAAATAAAATTAGATACCCAAGCTACTTTTCTACGTAGTCACAGTTCAAATTTAGGCACTTGTCATAACGCTCTATCAGCGTTTCTATGCCTTCTGCATGACTTCTAATCCAAAAGTTCTTTGGCAGTTTGTTAATGCGAAGCATGGTATTTGAAGGATACCTGGCTGTCTTACTTCTAATGGACTAACTATTAACAATCCTACTGATATTGTCTAAGCTTTCGCTACTCATTTTTCAAACAGAACTCAGCTGACTTCTTCTGTTTTACCGACTGTACAAGATAACTCAGTTGCTAGAGCTCATTTTCAATCGGATTCGTATAACTGCCGGACGTGATGGATTGCCAAACTTTTTGGTCCGTCACTCTGTGTGAGCCTCTTGCTATTCTTTTCAACTTCGCCGCAAAACCTCAACGTTAGAATAACACCGGTTCTCAAGAAAGGTGATCATTGTGGTATTCTTAATTGTAGACCTATAACTACCTATAACACCTTGTCCAGGAGAGAATTTTTAACAGCATTAAACCGTATTTATCATGTCATCAACAAGGATTTTTGCAAGGAGGTCAACAGTTGCGAATCTTTTAGAAATCACACAGTTCATCAGTGAATCGCTCGATAACCAGTTAACCGCTGTTTATTGGTTCTTAAACTAGGCACTATAGGTGTTTCTAACAGTACCACGCAGTTTATAAAGTCTTACCTTAGTAACAGATCCCGCTATGTTCACCACAATGGCTTTACATCGAACTCACTTGCTCTTACTACTGGATTTCCACATGACACAAACTTCGCCGTTAATACATACATTGTCAATGTGAGTTGTTCAAATTGATATTCATGCTACGCGTATTACGAGACAACGAGCGAAAGGTGTAAATGTTTCTTTGTAATGCATGTAATCGATCAGTTGGTTAGTTTTCTGAGTTGAAATCGTTACTAGAAAGTATTGAGGAGTAACTTTTGAATTTAGAAATTTGTCCGAAACCGTTAGAGACAGAAAATTTGTTTACGTGAAACGAACGATCGTATACAACGCGCAAATAACATAATTGCTTATAATATATCGGGCAGTAATGATAGCATGGATAGTGGAACTGCTAATAAAATTGTAAAACCTATGTTATTAAGCTTGATATATCCTATTCATTGCCCATGCGTTCAGGTAAAGCGTCCGCAAAGAAATCTCGACCTATTCTTCTTATTTTTAATGATCCTTCCACTGTTCGAGCTATTTTGAGAGAAAAAACTAAGTCAAAGTCAATAGATGAATTCAGAAATGTCTATCTAAAAGTCGACGAAATAATGCTTAAAAGAGATTTGTTTAAAAATCTCTAAATCTCTAATTGACATTGACAATGTTACGTAGCAAATACATAAAATATAGGCTCCCCATGTTACTCAATTTACTTTAAAAAGCGAAAATACGTGATGCTTACGTAATGTACGTACAACACCAGCTTTGCGTGTTACAATACCACGTCGTTAGCCGTATTGTTTCGGGATCAGCGCGCGCATATCCCATCTTTATGGAGGCGTTTTCTATCTACATATTTGGCGAATTTTATTATCCTTTTTCGCTGGATGGAGGCGGCGGGGACGCCGGCAATGCTTCGACGGTTAGATGGATGGAACCGAACGTACCGGCAATATACACCGAAGATAATATATTTGGCGAACGCGAAGCGCAATTTCTGCGCGAAATATACGGCGGAGACAATGCGACATTAACATTTTTATTGACGTCAATAAAAGCGCTTGGTATAGAAAAGGTGATACATGATGTATTTTTATTATATAGACTTCGATATAGCACCAGTCAGCTTATGTAGCGCGGGACCGCGAAGTTAGAATCAGACAAGGAAGCTCGACACCCCTATTGTGTCGTATGGCTGATAGAAGAGGACGGAAAGAGAAACGGAGGATAGATAAATGTATTATGTATATGTAAGTACATATACGTATTGCGTTATATATCGCGAATGAGATGTACATTTTATATAGGGTGTTATGTAGAATTTACAGGCGTACACCGCCGTCATAAAGTCTTGAGTTCGCTTCGAGTTCGTACGAGAGGTGTAAAAGGTTAGAGATGCATGAAAAAGAGGTGAATTTGGTTTGAAATCAGATTTTAAACTAATATTTCGCAGAAATCTTAGTCTTTCCATCTTGAAACTAAACAATAGATATAATTACATGAAAAAAGGTAACTCTTGCAGAGAACTACGTGCTAATGACTTAGATGAGTTATTAAATCAACTACAAGTAGTTAGATTGCATGGAACTTTCTATTTCAAACAACATTAACTCGTACATAAGTTATATGATTTTACTATACCCTGTATTCTGTAAATTTTTGTATGAAATAAGAATTGCATCTTCCTTTAAGCTTTGTCATTAATGAATACTCATTTAACCACGTGAAAACTCACAAGCCGTCAAATTTCAAACAACCTACACCATCTACTTAAACGAAAAATATGTGTGAGGGTGGACCTCTCTGCTGCACCCACTGATCCCCTTACAGTAAAACTACAGTGGCATTATATTTTTTATTTTTCGACATAGTTTTCCTCTACACTCCATCGGTGCTCCAAAATCTCAACAATCTCTTGAAAAAATTTTTGTCCGACTTCTGCAAACCATCTCTCTAAAGCTTGCCTCACTTTATAATTACTAAAAAAAATTGCACCACGTACGATTTCTTCCAATTTAAGGAACAGCCTGTAATATGGCGCGTGTGCTTCACTAATTCAAAGCCTGCTTGGTGTAATGCAACCACAGGAATAGCAGATGTATGGCTAGAAGCATTGTTCTGATGGAACAGCACACTGTACCTTAACTTTCCTCGGCGTTTCTTTTTAATAACGTCTTGCAATTTAGAAATCAATAGACCTTTCTAATGCTCTGTCCCTTTTGCAAATAGTCAGTCAGAAGATTCCTTGACCATTCCAGAACACAAATAGCATAACCGTAAATTTGCGTGGAGGAGGAGAACCGTAATGTACCCATGACTCATCCGTGGTCACACACCGACTAAGAAAGTTCTTTTTGTTTGTTGTTACCGTTATGGGAGAACCACCAGCATGTTACTTTTCGCAGCATTTAAAATCTCGACACCAGCGTTTGATTATACCATAAGAAACTGCGGACTCACCAATAGTTGCCATAATGCATTGATGAATTTGAGTTGCCGTCTTGCCTTTTTCTGAAGGTTACGGCTCTTTGTTCTACAGAATCCATTTTATGAACAATCACGACACGCAATTCAAAAATCAGCCACATCACAACACTTTGGGATACAAACTTGATATTATGTAGATATGATCTACAAACGTCAGTTAACTAATTGTCAAAAACATCAATCAACCAACCAATTAAAAGAAGATGAGGGGCATGAGGACCCGCCCTCATATATCGTTTCTAACACAACGTTTGCCTATAACAATCGTTATCTAGCTATGTTTTCAAAATATACATACGAAATATAAAAGAAGAACAAGACAACAGTGAATTTTGATAATTTATTACAATTTTAAGCCTTTAGTGTCGAAACAGTACTCAAACTTACACGTATTGTATCGTATTTCATATTTTCTGTAATATCCAATATACAGAAAGATAATTGCAAGCAGTAATTATTATAAAAACCAAACAAGAGGATGTTCCACCGGTACTCCAACAACAATAAAACAAAATAAGGACGTGAACCAAATACTAGCAAAAAAAAAACAAATAAATAGCTAAGCTAGAAAATTTAGAAAAAAATCAGTGTTTTATTAAATGATAATGATATTTATCATTACAGTACGAATACACATATGTATGTCAGTTACTACCATCAACCGGGGTGATTGTAGGGGTCACTCGGTGTCACAGAATATCGTGGTAAATGTTATCCAGGTTCAATGTTGACTAAATTTGATGTTAGAAGCCATCCTGTATGAGAAAGAAAGGGAAATTCTGGGAGTGGCCAGAGCATTTAGATGTTCTTTGGTGCAAAGAGCAATAAATTAAAAAGGAAATTGTGCCGCCGGCTGAAATCAGCAGCCACAAGTTTCAGGTGGACTACTAATCCTTTTATTTTCCATTTTTTTTATTCTATTTCCTAAACTCTGTACAGTGAAGTTCAAAGTTAGTTTCCTCTTAACTTGAGTTTAGGGCAGGTTTTTTAAAGGAAAGGTGTTTCCACCAACTCACGATTTTGTTTCTGTTAAGGACTTAACATTGTTTTTTGTATTTTATAAATTTTTTACTACTATGTATTTTATCTTCTTTGCAACCGTATGGGTTACCATTATTATTTTCATTTAGAATATTACTTTATTTTCATTTTTATATTTATTTATTTTGCTCTCTTATATCCAATTTTGTTTTAATATGTATGTACATTTCGCATTGTATATGTATGCAAGCCAACCATTCACATTACGCCTAGCTAAAACTGCCTAATTTAAAAATCATTCACTGCAACGTCGTCGAATATGTAATGGGAGTTTTCTTAAAATTTAAGGTACACAAGCATAGGCAATCGTCTCCCGCGCGACGGTCGAGGTATTAGCGATCGTGTACTCTCGGTCACCCTTCGTACCTCGTCGTAACGTGTACAGTAACGTCGTCGTATGATTATTAGAGATTTATAAGATTTTCTAGTTTTGGCGGGAATCGTCGAGGACGTTGTCTATACATTTATTTCTGGCGGGAGTCATTTGGTAACGTCGTCGAATCGCATGTATAGATTTCTTTAATAAGTACAAATTCTTGATTTTCTATCATCGTACGTCGAGGCTACTGTGTCCATTGTCGTCTATACATATTTTTAGTCTTCGGTTAAGTTTGTGTCGGACATGCAAATAGATAGAGGCAATAGTACATGCCTCTAACAAAGCTTCTACGGAAGCATATAAGAAACATACATATACACATGCTAATGTACATTACATGTATAAGAGAGCTCGAATAACTGCAATTATTGCAAATATATATGCAAATATCTTACGTACATCGTAAATGTACATAGGCAAGAGTGGAAACCGTGTAACCATTTTATTTTTAAATATATTTTTTTGCGCATGCGCATTGAGTTTCACTGTACAACCTTTCCTCTAGTAAATAAGCGAGCATACTCTACAAGTAAGTATTGGTCAAGTAATTTAGGAATTTACGAGCAGGCTACAGCGGCGTTGTTCTTCAAACCAGGAGAACGTAACAGTTTCTTATTTTGTCTAGGATTGTATTGGTAACCTATTGCCGTTTTGTTATTAAAAATTTTAATTATGTTGACGTTTTACAAGTTTATAATAACTGATTTCAAATATAAAACATAGATCCCCTTTTTATCTGTTTTTTTTTCGCTTTTATCAATTTCTTAAATAGTTTCCATCATAATAAATCTGTAGATTTGAATTCTGTGGGGTGACTAATAACCAGAAAACGTTTCTAATATCTTTTCAAAGTGAAACAAAGTGCGGCACTTAGTTTGCCCCGACAAACGGGATGAGTTGTTGCCACAGGAAATAATTCCTGCCTTCTGCTGCGACGAAATTTTTTTATTTACAAGTTGATAATAAAAATATAAGTCTATATTGTATTGAAAATTCAGCCCAATTCAACTGATTTCAAAGGAGATATGGCATAAAAACTTCGAAATAACGGTACGTCATATCTGAAGTATAAGCATTTTCGTAGCATAACGCCAAATATTCTTCGGGTGCAATGGTGGAGGAACAGAGAAGTTTACAAGAATAACTTGAATGCTATGCTTGATTTCAAAAAATTCTAATGCCGCCCAGACACAAAGACGAAATGTATTTACATTGACATTCATGAATTATCCCGTCCCTATAACTTTTCAACGGTAGTGTACGCTTCGTTTATACATATATCTACATATAAATACGATATCTGGATGTAGCGAACGGTAGTAACTTTCCGCTCTCGCGACAATATTCGGAAGATTGAGAGCCCGGTTTCATTATCGGGAAAGCTCATCATATTTTAAAGGGGAACGTAATTTCATTTGCTCCATAAAATCTAAGCTGCTCTAAATCTGCTCCGCTATATTCCACTCTCTCTCTGTGTGTCTCCCCTCTATCCGGGGCGCTTTAGCTTCCTCAGCGAGCTCTCGCCGCCGTACGTATACCTTTTGTACGTATATCGTGTGTATCTCGTAACGTCGTAGAGGGAGGGTAATATAACGTAGTATAGCATATGCGGATGGAAACCCTTCGCTTCGGCTGGCTGTGGGGTGGTGTGTACACGTACGTATAGTTCGCACAGACGCCATTAAATATGAGCTTACTGAAATGTAAAACAGTCACACAGGGTTTTGCATTTCCGAGCATAAACTGCCGACAAAACGGGCTCGAGGATTCGAGTTTATGGGTGGACTATATACATACATATTATAGGAACGTAGTAGATATCCTCATCGTCTTCCTTCATCGGTCGTCTCCTTCTTCGACCCTCTTACTCGTTAATATTCCGGGGATCCAGCGCTCTCTACCTTCCGGAAGGAGGATATAATCTACGCAAACGACATTTTACGATGAATTTCATGTTTACTGCATATTTAATTAATAGGCCCTTTCCCCGTTTCCAAAAACGTTGGTATTAAGCGCGAGAAATGGGTAGAGTCGGCAAGGGGGATTCAAATCCTCAGCAATGACTTTGTATTAACCTGTAAGATACGTAAAAGTAAGCTTTGTTCTCTGCAGTTGCAGGACCAAAGCCACCATCACCATCACCACCACCACCGCCATTGCTAGCGTATCTGTCGTATTCTTCCCCTCGCTTCCCTTCTCTTTCCACATTCGTTATTGTTTAGAGTCCGCTTTCCTTTCGGCTGCTTTGTTTCGGGGAGATTAAAAATATATAAATGCAAATGGTGGAGTGTAACTGCGGGTCGTTGTTATAAAATGTTTCCCGCTTCCCAAAACCGGCGGTAATTTTGACTTGAATTACGCGAGGGATGCTTAAGGTTATTTCATTCTTCTGCAATAATTTATGTAATGAAGCTTGTTGACTTATAAAATGTTAGAGTTACGTCGAGAGTTTCTTGAAATCGTCTACGTCACTCATACTGGTACGACAATATATAGACAATGCTCGCGATAAATGATTTGCATTATATTAAACGTTTTAGTAATTTTTTTGTTAAGTTTATTGAGAGTAGGAATATTAGAGGTCCGAGAGCAGATCCTTGCGGTACACCGGAGGTAGTAATGTGCTTGGAAGTAGTTTCTAAAGCGCAGTTCTCTATTTACTAGGTATTATTGTAAGAGAAAGAGCGCAGTGGTCTTAAAAGTCCGAACGAATTCAATTTTTGTAGAACAATATAACGTCCTATCAGATAAAACGCTTTAAGAAAATCGTGAAACCAAGCTAGGTTAATGATTGTTAGACATCCATACGCACAGTTCTAGTGAGTAAAAGGAATAAAATGATTTACCAAAAAAAAGGCTTCTATAATATGAGTTCTTCGTTTGGTGTGTAATGGCAAAAATTGTTAATCAAACCTATCTAAGTAATAAAATACCGGTATATATTTCAAATGCCTTTTTTTAAAAACAAAATGAAAAAAACCGTTGGAAGTATTAAAGTACTTAATGCTAGCACATAAACATTTTAACGAAATGGATAGCTACGGTATACGTGATCGATTTATATTGGATCGAAATAATTATTGTAGAAGTTGCAATTGTAAATCATCTAAAATAAACCTGAATTTTGCTACATTGAAGAACAAAGATAAAAAAGGCAACATTTGCAGTTGTGAACATTCACACTAAAGCACGTGTTTTGAACTACTTTCGGGATGTTTACAATCTGCCTATGAAAACGTGAATTTTCACTATATACCTCTCCGGACATCTACGTACCTATCTGATACGTGTATTCGTGATATTCCAATACACGTCTAATTTGTTCTCAGTATCCATGTAGAGAGACTATGGGTGGTCACTGTTTAGAAGAATTTAATCTAAATTCTTGAAGAACAGGAACAAATGCGCTTTAGAAGAGGCAGGTAAACCACAGATGGAGTATTCATTCTACAACAACTTATATAAAAGCACAGAGAATACGACAGAAACACAGGGTGATTTCTTGAGTAAATATCCAATTAGGACAAAAATACTTATAAACGATACTGTAATGGAATAGGTGAAACACTTTAAGTATTTAGGTTGCGACGTATTTTATAATCGAAACGAAAACGTAGAAGAAAAACTGAATAAATTCTCCCATATCTGTGGAGCAATTAGCAGAATGTTGAAAACAAATGATACACAAATAAAATTTTACAAGACGGTAGTGGAACGTGGATAACAACGAAACAACAAGAAAGCAGGATACAGACACCAGAGATGATTTTTTTAAGAACATCTTTGAAAGAAATTCTTCTTCCTCATTTTATTTTCTCTCTTCTTTGTTATTCCTTTTTCTTCGATCTTATTCTCTTCATTCGCGTTTTCTTTCGTCTTTGTCTCGTTTTCTCCCAATCACTGTCTTCCATGGTATCTTTCCTCTTTTCCTCCTCTTCTTCTTCTTCCACTCCCTTCTTTTCTTTCTGTTCCTTTCTTACGTTGATTATCATCATCTTCTCCTTGTGCACTCCTTTTCTCTATTGCATTTCTTCTCTTTCTCCTCTTCCTTCTTCTGTTCTTTATCTTTCTCCATCTTCTTCTTCTTATTCATCCTCTCCTTCCTCTTCGCCTTCTTCTTTTTTTCCTCCGTTTTCTTTCTTGTTAGCATGAGGTTTCTTTGTATTTTTTAACATAGTTAATTATAAATACCGTTTACTTCCATTGCTTTTAGCAGTGCAATTCGGATTCGTATTTTCCCCAATTTTAATGCACGTGTAATACTGCAATCCTACGTTAGCAGGTTGATATAGAGAAATAATTATCGAAGACTCGAAGCGATGATAAATTACTCCAAAAAAGCCGTTTGCATTTTGATGCGCAGGAACTGCGGCAAAAACATTTCCGTGTTCACTTCCTCGAATTAGCATACAATATGCTTTGCGTAGGCGTAGGTGGAAGAAAAAAAAACCAAACAAACAAGATAAAGGCGCATAACCGAAGGAAACCAGCAAGCAGATGAAATTCTATGAGGTGATTAAGTGATACGATGCCGGGGGTGACGTGGGATGGAAACGGTGGTGCAGGTCGCCCTCGCCCGAAAACGCGATGATGATAAAGTGCCGAGTTTCACCTGTACGCCCTGCGGTCCGCGCCGAATTTCCACCCACATAATGCGCACCGGACGCGAACACGGATACCCTCGCATACGTCTGTGTACAGGGTGAGAAAATTTCGATGTTTCTATAGGGTATCTCGAATAAAAATATCAATAATGATAGAATAATGGATAGAAGATACTTTGTATGTATTCTACTAAATCTTATTTTTGATCGAAGCTATTTCTTCACTTTTTATAAATTAAGCGTAATTTGACATTTCGTAGAACAATACAGTTGTAATACATGGGCTGAAAAGTCCCGGGCCTAACAAAGAAAACACGTTTTTTTTGGTTCAACATTAACTTTATTCATCAACGTAATCTCCATCAAGAGCAACGCAATCATTCCAGCGCCGCTCTAACATTTCAATACCACTTTTGTAGAACTATTTATCTTTTGCCTCAAAATAGGCCTCAGTTTCAGCGATAACCTCTTCATTCTTGCGAAATTTCTTACCGGCGAGCATTTCCATGTCGTTCTTACAGTTTTCATGATATCCCATGAAAATATCGAAAATTCCTCACCCTGTACACGCAGCGCAGAGGACGCGGAAGAAACAAAATCGGCAGGTGCCCACCGTTAACCCCGAAAGCAAAGCTTTATCGTCGTACGCGCTACGGCTTCGCGTACGCTGCGATCTATCAGAAGACGCGAAAGGTCGGCTGGAGTCCTGACGTGCGTGCGCTTGTATAAGCATCGCGATGAATGTATGAGTTATATGCTAATCGAGGACCGCCGTTCTATGCAAATGAGGCAATAAATCGAGCATCGGAGGCCTCCGTTGTATACGCGAGCTGTTTTATGGCCGTACGGCGACGGCAGTGTGATTTTCACGATGTCCGTACATATGCATGTACGGCGCTCTGCTTTCTTTTTTTATTATCACATGGACGAGGACCGGAAATAGCTTAACAATCCTCCCGTTTCCTGCCCGATTGTCTTGTTCATTGTTTCGCTTCTGGTACCGTATAGGCGAGCATACGTGTACGCGATTAGCGCGGGGCACCGTCGCTTACCGCGGAGCACTACGAACGTTTTATAATGGGAAGGATATCGTTGTTCGGGCGATGATAGCCCGTCTATACGACGCGGCCCGGCTCATAAACAAACAAACACACGACGAGCATCATGTGAGGAAAGTATTAGATTATGCAGATGTAACCGAGATACGAGAACTTAAAACCACAAACAATTCATTAAAGCGCTAATATAACTTTTATCTACGCGAAACATCTATTAACGTATACTGATGCCTTGTAAACTATACGCAATCGTTTTTACCTCTTATTTCCGTATTCTTAAAACGTTTGAGCAACGGTACAGGAAATATTAGTAGTATACCATACGATTTTTCTAATATAGCTGACAATAATGCTACCTTTCCAGTGTTATAGAAAAACTTATCAGTACTATTTGAAATTGCAACGTATTGGCTTTATATTGCATGAGCATTTGACTATGAGAAAGCTCTGTTCAAAGTGCGTGCCGCGTTTGCTCACTGTTGACCAAAAACAAGAACGTGTTGATGTTTCTGAGCAGTGTTTGGCCATGTTTAAACGTAACAAACCGGAATTGTTGCGTCGATAGGTGACAATGGATGAAACATGGATCCATCACTTCACTCCGGAATCAAAACGATCGTCATCTGAGTGGACAGCAACTGGTGAACCTCGTCCAAAGCGCCCGAAAGCACAACAATCGGCTGGAAAGGTTATGGCCTCGGTATTTTGGGATGTGCGTGGTGTAATATTCATCGACTATCTTGAGAAAGGAAATACCATCAACAGTGAATATTATATAGCGTTATTGGAGCGTTTGAAGGCCGAAATTGCAAAGAAACGACCGCATATGGTAAAGAAAAAAAATTGTTTCATCGAGACAACGCACCGTGTCACAAGTCAATCAAAACAATGGCAAAAATACATGAATTGAACTTCGAATTGCTCCCACATCCACCGTATTCGCCAGATTTGGCTCCCAGCGGCTATTGGCTGTAAGAAATTTCGCACGAATGAAGAGGTTATCGCTGAAACTGAGGCCTATTTTGAGGCAAAAGATAAATCGTTCTACAAAAGTGGTATTGAAATGTTAGAGCGGCGCTGGAATGATTGCGTTGCTCTTGATGGAGATTACGTTGATGAATAAAGCTAATTTTGAACCAAAAAAAAACGTGTTTTCTTTGTTAGGCCCGGGACTTTTCAGCCCATGTGTTATGCGAGTAACTGTCGTTTATCTATAGTCAAGAATAGTGTATTTTCCAAATTTAATGAATTTCCGACAATGATAAAACAGTGTGTTAACATTAATAGATTTAAATATCATCTGAAATTGTGTATACGTTTCTAACGTAGTTATAATGTATGTATATATATTGTCCTACAATAATAATATTACTAAATAAACGTTATTACTATTATTTATTTAATTCGAGCAATTTTGATAATCTCCCGAAACAAAAAGCAACGACCTTTTTTTTTTGACTGGAGTAAAACAAAAGACACCCTTGCAATTCGTAATTTTTTCCTGCCTTCTTTTTCTCTGAAACGAAATCTAATCGACAAATCTGGCCTCGTATAACATCATACTAAAGGACAATTCGTCAATCTCGTACCGTCGAAACAAGCACGTGATTAAAATGACCGAAATAATTCTAGTACGCGCAGATTAAAAGAGAGTAATTAACCCTTAACGAGAGCCGGACGTGAAAAGGCGAACCCGTTCGGGTTCCATTCAAAAAGCGGCCCGAACAGTCATGCCTAAATTGGGATCGAGATCCGACCTCCCCTAGCCGGCGAATTTCTAGATGCACTCGATTATTTTCGCTTCTTTTCTCTATTCCAGACACGTTAAATCTTGCATGCGAGATATTCCGATTCTTCTACGTATTTGTGTAAATTGTTTCGGGCGTTGAATTTATCGCGTTTACCTTATCGCATCGATTTAATATTACGACGAAAGGTAGCCTTTCCGAAAAGGAAACCGTAGATAATTACCTACCACTGGGTCGAAGAAGGGGACGGCGTATATTTTTCTTTATCTGCTAATGGCACCCTATCTGTACCCCGTCTATACTTTTCGCTTCGGGTGTATAAGGCATATTCTTTCATAATTAGCGCTGTGTTTTCCAGGTAATTCGAGTATTAATTAAGAGCATTAAATTAAGATAAGCCCGTCGGCTCTTTTTCTTCTCATCTCTCGGATGCTTTCCTTCGTCTCCCTTAATAACGATGAACGATAAAAGTTTTCCCCTCGGTAGAGGAGGTGGTTGTGAATCTTTTCTTACTAAATTATGACCCTGTGCTTATTTTTTTCCTTTCTGTTTAGATACAATTATAAACTCCTAATTATTGTTTTTTCTTTCCTTAAGGATTTATTGTGGTCGGTTTTCGTCTTAAGAAAAAGCGCTACTGAATTTTTACCTTAATTTCGAAATGGTGCTAAGCTAACACATGGGCTGAAAATTCCCGGGCCTAACACATAGATGACGCTAGTTTTATTGCGGTCACCTTTCTCTCAGTTAGTACTAACCTTCAAAAGACAGCTGTTAAAATTTTATGATATTCTATTCATTAGTTTGTGAGTTATTGTGCTAAGAGTCACGCTACTTTTGTTATTTTTAAACCAATGGATCAAAAACAATTTCGAGTTTTAATTTTACACTGCTTCTTGATGGGAAAAAATACCGTTCAAGCGAAGCAATGACTTGAAAAGTGTTATGAGGACTCCGCTCCATCAGAAACAACAATAAAACGTTGGTTTGCTGACTTCAAACGTGGTCGTAGAGACACCGATGATGCAGAACGCAGTGGACGTCCAAATGAGGCGGTAACACCAGAAAACATAAAAAAAATCCACAAAATCGTTTTGAATGATCGAAAAGTGAAGTTGCGTGAGTTAGCTGACATCGTAAAGATATCAAAAGAACGTATTGGCTTTATATTGCATGAGCATTTGACTATGAGAAAGCTCTGTTCAAAGTGGGTGCTCACTGTTGACCAAAAACAAGAACGTGTTGATGATTCTGAGCGGTGTTTGGCCATGTTTACACGATTTATACCAAGATCGGAAGGAATTTACATAAATCTAATGATGTTAGCACGCCGTGATGAATGACGATGTTATAAAGCGTTTACAAATTATGCTAAACAAAATGAAATTATTGAAAATATATCTAGATTCGAAAATATATCATTATAATATTTATTTGCTAAGCTACTCATATTACATATGGGGGCATTATGCAAAGTATTACTTTTGGAATAGTTACTGTAAACGTAGAACAAAATCTAGACGAAAAACGAGGTACTTGGGTCGACAAGTCAGTTAGAGTCAAATATAAAGCAATTCTCGAAACTAGAGTTCCAAATTAAATGTAAAATGCAAACTCAATTTTTTGCTGCTTAGCTAGTAGTAAACTATTGCGAAAATAGTTTACTACTTCATCGGTTAGACGCTGAAATCTCAAACGCTAGTAACACGCGTAATAAATTAACAAAAACAATGACAGAATAGGTTTTGTTTTAAACTGTATACAGTCGCCGGATAATTCGCATAATGTCGCTCTAATTCAGAGAATTCAATGCAACTGATCCACCGATAATTATATCTCATTATTTGGCGACGATTTTGCATCAAACTTATTGAAAGAATTTAAAATAAAAAAGAAAAACTTAAGAAAACGACTCCACTTCTCTCATACCTATAGTTTTCGTTCTCGGCCTCCGCTTTGCGACGGGCTTGACCCATAAAATGTGGGCCAAACTATCCGTGGGAGCCGAACGACCTTCCAGGTGTTTAGGATGCGTACTTGACAACACAAACGTGTGCGAAGTACGCGCGGTACGCTGAACTATAGAACGATACGCGTCCATTTTTTGAGGCCGAGAAGCTATCGCGACCTTCGGTCAACACACAACGCATACACGTACACTCTCTCTCTAGTCTAAGACCAGTGTGTTTCTGTACTACGTACCGCGTATAAACATAATATGTCATGGTACGATTAAATCGGGGCCTTTTTTGCGTATACAAGACGATACTATTGCATGTTCCGTGTATATCGATGCTGTATCGTCGGGTATATTGTACATAGGCCATTTGGTATTTCATTATATGTGTACATGTAGTGTGTATGTACGTACATTTTAGGTCTTTGTTTATGAGAGAATTGTTATGGTTTTTACGCGTGCAGGACCGGTTTTTATTTGCCCTCGCTTTGGTTCATTAATTTATTCGTTCCCGTTGCTGCGACGTGCTTTACACGAAGTTCGAATGGTTTGCTTAAGTTTGCAAAGGGTTTCAATAATTTTATCTAGAGAGAGACACATAATCGAAATTGAAATCGGTAAAGTCTTAGATAACTGCTGTAACTCATTGTATTTTGGAAGATTTCGATTTAGTGATAATTTTTGCGTCATTCAGAAAATTTGATTACTGTTACCTACGCTTGAAAGAATGTATGTATGTATCTTGAAATGAAGTTGGCAAGATAGATGTACACTTGTTCAAAGCAGCGCTTTTTAAAAATGGACAATATCGAAATTCATGGAGTGACTAAATACCCCTGGAAAAAGTATGTTTCGTCTAAAGAAATTCATGTTGATAGAGTGAATGTGTTAGGTGAGGACGTTCCTTCTTACAAGACCGTTTGTAAACGGATGAATGCAAGGTCATACGTTCTGGATGCCCAAAAACATCCACTTCTGTAGAAAGTGTGCAAAAAGTTTTGAAATGAAAAACTGATAGTCTATCAACATTGAAACATATTGCAAGAGTTACAGGCATCTTCAGAGAATGGGTGACGTACTCTTTACATGTTAAATTAGACACGTCTAAGCGACGTGCAAGATGGATGTGACTTTCGCCCACACCACCACAAAAACGGAAACGCGCCGAATGTTCTACAGCCATTTTGGAGCGGTTTCGCCAAAATCCAACGGATCCTTTGCGCCGATTTGTGCGATGAAACGTGGATTCATCACAATACGCCGGAAAGTACGCAGCAACCGAACCAGTAGATTAAACGTGGTAAACCGGTTCCAAAGAAGGCCAAAGTTATTCTATCGGCAGGAAAGGTGATGGCTTCCGTCTTCTTATCGATTATTTTCCAATGGGACAAACAAACATCAAGTTTGTATCTCAAAATGTTGTTGTGCTGTGAGTAATTCTTGAATTGTGTGTCGTGATTATTCACAAAAACGAATCCCTTAGAACAAAGAGCCGTAATGAAATGCCTCTAGATAGAGAGCATGACGCCAACTCAGGTTCATAAAGACATTATAGCAACTATTTTTGGTGGAAAATCTCAGGGTCGTTAAAATTTTTAACTGGGTTCTTTGAATTGAAATTTTAACTAATTTGTTATGAATTATGTGAAAATGTTTTCTAAATTAAAATACCAAAAATAAAAGAAAACCTAAGGCAATTCCTGACTAGCTAAACTTGAAATATTCTAATTAATTTGTGAAACTAAATATGAGATCGAAAGATAGAATTAATTTTGAAGAAATTAAGAAGATTCGACGTCTATAAATTTTGAAATTGTACTCACTGGCTCGGCTTTAGGATGGATTGGCCTTCGGTTTCCACCGTAAGTGACCGGAACTTCCAAATTTTGTATGTAGTATCAGCTGATACACTTTATTATTAAATATAATACGAAGATATTTATAATTTTGGTTCGCCTGTAATCCTGTGTGGTAGGCACACCCACATGCTCGACATATGTGATGTTATAAAGGAAATTGCTGACAGTCGTGCCATCCTTTCTTCGTACGAGATATTTCGAAGATTATGAGTACAATTTCGGAATAATGGATATTCATACAGTGTAATCGAAATGTGAGTACTGTATAGAAAATGTCTTTTAAAGGTGAAATTTAGAAAAATTTGAATTACATAAGAAATATGTTTACGAAGATGGACGATAGTAAAGTTTACATCTCCTCTGCAAGTGTTGTTGAAGGGACTTCGCCTCCAATTTCTAACATCAACCAAATAAATTAACGGCGTGCACCAAACAGTGACGAAAAATATATCTACAACTGGTAAAATTATAGAATAAAATCGTTGGTAAATAAAGGACAACGATTTATATCATTACATATTGGAGAGTCTGCGGTTTCTTATGATATAGTCAAATGCTGGTGTCGAGATTTTAAATGGGGAAGAACATCCTGTGAAAACCGACATGGCGATAACGGTAACAACAGACAAAAATATTAAAAAGGTACACGATGTCGTACTACAAGACCGACGAGTATGCATTAGGGACATTGTGAAAGATACTGGTTTATCATATCATGTAGTACACAAAGAAAATATGAGTGCAAGATGTGTGTCCCGAATGTTACCATAATCTGATATTGATATTGATATTAACACCCACAACATTCACCAGATCTGGCCCCTAGTGATTACGGGCTGTTCCCCAAATTAAAAGAAATCTTACGTAGGGCAAAACTTTCCAGTAATTATGAAGTCATGCAAGCTTCCAGGAGGCTGTTGAGATGTTGGAGCACCGATGGACCAAGTGCATTAGTGTGGAGGAAGACTATGTCGAAAAATAAAAGATATAAAGCCACTGTAGTTTTACTGTAAGGGGGTCAGGGGTAGACTATGGAGATCCTTCCTCGTAAACATCTATATCTTGAATTTGAGATAGAACTTAATATATTTTGGACTATTTTGGTTCTTTGTAGATTACCAAAATTTCGGTACTTCAAAATGTAGTATTGATTTTTTTGGACGAGTAGAAAACAATTCTAGAATTAAAACTGCTAAAATAATTTGGATGTAAATGAAATGCAAGTTGAAAATTGAAAACACTGAGGTCGAAATTGATATTTTTTCGCGTGAAGTTAGTCTAACTTTTGAATTCTTAGCTTTCTTGCACAAGGAAATGAACGTTTATATTTCAAAAAAAAAACAACACTTGAAAGTGTATCACATCTCTCCAAACTTCACGAAAACCATTGACAATTTATACTTTTTGAAAATGTTTTCTGTTTGGGCAATTAAAGTAGGCTTAAAAGATGTTTATTCATTTAGTAATGCTTTTCTTAGAAGAAAGATCATACGGCACAGTCAATAGGATTCCAATCTTACTTTTCTTTTTGTCTGGTAAAATGTTTCCCTCGCGCAAGGTTAGTTTCGTAAGTTTTCTCAATTATATATGGAATAGTTTAATACATGGGCTGAAAAGTCCCGGGCCTAACAAAGAAAACACGGTTTTTTTTTGTTCAAAATTAGCTTTATTCATCAACGTAATCTCCATCAAGAGCAACGCAATCATTCCAGCGCCGCTCTAACATTTCAATACCACTTTTGTAGAACGATTTATCTTTTGCCTCAAAATAGGCCTCAGTTTCAGCGATAACCTCTTCATTCGTGGGAAATTTCTTACCGGCGAGCATTTTTTTGAGGTCTGCGAACAGCCAGTAGTCGCTGGGAGCCAAATCTGGCGAATACGGTGGATGAGGGAGCAATTCGGAGTTCAATTCATGTAGTTTTGCCATTGTTTTGATTGACTTGTGACACGGTGCGTTGTCTTGATGAAACAAAATGCCATATGCGGTCGTTTCTTTGCAATTTCGGCCTTCAAACGATCCAATAACGCTATATAATATTCACTGTTGATGGTATTTTCTTTCTCAAGATAGTCCTATGAATATTACACCACGCACATCCCAAAATACCGAGGCCGTAACCTTTCCAGCCGATTGTTGTGCTTTCGGGCGCTTTCTCATAGTCAAATGCTCATGGAATATAAAGCCAATACGTTCTTTTGATATCTTTACGATGTCAGCTAACCCACGCAACTTCACCTTTCGATCATTCAAAACGATTTTGTGGATTTTTTTGTTTTCTGGTGTTACCGCCTCATTTGGACGTCCACTGCGTTCTGCATCATCGGTGTCTCTACGACCACGTTTGAAGTCAGCAAACCAACGTTTTATTGTTGTTTCTGATGGAACGGAGTCCCCATAACACTTTTCAAGCCATTGCTTCGCTTGAACGGTATTTTTTTCCCATCAAGAAGCGGTGTAAAATTAAAACACGAAATTGTTTTTGATCCATTGTTTTGAAAATAACAAAAGTAGCGTAACTCTTAGCACAATAACTCACAAACTAATGAATAGAATATCATGAAATTTTAACAGCTGTCTTATGAAGGTTAGTACTAACTGAGAGAAAGGTGACTGCAATAAAACTAGCGTCATCTATGTGTTAGGTCCGGGACTTTTCTGCCCATGTGTTAAGTCTCTAGCACCAGGATCATTCACACGTCGAAAATTTCTAATTATTCTAGGCGGGGTAGGGCGAAATCTAAATAACAGAATGTTGGAAGTATAATTATCTGTACACAATTGAATATCCTTCCAATTCCGAATCGTAAACAGATTCATTTAAATCGTTTCCTTACGCGCAAGACACCATCCCGCTATTCGGAAAAACCTCGCAACGATATCTGCTCGCTAACTGTCGTTCCGAAATGCGCATACTTGATTCGGAAAGAATCGTCGCACAAATAAAATCTAATTTATGTCGGCGCGTCTTTTTTTCCCTTCCTTTCGTTAAGAAACATTGGCGAAAGCGGCGGCTCGCGTTTAATCTACAAAGAACCTGGCCGGTAGCGCGTTATCTTTCCGCCAGCCCCCGTAGCGCGAAAAAAGCGAAAGATGTGCGAGTGGCCGTCGCTCATCGATCAGCGGAAACGGAGGTTCGTCATTACGACGAAGCCAAAGTTATGACACCGCTTAGCGCGGCGACCGCGCTATCCGTTCTTTCATATTTCGCTCCGTCTCGATGACAGCCGATGTGAGGAGGACGAAACAAGCGGACGACGAAGAAGAAGCGGCAGTCGTGTTAGCCGTGGTACTCGTAGAAGAATGGCAGAAGAACTAGCTGAAGAAGAAGAAGAAGTGGTGCGTTTCGCGGCATCTCTTCGTATTGACATCGCGACCTGCCAATAAAAATATAGCGCGCTAGGACGGACGGATGGACAACGGCGGTAGCAGCGAACTGATTGACATGATAAATGGCCGTTAACGAATTCTTCTGCCGTGTAGCGATCTAGTTCTATTAAGTATCGGGGTTGTAGGTAACTTTGGTCGTAACAAGCCGCCGTATGATTGCGATTCAAAGCATGCGTCCGGCCAGCAAATTCATTTCTGTTCTTCTTATGCTGCTATAATCTTCTTGTTACACGTCCGCCGATCGCGTATATACAGGGTGAATTCGGATCGTAAATATTTATACGAAATTCGGGCAAGATTTTTAAATACTATAAATATTTTGGTATCTTCTTTGTTTGTAAACGAATGATAAAATTTGACTTAAAATGTATTTACCCGATGTTTTGCCCTATTAGACTTTAGCCAAATAAGCCGACGATAATAAAACTCGGAAATGACGTATTGTTTAAGAAAAAAGAAACTATCATGAAGTTTACCATAGATTCTTGTAGATTGAGATATCCTTCCAACTTAAGCCTTTATAGAACGTAACTGTGGTGTATCTCTCTTTTAAATTTAACTTAGAGGTAAAGCTTTTGATAATATACCTAGTAATACAAGCATCCACAAGATTCTTGTTAGAGATGCTCGACACAAAGTCCTGATATTGGACTATAGTGCCGTGGGAGAGGTTAGCACCTAGCAATTGCATCGTCCTTCTGGATGACTGAATTGTATTCAGAAAAATTATTATCTGTAACACAGTTACCTGGGCAACTGGAACTCTTAAACTATTTAACGCACCAGTAGACGATATCTTCTTTTGTCGTTCTGCAACAGGATAAAGAACTACTTCTTCGCATGTTAGTACGAATGTTTAGAACCAGCTTCGCATGGGGATACATATCGAACAGCCGGGAAATAGTAAGAGCTGCATGCCCAAATAAGGACGACTGGAACACAAACCAAACAAATTCTTATAGACTAATTAGTCTTGTGTATTTTTTATTGGATGAGTACAGATGCAGGAAGAGATTCAGTCTAAGTGCTCTCCATTTAATGGGTAAATTCACGGAATTAGTTCTTCACGACTTCGTTGCGAAGATAACCAAATCGTTAGAAAACAATGAGATTGCGATTGGTGCGTTTTTTGACATAAAAGGCACTTTTAATAATACACAGACTAGATCTCCAACGGAAGCACAAGCTCGCTATACGAGGACACCATATACTTCAGTCCCTTCTTCTGTGGTCGGTCCTAGTAGACAACCTGGTAGTGATAGTGGAAGCAATTGCGATTGAAGTAGAAAGATACGCCAACGATCTGCTCGCTTTAATCAGATATAGTAGCACATGAGACCTGACTAAAATCCTACAGGACGTGCTCAACATAATGCCAAGCTGGTGCAAAAAAAAAAGAAAGGGTGGGATCTCGACGTTTCGCCTCCGTCGTAGAATTGGGAAAACCAAAGTGGCACGGTGTTGACCGCGCTGGAGGCGAGAACCTTCTGAGAGAAGTTCAGATGGTCGTGGAAGCCTACGTATTTATATAGAGATCGTGCTTGACAGATCACTTTTCTGGAATCAGTGCTTCGATAGGTTGATTCAAAAGGTCAGAAGTCCTTATAAAGTTGCCGCACAGTTCGAGGATGTATTGGTAGTAGTAAGATCAGACATAACTTATATACTTGCCTAGTGGAAGAAGACCTGACAGTTAGCAGCGAGCTTAAAATTCTCTGCACTCCAGAGATTAGACTTGGTGCATTTAGTATCATCCATTGATGTACGTTTTCCCGATAGAAATAACAGAGTTGATATAAGCCTATATTTCAATTAGAAACTCATTTACTACAGTTGAAGGTGGTGTTTCTTCTTTCGTGCTGCAATGTTATGTATTATTATTACGATTTCAAGGAGTGTGTTGTTGTATAATTCACAGATATCGTAGTAAACTCCACTCGACACAACTTAATTAATTAATCGGAACGCAGCGTTTCGAGAGTACGTGGACTCCCATTGTCAAACGTGTTACCGACTGAATGTAAAAAATTGGTTTAATTCCTTGGGCTGGAGAGCTATAATCATAATTTTATTTAGTCTATATAATTTACTAATTTAGCTAGACAGGGATTGTGTTAGGTAAATGGCATTATTTATTGAAGTACTCGAATAAGAATGATTCACTGGTTAGGTTATGCAACAAATCTCGGGGCTACATTGTGTTATAGACAAAATTGCGAAGCTCCACTAGTAACAACAGGAAAATTTTAAAATACCATAATCTTATGTGATTCAAAATTCTTATTTTATAACATGAATTTTCCCTTCGGAGAATATTACATATAACCGCATTATATCCCGAAACGGAACACCTTGTATAACACGCCATTCCGCGTGCCTTCTCGCGAAGAACTCAAACGACAACCGTATGACAGTATATGCGGACAAGAAGTGCGGCCATCATCGGTCCGACAACCGCGCACAACACACAACAGGTGTTTTTGTAATGCGAACAGCGACACCAGCGGCAAAGAACGCGCATAACCGCCATAGAAACGCATCCGCAGTCGTTAGTTAGTCCGTTTTTCTACGGCCGCCCGTCTTATTTATTATTATTTCATATGTGTGTGACGATTTTTTCGTCCCGAACCGGCGATATATCATCGATCTGGTCCGGCGATGCTTGAGAGATCGCCGCGACCGATAAACGGGGTCCTCCCGGCGAGGCGAAGCGAGGCGAACGCTGAGCGGATTTTTTCGACGCGTCTGGTTCGAAATGAATTTTTGACATTTCGATCGTATCTGTATTCGATACGAGGCCCGATTTTATCGACGTACACCTGGTAGGAAATCGATTCTCACAATAACTTCTGGGCTTTAGAAATTCGTTGTAAAAAAATAACGTGTTGAACATACGTTAACGCAATATGTTTGTCACATGCGCCCCGACTGCAAGTATACAAAGAAAAGCATACAACTAACTTTGGAATACACATGGTATATTTAATTATTTAGTGAAAGTACTTTTATAAGGACAAATTTTAAAGTACGCTGTTAAATCGCTTTGCTGATGTTATTAATAGAAAAATGAATAATTCCAGTAACTCTAGAACAATAGGCTGAAATAGTTGTTTGAATCTAAGATGGGCGATCTCAAACACACGTGGTTAATTTGATGAATTAGCCAGGTGTTTCTAGAGCAGTAGCCAGACAACATACGAAGACGGGTCTCAGGTTATTCAAGCCGTATTACTCCCTAAAATGACTGGTTTCTAAGACTGCAAACACTACGTCGGAGGCATGTAACTGCAAGACAATTACAAAGCGACTTGGCTAGAGTCAGAGTACCAGTTACAGCTCCTAGTCTTACTAGGAATCACCGAGTGGGACCCTTAAGGCTTGCTAGGGACAGTGTTACCACATGGGCTGAAAAGTCCCGGGCCTAACAAAGAAAACACGGCTTTTTTTGGTTCAAAATTAGCTTTATTCATCAACGTAATATCCATCAAGAGCAACGCAATCATCCCAGCGCCGCTTTAACATTTCGATACCACTTTTGTAGAACGATTTATATTTTGCCTCAAAATAGGCCTCAGTTTCAGCGATAACCTCTTCATTCGTGCGAAATTTCTTACCGGCGAGCATTTTTTTGAGGTCTGCGAACAGCCAGTAGTCGCTGGGAGCCAAATCTGGCGAATACAGTGGATGTGGGAGCAATTCGAAGTTCAATTCATGTAGTTTTGCCATTGTTTTGATTGACTTGTGGTGACGGTGTGTTGTCTTGATGAAACAAATTTTTTTTCTTTGCCATATGCGGTCGTTTCTTTGCAATTTCGGCCTTGTTGATGGTATCTCTTTTCTCAAGATAGTCGACGAATATTACACCACGCACATCCCAAAATACCGAGGCCATAACCTTTCCAGCCGATTGTTGTGCTTTCGGGCGCTTTGGACGAGGTTCACCAGTTGCTGTCCACTCAGATGACGATCGTTTTGATTCCAGAGTGAAGTGATGGATCCATGTTTCATCCATTGTCACATATCGACGCAAAAATTCCGGTTTCTTACTTTTAAACATGGCCAAATACTGCACAGAATCACCAACACGTTCTTGTTTTTGGTCAACAGTGAGCAAACGCGGCACCCACTTTGAACAGAGCTTTCTCATAGTCAAATGCTCATGCAATATAAAGCCAATACGTTCTTTTGATATCTTTACGATGTCAGCTAACTCACGCAACTTCACTTTTCGATCATTCAAAACGATTTTGTGGATTCTTTTGATGTTTTCTGGTGTTACCGCCTCATTTGGACGTCCACTGCGTTCTGCATCATCGGTGTCTCTACGACCACGTTTGAAGTCAGCAAACCAACGTTTTATTGTTGTTTCTGATGGAGCGGAGTCTCCATAACACTTTTCAAGCCATTGCTTCGCTTGAACGGTATTTTTTTCTTATCAAGAAGCAGTGTAAAATTAAAACACGAAATTGTTTTTGATCCATTGTTTTGAAAATAACAAAAGCAGCGTGGCCCTTAGCACAATAACTCACAAACTAATGAATAGAATATCATGAAATTTTAACAGCTGTCTTTTGAAGGTTAGTACTAATTGAGAGAAAGGTGACTGCAATAAAACTAGCGTCATCTATGTGTTATGCCCGGAACTTTTCAGCCCATGTGTTAATTGGGAAAAGACTGAAATACTCTTCACAGATAGCTATGATGCCATAAGCCGCGCTGCAATAGACACAGAAGCTACGAAACGGGTAATTTTTGACCTGATAGAAGAGAAAATACGGTTAGCACAAGCGCAGTACATAAATTTCTTAAGAGAGGAAAGTTCCTACTACTAAAACTTCTAAAAACTTGTACCTGATGGTGATATACTAAGGAGCAACTTTCCCCAAGAGATAGAGCAAGTTTTTTTCACTATAAAGAAAACTGCCGATTCTGGAACTGACGAAAGTTGCATCTTGGCAAATTTAATGTTTAGATTGGACTGAAGAATAGTACTAATCTTGGCGAAGTCTGGTACCACACTACCCAAAACGTCAGAACATCAAGTGATAAGCCGTAATATGAGAACACCATGGCTACCATGGACTTCTAAACTAGTACTTAACCATTACTTTCTTAGGTGTGACCTATAACCAAACGTATTTATTGTAACGTTCTAAGAACTAAAGAGTAGATGAAAAGTATAATACATGGTGTGCTACAGTACTGTTGCATTACAAAAACTGTCAATAGGTTCCACAATCAATTAGGGTATTACTGAGAGTGAGGGTATTTCACGAAAATTTATTATGTTAAAATTTTGATTTCTGATGTTTTTGATGATTTTGTTAGTTTTATAAGTTATATATAAATATGTAGTTATGTATAAATTAGCAATTAGGTGTGTTACTTGTTATACCTAAAAGCTTTGCGTAGCATTTAAAAGTAGACACTCATAGATTGATATTAATTATTGTTATGGCGATGATTACATCTATGCATAAATAAATTCAATTTTATGATCAATTTTGCGTACTTTTCTCCAACCTTTTAAATCTAAGATAATAAGAATTAGGGATAAAACAGATCAAAACAATAGCGTGAGCGCCAAGAAGATAGCACATACAGCAACGTAATTAGACTTCTAAGTCGCTTGCCACTTTTCCATCGTCACCTCAAACGCCTGCAAAACATTTACCTAGGTAACAGTTACCATCGCCTTTGTTCCTGCAAACCGAATCGAATTCGTCGAGAAACCGTGTCATCTTCTTCGGGGTCGTTCGTTCACAATTATCAAAAGAGAAGTGAAATTTACACGTATAAATAAAATCCCCTTTTGAAATTCATCGTCTTCGACGAGACGATACCCTTCGACACCATTACCAACAGTTTTTTTCTTCGTAATAAACTCGAAGGCAGCGGTAACAGATCGGACAATCTTAATCCAATGCAAATGTATACACGTTTTCCTATGTGTTTGTTCGTTGGGTCTAGACGAGAAAGCGTGGCGAAAGAGGCGAAGAAAAAAAACCAACACTCCCACCAACCGTATTCGTACACGCTCCAAGCTTCCAAGTCGACGGTTAACCGGAGAGTCCCATTAAAATTAACTAAGTACTAATAATAAACGTCGTCTAAATGGAGATGATTAAATCAGCGTACACCTCTCCACAATACATCTACGTATGCATGTAAGTGCACACAAGCCAGGCATGCACAAAAGCCATGTTACGTAAATCTAACTCGTTTTGAGAATCGCACATGCATAGGCTTACCGTAAGTGTACGTATATTGGTAGGTACCTTTTGATTTGGGATACTAGCGTCATTTTAACTTTGTATTTTAATAATAACGCAATAATCCTTCAGGCGTATGTCAATGAATTCAATTGAAAGGTTATATGGTGAACGATTTCGTTTCAAGCGTCACAGATAAAAGACATATGACTAGTCTCGGCAAGGTGGGGCACGTTACAGTGCAGAGCGGAGAACAACGTGGAGGGGTCAGCAGGCGTATCAAGGCCAGTGTTTAGTAACGCCTACGTAGTCGCATCATTTAGGATTGTGACCTTCATGAGTGAGCATAGGCGATGCGGTCGCAGGAATGTTTACACATAAAATAATGATAAAAAAGTATATTATATAACGTGCTGAAACACTAATCAACAGGACACCTAAAATTTCTAATTGAACGTGGCTTTTTTGCCTTTCCTATTACTAGTGGCCTTATTTTGTGTGTATCACTTCCTTTAGCACACGCTAGAAAAGTTACGCGTTGTCTCTCCGCCTTTCTATCCGGAACAGATTTCTCATGTAATGCAACATAGGTTTTTGAAGGTAATAATTTCCAATAAAGATTGGTTTCATCTGCATTGTATATTTGCTTCTCATTTAAATGTAGCTCTTTGGTTTTGTTCATTAACTTTTACTTAAACGGTTGCATTAGTTGTGATGGTGCCGATAATTTTTCACCAGATATCGACAGCAGTCGAATTCCATACCTCCTTTTAAATCTTTTTAGCCAGCCGTCACTGGCTACGAAATATTCGGTCTCTTTTAGGTTTTCATTCAATAATTTGTTTTAGAAACCATTTATACAGACGATCTTCCATTCTAGGTACTTGGGCATTTTTTAAAGTTCTGCGATTTCCCGGGTCTCCGTATGTATCTGACACACGTAAAATTTGTGACTTAATTTTACAGATTGTGGCTTTAGATACTCCATATTCTTTTGTGAATTGAGTCACCCCCGCACATTTTTTAATCTCGTCGATGATTTTCACTTAATTTTATATTAAATTAATTATCTGTATGTGTTTGGTGGTATACATTGCCGTTTTCTATGTAAAAGCAAATATCCCTTCAGCATACCTTCTTTTGTTTGCTCGTTTAGTCATGACTAGATGTCTTGTTTTTTCATGTAGAAATTAATAGTAGGTCCAACAAGTACAATGACCGTAATTATTTTTCTTTTCTACAAATTATTTGTGTCACCTTTGAGGTCAGGTACCACATTTTAAAACATATTTTGGAAAGTTGGTACTAGTTATATCTGCGATATATTCAAGAAAAAAGAACAAATTTTGTAGGGATCAGGACATCAAATTATCGAATTTAATAGACGCACACTTGTCAGGTTCACTTCAGAAATACACTAGGGTGACAGAATAAAATAGACACCAGGTAAAGCGGTATAAATATGTAAACAGCTAAATTCTAAGAACGAATTAAGAACTTTCTCTTGTCATTAGGGTAGGGGTAGATGTATCGGAAGGAATTCATCATAGTTTAGTATCGTTACAACTATGCCTCGCTTACAAGGTTCGAGTGATACTAGCGACTTCGCCCGGGGTGTCGCATCGTTGGCCAGAGTGAACGCGGCGCTTCGCAACGTGAAATAAGTAAATTTTTAAATATTCCGTTGTCCACAGTTAACCGTGTGATTACACAATTTAAACGCAAGGAAAAAACAACACCCTGCCACAAAGCAAGAACAACAACCACATGCAAAGAGGAATAGGGAATTCGGATTTTACCATGGCCAGGCCAATAACCAGACATGAATCCGATAGAGAATGTTTGGTACATAATCCAGACAAATATGGCGAAACGACCCTGAAAACCCAGCAATAAGGAAAAACTCGTGGCAGCTGTTACAGAAGAGTGGTTAAATATTCCAGAAGACACGATTAATCATTTAATAGATTATAAATTATTAATAGGTGGATCGACAAAATATTAGTCTAATTTAAAAATTTTAAAATATCTTAGTAGGTGTCTATTTTATTCTGTCACCCTAGTGTAGTTACTAGCCAAAAAAGAGCAGATTGTAGATTAAATTTTACTAAATCATACCTGCAATTCTTTTCAGTTTTTCTCTTCTTTTTTGGTAAATTTTATTCAATACCTTTGGCGTTCCTTTTTTCCCGTTAAAATAAATTTGTATGCATAATGGAAAGTTTAATACGTCCAATCCGTTTTGTTCCCAACCGTACATCTATCCCGCGCGCATGTATGCGTATTTGTGCTCGTGAAAATACGATAGATACATCGAGTGCCGAACGCGATACACGAGGGAAATATTACCCGGATAGCGCGAGGGCATCTCCGTCGCGCGCCCGCTTTATTGACAGCTACTAGATTGTTCCCCAATCTAGTGGCCCGGCCGGACACCCGCAATAACTCTGCCGCATATCCATACCAATATACACGTCGAGCGGCTGGCCGCGATATATCCACGCTGGGGCTGTCACCGGCGGGTGAGCCGGGTATACGCCGCGCGGTACCGTGAACGTCCACCGTACTTGGTCGAACAACTAATACATGCATGGACATGCGTTTCTTTTTGTATTTCGGGATTGCAGGAAGCGATAGAACGCGTATATGTAGATGCGTGTCTCTATACATACATAGGTTTTATAGGCTTTTTTTCCAATACAAAAAAGAGAGACAAGACGAGAGACAACGAGCTCTTTCGCAATACACACACCGTCATGCATACATCGTCCGTTCGCGAAACGGATAAAAACCGATCGACGAGGATAGGGGGTTATATGTATTCCGTTTCGCATAGTTTTATTTTTATTGGATATTGGATCGCTTCCACGTGGATTGTTTTTCGTTCTTTTTTATGTCTCATGCGCGTTTTATGCACCATTACTAATTGCGAAACGGTTATTGCAGAGCGTAGGACCTGCATCGCTGTGTGTACGAAGATTATTCCTTGTCATATGCTTGTCTTTGTTTTGTTGTATGTGAATAGAGACTTACTTATTTTAAATATTAATTATATTTTTAAATTATTATTTTCATTAATTCTCTGTATTTGTTACACACCACCGTTTTCTACGTAAAAGCGATTTTTTTTAAGAAATAATAGTATTAAATCATATCTCTCTGAGTCTCAGCATGGTTTCTTGGCAAGTAGATCTACTGTAACTAACTTGGCATACACTTCTCAAACAATAGCTGATGCCCTGGATGGGGGTGGTCAACTGGATGTTATTTATACCGATTTTTCCCGTGCCTTTGACCTGATTGATCATCATAAATTGTTGGGGAAGTTGAGTTTTTTCGGTGTCAGCAGGAATTTCCTAAGATTAATTCGATCATATCTTCTGAACATACTTAATTACGTTTATTTTAATGGATTTAAATCTCGAACTTTTTACCCCATCCCTCAAGGATCGAACCTTGGCCCGCTCCTCTTTAATATATGTATCGACGATCTGATGAAAAGTTTACCTTCTCTAACCATGTCTCAGATGTGGCGACAGCCGCTTCTAAATTATTTTTCGCGCTTGCATGGATAATACTAGCCTTGATGCAATAAAGACCGTTTTCTTTGCTTACGTGGTTTCCAACCTCGAATATGTATCCGTGGTTTGGTATTCTATCTACAACATCCAACTCAATCTTCTTGAGCGGATTCAGCGCAAATTTTTTAATAATCTATCGTATAAGAACGATGGGCGAGATCCTACGCGAGGTATACTCTACGACGAGCTAATTCAGAGGCACGACTTTGTAACGCTTGTTGAAAGAAGAAACCATATTAGTGCTTCATTTATGCAAAACACTCTCATCGGAAGGATTGACTCTCCTGGTTTGTTGTCTGGAGTTGGTCTCCTAGTGCCACGCCTGGGATAGAGGTAGCATCACCTGCTACGGATCTCTATAGGTAGGACGAACGTGCTGTGGCCAGCGCCGCTGGTACACTCGGCAGGAAACTTTAATAGTTATAACTTAGATTTGCCTTAATTTGTCATGATTTCATTTTTTTTATTTTGATGTTTCGTATTATTCGTATTTATTATTTAATTATTTCTTATTAGTATTTCATTTTTCTTTCCGGTATTTACTTAATGTATTGGTATATACAAATATATACATATATATTTTTTCTTTGTTTGTTTTTAACGCATTACACGTATTACCTTTTATTTAATATTGTGTCCATTTTTGGATATTCATCTGTTGAGCATTTAATAAAGTATTATTATTAAATTATTGGCTTCCTGCGAAGATGGGTTACGTCATCCTTGGGACCATATATTCTACTGCAAATTATGTTCGAAAAGTTTTTTAATATCTGTTATGATTTCGGAGATATTTCTAAAAATTAAAAATCGCTAAAATTTTCATAAAGCAAAAAATTGCGTAGTGCGTCTATCAACATACCCTTTCATCATCATACAGTTACATCGAATTTTGAATATGCCCGTTATCGGTGTTTCCTTAGTGTCACAAGCAAGTTTCGATAAAGATAGACAGTACAATTTAGTCATACAACTACATACTGTTGGGTGAAAAGGAAGAGTTATAAATTTCTTATTACCGGCGTTTGTTGATGTCAAGGTCGTGGAGTTTCTGATGTGTTGTTTGTATTGGACCTTCCTTAAAATACGGTCGACATCCATAGAAGAGAAACCATTGTACCTCGCTACATCTTTGATATACTTTAATTCTTTGTCATACCTGCTCTTGTTTAGCGGAAATCTGACGAGTCTATTGACCAGAAAACTAATCGCGGACATTTTTTGTTGTTCGCAATGGTGCGAATCAAACGTGATGAATCTGTTGGAATTAGTTTCTTTTCTGTAGATGTCTATTTCTAATTTATTGTTGTTGCGTGTGACTAGAGTATCTAGAAACGGAAGGCGATTGTTCACTTCTTCTTCAATAGTAAACTTGATCGTGGTAAATTTTAAGTTCAGTCCTGCTAGAAAATCTTGTACGTTTCCTTTATTGGTATCAAACACCGCGAAAATATCATCTACGTACCTAAGCCAAATTCTCGGGAAATATTTGGTTTCTTTTTTCAGGTTCGTTTCAAATTTGCTCATGAAAAGGTTCGCAATAAAAGGAGATAAAGGATTACCCATCGCCGTGCCTTCCACCCCCAATTGCACACTTGAGTTTGATGGATTTATTACCATAGGCCCTGTTAAAGATACGGTTCGCTTTCGGTCCAGCCTTTCCCGAAAATAGGCATTAGACCACCGAGTAGATTGTAAATAGTCGTATGTTTTAGAAATTTTAGAGCCTGCGTAGAAAATAATTTGCATGAGTGATACAGTTTTTACTTTCAGTCGGTAACACAGTTGACAATGAGAGCCCACGTGCTCTCGTAGCGCTGCGTTCCGCATAATTAATTAATTTGTGTGAGTGGAGTTTACTGCTATACCTGTGAATTGTACATCCACACAGTCCTTGCAATCGTCAGATAATCGATCGAGTTTACGAAGAAGTTTGACAAGAATATTGGTCTAATAATGTTAATCGTGTAAAAAAACTTTCTTACTACAATATTTGCTTTAATCGAACAGAATATGTAGGATACTAACGAAATTCAATCTAATATTCAGGCATTCATTATATCTGTTAATCAGAACTTTAGCAGGACAGCGCATGAAGCGAAGCAATTGATGATTACGAAAATTGAATTTAAATAATATACAAAACATGTCATTTAAGTTATATTGCACGTTTTCGTCTTATATATTTTTGGTACATTATAAACAAAAAGCTTTCAACTCCTTTTTGTTTAGTCTAATTATAAAAAGCTTGCATAAATTAAAGAAAAAAAACTTTTCCCTCAACATAAATATGAGCAAGTTATTTCGGCTAACCGCTTTCAAAAATGCAATCGAATACATCAAGGAAGGAGACTTTTAAAATCACCAACCCAGCGGAATTTAATGTCAATTTCTAAATGGCTTTTTCACATTTAAATACGTACATATAGATATAAAAATACGCGCGTATATTACGCATATTTATGCGTGTATTAATGGGAATTTCGGTCGCTGCCATGGCCGATTTTGTACGCCAAAAAAAACACATAACTTCGCCCGAAACAAGATCATCATCGGAGCATCGAAATAATAATAATAATATTTCCTTCGAGGAACACCGCATGTTTGTTAACGCCTGTTAAGAGGGCGTTGACTGGGATTATAGGATATTTCGCGACGATAAAATTCGGGTCGGGCAAAAACAATAGTGCGTATAAAAAAAATGGGTAATCGAGGAGAGAATAAACGAAAGTGAAATCAAAGTACGCGAGACAAAATAACAGGTAGATTCGGAACAAATTGCTATTATAGGCATATAATATGAAACTATTCTATTTCCAGGTATAAGGTTATTACGGATATCGCGGCTTTTTTGATCGGCAGCGGTTTATGTAATATCAATTACGAAGATGATTTTGGATTTTTCTTTCATTTATTTCACAAATGCTATTGTCTTTTTTAACTGTTTAACAAACTATGCGCATGTTTCTTGAACAAATCTACAGCCATTTTTTTTCATTTAAAATATTTAAAAGTGGTAAAAACCTGAGTGATTAAAATAAACACAAAATTTGGTTAAAGTCGCACTTTACTACCTTGGTAAGTGTTGTATGCGATTATATACACTCAAGGGCGTAAAAATGTTCTTCAATATACAATAAAAATTTTCGGTATAAAACTCAAATAAAACAGATATAGGTACAGCAACATATAAATTTATGGGAGGAGCTCTCTAATAATCTAATAATAAGTTGATTGTACATTTTATTTTGGTACTGCAAATGGTGGCTGTTATTTTATGGTGATAAGTACTGCACGAAAATGTAAGTTCTTGGACATCATCTAAATTAATTAATATAATATTTCCAAAAAAGCCTTACCCATAATTATAAATATTCTAGTTTGTGTTTATGGAATACGAAAGGCTACCAAAATTTGGTTGCACTCGTATAAGTACAACGGAACAATGGATATAACATAATAATTGTTTCAGTCGTTTTCCTTCAGAAATGGAGCAGGGCTGTGATTGCATACCATGTGTTGAAAATTGTTTAGTGGACATCGGAAAGCTGCAGAATATGTTGAAGCATATACCCAATATGAAGTAGATGAAACAATTGTGCAACCCGAACCAGATACTGTTACGGACGAATAGGACTTAAAAGATCGTCAACCAAATACCAAGAGGTCTCTCAGGTTCTGTTGAAGTTGAATTCGGCAAATATGTCGATACTATTGTGCATTTTTTCGATAATTGCTTTAATGAAAGCGCTGAATAGTATGGCAATCATCAGCGACAGCAGCGGCGCGCCGCAGAGGGGGCCATTTTTCGTTTGTAGAGCGCAGTCTTTTGGCCAAACAATAAGCTTTAGCCCGAATCTGACAATTTTATCGTATTCAGCGTGACCAGTTATATAGATAACCGAAATTTGGGCGAAAATTGTCGATTTTTGACGATTTGGAAAGGTCGTTCGATTTCGCTTAAATTTTGGTTATATATCTATTTGGCCACGCTGAATATGATAAAATTGTCAGATTTGGGCTAAAGTTTCTTGTCTAGTCAAAAAATCGCGTTCTACGAACGGAAAATGCAGAGCTTGACGCTAGATGCCCTAGAGATCCTTCCGAGTTTAACCGGACCACCTCCGCTGCGCTCTCTTTTAGTAGAAGGATCTAATGAGGGGCTGTCGAAGAGCGGGGGCCAAGTCTCTACTGGTGCCCGTACAATCGCTCTTTGAAAAGGCCTTATTTCAACTGGGTTTCGACTTTGGTGCCCTTTAGGGCCGGATCCAAAAGAGGTAGGACGATAGGTCCGCCGGTAATCGATTCTGCGTGTCATTTTATATAAACGTTCCAAATTTCATCGTCCTACCACCTTCGAAACGGATCCTCCAACTATCGACCGATTTTATGCAGCTACAACTCTCCACTGACAAATGCGCATTAGATAACTGTATAATTCACTTAATACATATTAAAGTTTCGGCAATGATGTGTTTAAGTACCTATTTTCCATTTGAACTTACAAAGATGTATATGTCAGCGTTTAAAGGAATTTGAAAAATTTTTGATGATGATGATCACTGGACGATAAAAACACTGGTTTTTGGTGGACTCAACTTGTGTCTGTTTGTAGTTTAAATGACAGACATCTCTTAGTTAAACCGTAAAAGATTTATGCATGCACCTGTTAATTATAAATAGTTAGTTTAGAATATACAAAGCAAAAACTCGTGTTTGTAATATTAAATCGCGCGTGAATTGGCCACCTGAACAATTACCACCATTCCTACACCACGCCGTTTTAAAATCCCTACAAAGTTCCGCTTAAATCTGAATTTTCGGGCTACCTAGGTTCGCTCGTACGATTATTAATAATCCGAAACAGCCGATAAACAACCGGCGATTCGATTAGAGAAATATAACGCGAGAGTTAGCTGCTTGCCGCAATAAGCGGGCCCTTCCCCGGCAAGATTATATGTTTTCGCGTTCGCCCGTACTACGGCCGATGCAATGTATAAAATTTAACGATCTCGGTGACATTTAACGAACCACCATAACAATTAAATCTCACGTTTCGTGGTCGTTGCGTTGCGAACGTTATCTCTCTCCACGTACGTATGTGAGAATTCGCCTCTACAGGTGCGGAAAATCTCCAAGGTATCTCGTTTCCGAAAGAAGCGTTAAATATCGTTCCATCTCTTATTATCGTAAACTTTTAACGTAGAGAAGAATGCCCAATATCTAAGACGGACTACTTCTTTTCTACTTTAAAATGTATAAGATTAATTATATCCACCACACGATTCAGCCGATCAAAAACACTTTCCTATTCTCTCTCCAGACCTGTACATGTAATCGTATGAACTCGAGTCAACGCGAGAAATAGTGACGATCCTCACGGAGAAGAAATAATACGTATATCGAATTTCGAACAGATGGGGCCAGCTAACCAGTCAACGGACACCGACATGTTAGCTTAAAAATATCGCAATTAACGTCGATATTGAATTCCGTCTTTCAGGGGCGATTCTTTTGTAGAACCTTCGCTAAATTAGCGTTAATTTAAATTGTATCAGAAAGAATTACGATCCAAGTTATTGGTACATATAGAAAATAGCTGGTAGAATTTAACAGTATAAGTGATCTATATCACCTGGATTAACCTATCTTTCACCGAGAGATCAAACTGCTCCCTTGTTTCCTTTAAAGCATTAAACAAGGGAAATGCCAGCTTACCTATATTATACTACCGATGGCCTGTAAGCCCAGAGGAAGTTTCAATTGGAGGTAGAGAAAAGCGCTGATGACGCCGGGTAGGCAGAAACATGTCCTTGTGTCAGCATTTTCTCTTCACACATTGTTTCTTTCCGTGAATGTATCCTACCAATACCATAACTAGCTGCATTTAGCAGCATTATGTTAGGTAGTACTGCTTTAGTTTTAAATTTTGTCCAATACTAGAGTTGAACTATGGAGGAAACCTGCAATAATAATAATCCTCTATTGCCCAACAGCCCTAGGGCCAATCCCAAGACATATTTATAATTCTTATAAATTCTTATTTAAAACTTAAAAGACAAAATTCAAATTATGTTACCTACAACAACATTTGCAATAAAAAAGACAAAATAAGAAATACGACATGAAAAAAAGGGAGACTCACAAAAATGGTTCCAGATCCCGTTTATTTGCGTTCCTTAGCTCTAGGTGCTTGAAATATGTTATAGAAGCGAGTATGACGAGTAGACACTGTGAAGTTTATTTGCGCTAGAAGGATCTTGCAAAGAAAGTTCACACTGTTATGTTCACGGCGGTTAATAAGGGATAGAAACTTATACTTCACAAGTAAGCTGTGACGCTTCTACGTTGTCCGTTTGAGAGGACAGATAATTGAGAAACTTCTTTTGAATACGTTCGATCATAAGCTCTTGGTATAAGTAGCGGGGATACCAAACAATGGAGGCGTATTCAAGCTTAGAACGAACGTAGGCATAATATAAACGCTTCACTACACTTAAATCCAAGAAACGTCTGCAGGAGCGCATGACAAAACTGAGAATTTTGAAATCCAATGAACACATTGGCGAAATATGTTCCGTAAATAACAGTTTATTCATCATAAATGCTACGAACAATATTAAATCACGTAAACATGGACAATAAATCATTTATATACAAACTGAGGAGAAGTGGTCCAAGATTTGGATCTTGAGGAACATCCGATGTTGGTGAAAATGGCCTAGAAGAATAATCGCTGTAATAGACGTAACTTTCTCTTCCAGTTATGTAAGACTCAACCAACAACAGGAAATCTACACCGGAACCAAATCTATCCATTCTTTGTAGTAGCATGACATGGCTAATGTGGTCGAACGCTTTATTTATTAATCAAGTGCTTCGCTAAGACACTGGCCAATGCATGCTAAATTAGTGATCGTCGACTTGACTGCGACAAAACCGTGTTGATGCTGTAAGTAGATTAGGCATGGGCTAGAGAGACAGATTAATCAAATATTCTCATAAAAGGATTCTAGACACCGCTTTACATCAGTAATTTTTGTTTTAATCCTACACCCTTTTTACCTTGCGATGTCCGACTATTATTCTCTTATTTTGTCTTACACTGTTTCCTGTTCTGAGCCAGTTGTTTGGCTTCAATCCATCCCATACTGTTATTACCTATTCTGTTTTTACCCTCTGCTTTGACTTCAAAAATCTTTTGTTATTTGAACTACAGAATTTTCAAAAAAAGTTTTCCTAGCTCAAATGGCAACCGGCTTAATACATCGTCTTACAAACTGCCACGTTTTATCTAAATCGGGGACTTCGAGTTGGTAGACTTTCTTTGCAAATTTGAGCGAGATAGTATAACTACAGCTGTAAATGTGGTCAATTTAATTAGTGCTCTAGCACTAGTTCCGTGTTTCTTTGTTAGTAGTACAGATTACCTAAAAATAACTTCTGAAATCCAAGAATTCGAAATATCATCTTAGTGGTACATAAAAAAAAAAATTTACTTTTTTTACGTTAAACGCGAAAACCACCGATTCGTGTCGTAGGCTTGCTTTACAGCCAACTGCCATCGTCATTGTTTTACGATCGCATGCTTAATCGTCGATGTATAAATTTCGGCGCAAAAAAAAATCCAACGGCACTTTTCGTTGACATCTATACGAGAACGATTTAGTAATTTTAAATTGGCGCAATTTGTTCGGACGATGTAAACAACGATTTGGCTGGACAGATTATGAGGTGCCGTAAATTCGTCGCTCTTAGATGATGATGGCCGTTTCCTTTCTGCCCAGTCGCCGTCGTTTAGCGCACTTTTCGGCGGGTCGTCAACGGCAACGAATTTAAAACGACAATAATAAAATTCCAAACAAAAAAGAAACGAAACGAAACATAAAAGCTTTATGCATGTAAAAATAGGAAAACGTACCCGTTTCGGTTTTAATTTGCGCAAGCGATGACTTGGTTGATTATATCTCAAGTTAAAACAAGTATTTTTATTCTGTTTATTGAAAAAAGAAAAAAAAATATGCGTTTGTATTTATTATTATGCCGCACCTTCCTATAGGAGTTTTTTAATCCCCGGGAGAATTGCGACCTTGTGTTCAGACGGTCAAAGCTTGGCTGTTTCATGCCAAAACACAGCAACTAACAATTTTTTTTCAAAAATATGTTTTATTCATTGTGGCATATACTATATTAACGTTAAGGCCCGCCCATATCTAGGCAATTTTTTTCTTCCCTTATCCCAAAACAAAGTATATGCTTCGCATGTTAGCAATGTATGTACACAGTATGTACCAGAAGCTGTCTGTTGGTGTATTAATAATTGGAGAGTGTTATGTTAGTGAGTGCTTTTGTATACAAAACGGTTGTTTATTTCGGCCTTCTTTGATTTTAGAGTGATTTGTTAACTTTTTATTAGCATGTTATAAAAATATCAAATTAGTTATATCGAGTGATAGAAAATATTGGACAAAGCTCCCATCTTCTCAAAAATATAAAAAAATACAGTGCAATGTTTCCGCGATGGATATTATATTAGCTTCTCAAGACAAGGCAAGGAAATGTGATTAGAAAGTTCTCTGATTGCTTTCCAATTTCAGTTAAAATTAGATTTAAAAATCAAAATATCAACACGTTTCACCTTCACCTATATAGAAAATAAACGCCCAAAACTAGGTGGTATAACCTTACGGAGTGCCTCTTAATCCAATGATATTACAACCCAGGCTGTAAATTTTGATTTTAAAATAAAAGCTCCATTCCCTTGAAGTGAGGTAATTATTGCAGTGAAAAGATAGAAAAAAAAAGAAACGGAAGGCAGCTAGCGCAATTTATATAATAGCTTAAATAGAAACACAAACTGTTTTGTAAAGACAGATATTTTAACACATGGGCTGAAAAGTCCCGGGCCTAACACATAGATGACGCTAGTTTTATTGCAGTCACCTTTCTCTCAGTTAATACTAATCTTCAAAAGACAGCTGTTAAAATTTCATGATGTTCTATTCATTAGTTTGTGAGTTATTGTGCTAAGAGTCACGCTACTTTTGTTATTTTCAAAACAATGGATCAAAAGCAATTTCGTGTTTTAATTTTACATTGCTTCTTGATGGGAAAAAAATACCGTTCAAGCGAAGCAATTGCTTGAAAAGTGTTATGGGGACTCCGCTCCATCAAAAACAACAATAAAACGTTGGTTTGCTGACTTCAAACGTGGTCGTAGAGACACCGATGATGCAGAACGCAGTGGACGTCCAAATGAGGCGGTAAGACGAGAAAACATTAAAAAAACACAAAATCGTTTTGAATGATCGAAAAGTGAAGTTGCATGAGTTAGCTGACATCGTAAAGACATCAAAAGAACGTATTGGCTTTATATTGCATGGACATTTGACTATGGGAAAGCTCTGTTCAAAGTGGGCGCCGCGTTTGCTCACTGTTGACCAAAACAAGAACGTGTTGATGATTCTGAGCAGTGTTTGGCCATGTTTAAACGTAACAAACCGGAATTTTTGCGTCGATATGTGACAATGGATGAAACATGGATCCATAACTTCACTCCGGAATCGAAACGATCGTCATCTGAGTGGACAGCAACTGGTGAACCTCGTCCAAAGCGCCCGAAAGCACAACAATCGGCTGGAAAGATTGTGGCCTCGGTATTTTGGGATGTGCGTGGTGTAATATTCATCGACTATCTTGAGAAAGGAAATACCATATATACCAATATTGGAGCGTTTGAAGTGCGAAATTGCAAAGAAACGACCGCCTATGGCAAAGAAAAAAATGTTGTTTCATCAAGACAACGCACCGTGTCACAAGTCAATCAAAACAATGGCCAAACAACATGAATTGAACTTCGAACTGCTCTCACATCCACCGTATTCGCCAGATCTGGCTCCCAGCGACTTCTGTTCGCAGACCTCAAAAAAATGCTCGCCGGTAAGAAATTTCGCACGAATGAAGAGGTTATCGCTGAAACTGAGGCCTATTTTGAGGCAAAAGATAAATCGTTCTACAGAAGTGGTATTGAAATGTTAGAGCGGCGCTGGAATGGTTGCGTTGCTCTTGATGGAGATTACGTTGATGGATAAAGCTAATTTTGAACCAAAAAAACCGTGTTTTCTTTGTTAGGCCCGGGACTTTTCAGCCCATGTGTTATTTCCAGATTCTAGTGTCACTTTAGGGACTTCATATTTTCTTAGGATAGAATTTGAAACCAACCAATACATTGCAACTTATCATCCAGTGAAATAAATGGTTACTTAAAACATTCATTCTTGTATAACACATTTCGTTTTGTTACATATATGTCCATTATTTCTACTATGTTATTTAGCCAATATTACTAATAACTAGGACACTTTGATACTAGATACTCATACTAAGTGTAAGCAGATTATTTGTCACGTTAGTAATGCAAAATAAATAATTAGGTTTTAGTTACTGTTAATTGGTAAGAAGATCGTGACACTGGTCTGAGATTATCATGGTCGAAAGTTCACATAAATTTTAATTCATTTTACATAAGAAGTCACAATATTAACCTGACACGTATTCGTTCGTATCTTTGCAAAAGTTCTTGGATAGAATATTGTATTCAGTATCTAATTAATCTCCATTAATGAACTGCGCAAGCTCTAGAAATATGTCAACAATATCCGTATTCACTCAGATTATTATTATTTCTATCCCATGTCAGTGCTGTATAGTATGTGACAAATTAGTTCAACGTACCTGTTGTCGTTCTTTTGTACCTCTAGGTTCCCGGTTAGACGTCTGAAAAATATTTCTACGCGTTTACCGTACATAAAATAAAAATAATTCATGTTCGGCGCGTAGCAGCAAGAAAGAAACGTAACAACGCAAGGTAGTCAACGTTTATGATGCGAAAAAAGTGGAAACTGTCGCTGTCGACCGATGTTATAACGCCTGTTCAGTGTGAGAACGAGAACATTGTCATTCTCTCTATACCTTTACACATATACATCGTACATATGGCTATATAGGTAGATACGAAACGCGGTAAACGTAGTAAGCAGTAAGTAGATAATATAGCGGAATATCGAGACGCAGAGAATGTACTGGCGTAGCATATAGTGACGTTCGTGTAAGAAACGGTTTTTATGCGACTTTTTCACTGTTAAACGCATATAATCGCTTTACTAGTCCTAGTTTTACGGTTTTCGAGGTATAATCCATTCTTAGAACTTTATGTCAATAAACTGAATGGGAAAATAATAAATTATTTGCTACTCGTAAACGTATAAGGTGAAGAAAGTTCACTGAAACGTATTTCTTGAATCGATCGAGGCCTTAAAAGCCTACATTCGAAAATAAAACCAGAACGAAATTTCGTCAAAATCTAATTTCATTAGCATGACGAAAAAATAGCAATAAAGAAAAATATTTGCAGACATATTGTTTTTCATGAAATTAAATTAAAATACGAGGGCCATTCGAAAACTAAAGAACGATTCTTTCTATAACATTTTTTATTAGATATAATGAAACGAAATTGTATTTTACATAAAATTAGATACCCAAGTTATTTTTCTACTGGGTCACCGTTCAAATTTAGGCAGTTGCCCTACCTTTGCCGCCAAGTTGAAAGTCTGATTTACGGCTTCTTTAAGTTCATAATCACTTTCCTAGCGTTGTCCACTCAAGAAATGTTTCAATTTGAGGAATAAGTGAAAATTACTTGAGGATAGTCCGGATTGTATGGTGGATGTTGAAAAATTTCCCACCGAAACCACGGAAGCAAGTCCTGTGTCACTCTCGCTACATACGGACGTGTATTCTCGTGAAGTAGGATGACTCCACTACTTAGCATTTTGAAACAATGGGCAGAATACCTTAAACTTTCTGGTGCTCAAAATTTGTTTTGTTTTTTTTCCGGTTTCGTTGGAGATTGCGGATGCGTCATCACCAGTGACAATGTGATTCAAAACTTCGTCACTATCGTTGTCATAGTGACTGAGAAACGTCAATGCAGCTGCCACTTGTTTGGTTTTGTGTTCGTGTGGCAAAATTTTATAACTGGGACCTACGCTAACAAATTCGTCCAACACAGTTCTTGAAATTTCTGCAAAAAATTTAAAAAGTGGTTAATACTGAGCACCTCGCACTTGGCGGGATCGTCACATGTGTCGCACATTTTAAAGTCACACAGGTAGGCGCAGTAATCGATGGTATTGCATCGGAGCTGCCGCCACATTGAGGCGGATGAGTACCAAGATCAGTGGTGGGTCGGCTGTGTGGTCCCGTGTGAAAATTAAACGTTCTTCACTTTCCGAATGGCCCTCGTAGAAGCAGTGTGGAATTTGGTTTGGTATATACGTTTCCTGTCTCACTATCACGGAAGTGGTCTTGAAATTCTTTACAAACTAAATATAGATCTCATTCTCTTTTTATGGCAGCCTTATCAGCTATCTCATTCTTCTTTATCCCTGAATATCCTTTGACTCTATGTAAACTTCAATAATTGGTGGATTCACTTTATTATATTTATTATTATTATTTAACTTCTCATCCGCACTTTCCTTGAATCAGCTGTAAACCATTTACATACTTCCAAGCTTCGAGAGTTTCCATGAATTCTGAATTCAGCACTGAGATTATGGTGTTTAATAATAATAAAATAATCTCGCATTTGTTTGTAAAACGTAAAAAGCATATGTAAAGCATTTGTTTGTATTGTAAACATCTGTGTAAATAATATACGAATTGTGCCATTTTTAAAGATTTTCAAGTCAATGTAATACCAGCTTTTAATTGATGAATACAGATATGAATAAGGAATATCATACACACTATAATTCTTAGGAGTTCTAGTATATAACACCTAGAAACTAACAGTCGAGAACTTTTATTAATTAATTAATTTTGATTAATTTGGGTGTTAAATCCCGGAGAAAACGATTACGAGTTTCATCTAAGACGTCATACGTGAACTACTTACGGACATTTCAGATTATTTTTCGGTTTTCTTATGTCCAAATAAACCAGCACATGATCAATTACCATTAAATTAAGACTTTGAGGTGGCCATCGCATAATTTGCTTTCATTTCATTTAAATAATTTTTCGCAATAGTACTGGGATGCTGATTCTGTTGCAACATGAAATTTGGAGAAATTTAACGATGTCCAATTCAGTGTATTACACATATAAAATTAATATCTTGATAAGAGAATCTCAGAATAGAATCCTATAATGAGTATACAGAGTAATATTTTCCAAGAAAAGTTTTCTTTAAACATATACATATACGACGTTCGCAAGAACTTGCAAATCTCGTATCTTCCGCGAAAACGGAAAGCTCAACGAATAGGCCACCGTGGGTGACGGCTTTCGCATCCGAGATGTTATCCCAAAAGATACGTATTATTACCTGTAATGTGCAACGCGTACATTACGCCTAATAACGCGATATCGCCTATAAATCTACTTCATTATGTGCGCATTTCCATAAACATGGTTGCTCATATCAATGTGTCATAATGCGAAAAATATTCTTCATGCAGATCGCACCACTCGCCGATTCAGTACTACCAATGAATAGTACTAGGAAAGGACACGACTTTAGTAACCGATAAGAAGTGCTAAGTACCTCTTGCGACTCTCAAATCGTTTGCATTGTATGCAAGCGTATTTTTTAGAGGCTATTTAAATGTTTTTCTCTCCGATATTCATCGGACGTTTCGAGTGAACGCTGGTTTTACTAGAGAATACGTGGACTTCGCAATAAAAGGTGTGAATGAAATTAATTGCTAGTTATAGTAGTTTATACGTAAGCAGTATCAGGAAATATGTTGCTAAGTTCTTATTATAAATTATACCACCTAGCTTCTAAGTTTTATTACTGTTAAGGTTAGAATTAGCCATTTTTACAGTGTGACTTACATAAGACAATTACTATCTTGTAGGAAAATGAGGGAGCCGGAAGTATAGTTGCTGTTTTAATTATTTATGAAAAAGTTTAACTGATTAACTTGTAGAATTCCATTGTCCATATGTCCCTTTCTTCACCTTATACGTATGTATGTATGTCCCATTCCTCTGTACGTTTTTTTTCTTAACGCCAGCAAAACATTCGGTTATAGCAGATGCTAGGCCTTTCTTCTTTATGCCATATTAATCTATGGAGGTTATAACACATGGGCTGAAAAGTCCCGGGCCTAACAAAGAAAACACGGTTTTTTTGGTTCAAAATTAGCTTTATTCATCAACGTAATCTCCATCAAGAGCAACGCAATCATTCCAGCGCCGCTGTAACATTTCAATACCACTTTTGTAGAACGATTTATCTTTTGCCTCAAAATAGGCCTCAGTTTCAGCGATAACCTCTTCATTCGTGCGAAATTTCTTACCGGCGAGCATTTTTTTGAGGTCTGCGAACAGCCAGTAGCCGCTGGGAGCCAAATCTGGCGAATACGGTGGATGTGGGAGCAATTCGAAGTTCAATTCATGTAGTTTTGCCATTGTTTTGATTGACTTGTGACACGGTGCGTTGTCTTGATGAAACAAAATTTTTTTTCTTTGCCATATGCGGTCGTTTCTTTGCAATTTCGGCCTTCAAACGCTCCAATAACGCTATATAATATTCACTGTTGATGGTATTTCCTTTCTCAAGATAGTAGATGAATATTACACCACGCACATACCAAAATACCGAGGCCATAACCTTTACAGCCGATTGTTGTGCTTTCGGGCGCTTTGGACGAGGTTCACCAGTTGCTGTCCACTCAGATGACGATCGTTTTGATTCCGGAGTGAAGTGATGGATCCATGTTTCATCCATTGTCACATATCGACGCAAAAATTCCGGTTTGTTACGCTTAAACATGGCCAAACACTGCTCAGAATCATCAACACGATCTTGTTTTTGGTCAACCCACTTTGAACAGAGCTTTCTCATAATCATATGCTCATGCAATATAAAGCCAATACGTTCTTTTGATATCTTTACGATCATTCAAAACGATTTTGTGGATTTTTTTGATGTTTTCTGGTGTTACCGCCTCATTTGGACGTCCACTGCGTTCTGCATCATCGGTGTCTCTACGACCACGTTTGAAGTCAGCAAACCAACGTTTTATTGTTGTTTCTGATGGAGCGGAGTCCCCATAACACTTTTCAAGCCATTGCTTCGCTTGAACGGTATTTTTTTCCCATCAAGAAGCAGTGTAAAATTAAAACACGAAATTGTTTTTGCTCCATTGTTTTGAAAATAACAAAAGTAGCGTGACTCTTAGCACAATAACTCACAAACTAATGAATAGAATATCATGAAATTTTAACAGCTGTCTTTTGAAGATTAGTATTAACTGAGAGAAAGGTGACTGCAATAAAACTAGCGTCATCTATGTGTTAGGCCCAGGACTTTTCAGCCCATGTGTTATATTAGCATGAAAGATGTAAGAAACTGTTGCAAAAGAAAGGAAATAAAATAGACATTTCATGTTGCGAAGCTATTGTAGAGACTTTAAGCATATTCACTAGACTACCTATAGAGGGCTAGAGACAGTTGTTACGAAACAATAGTCTTATACAATTTTGCAGAAATTTGGGAATGAAATTAATAATTTATTAAACTAACGACTCCGCAAAATTTCTATAGTTCCACATGAATCTTTGAATATTGAATGTTGAAGTAGGAATATCGTTCCAACACCTCATTATCTCAGGTTTTAGTTATTTGACGCTACCGCATTATTTATTATTGGCATACACCTCTCTTGCCAATATTCTCCAAAATTACATTAGGTGAGCTGGTTGTTGGCTCTGCTTTCTCTTTCAGCTTCAAACGGCGATCGGCTAACACGACATGATGAATCTTATCGACCATGTCATCGTTGGTAGCGGTTTTTGGGCATCCATCGCGTGGTTTGTCACTTGTGTTTGTGCGGCCACGTTTGAACTCGCTCACACAGAAACTGATGGTCGAAAATGATGGAGCACATCGGCCATGAACCTCTAGCAAAATATTTCGAATTTCCGTAGCCGTTTTTCTCAGCCATCCAGAAGTGTTTTATCACTGCACGAAATTCAATTTCGGCAGTAGACGTCTGAAATTTTTGCAGTTGCCATAAAAAAAGTCTGCCCTTGCCGACCAAGGAATCCATTTCAACCATCGTGCGTTATCTCTTGCCGATTCCGGATATATTTCAGGTGGCCCTCGTATTAATATGCTCTCGTCTCGTCATATGGCCTAAATTTTAATGCATACTTGTTAAGGACCGATTAAGAAGTCTCAAAAATAATGAAAGGATTTGATGTACAAACCATAGATAGCATAAGAAGGGCTGCTTGAGTCAGATATACATATACCGAATATCCACAATGCTAGTAAATAATTTGACTTCTTTCATAGTTCTTTTATGAAGTTGTTTACAAGATGCTGCTCAAATAAATCGTATATACTACATAACAAAAAAGAAAAATTGAAAATTGAGTTCACCTTCGCAACTTAATTGTTAGGGGCCGTTTCAACTTATTAAATCGCTATCAATTTAAATAAAATCGACCACTAATGAAAGCGTAATACGTTAAATGTACGGCGGTACATATGTAATTAATTAGAGATGTTATTAAAGGCGAATATTTCACATTCAATTAACAAAGTACGCGTTGCAATAACAAATTACCGTTTTTTTTTCTCCTTTTTCGGAAAACGAAAAACATCACCATCATCGTCGACGTGGTCGTACCTATGTACGCACATACGTACGTACGTAGCGATGAGATTTATTCTAATTGAATTAAACGCGTAATTAGGAACGCGGCGATCGGTTGTTAGAAGCGAGGCCGGCGCGTAAATACATATGTACATATATCTTCTCGTTATTAATTCAAAATTCATTTTGCTTTGAGAGTAATATGCTTCAAGCGGTCGTTTGCAATTAGGCGTCAATTTCTTCTCAAGGTGTACCGCGGAAAATTGCAACAGGGAGCACGGTTAATAGCTGTCGATCATATAAAATATTCAATATCAATTAGCGAAATAGGTCCGATCAATTCGACCGCTAAACGGGTATAGAAGTCGTACTTAACGGTGCTTATTTTTGCAGATGAGTGTCGCTGATAAGCGGAAATTTATATCCTGAAATTATGTGTTGATATGCATGACGTAAGGCAATTACTCTCTAGTGTACTTCAATTTTTCTAATTCTTGTTCACTCTTTATATTTTCTTTTTTATTTTATTACGCTGGTTTGTAAACAGCTAATTTTGCCATCAATAATATACTTCCGGAACTAGACCGTGTCTTGATGATATAAAAATGAAATAAGAGTAAGGGAACAAAGAAATAAAAAAAAGCAGGAAAAAACGAATAAAGGGGGTGAGAAAAGTAGAAGAGGTGAAATAAGGAGTAAGAGAAGGGAAGAGACAAGGGAGACAGAAAAAAGAAAAAAGAAAAGAAAAAGAGAAAGGTGGGATCTCGACGTTTCGCCTTCGTCGTAGGGGGCTTCTTCAGGAGAAAATAGGGAAACCAACAGAAGAAACATTGAGAAGGTTTTCGCCTCTAGCCACCCTTCTCCTTTTCTTTTTTATTTCTTCTGTCTCCCTTTCTTTCTCTTTTCACTCCTTTTTTTCATGTTTGTCCTTTTTCTTTCTTTTTTCTTTTTACTTCTCTTTCCTCTATACACTAGGGTGACAGAATAAAATAGACACCTACTAATTAAAAAAAAAGATTCTATTCTCGTTATATATACAAAATATTTTAAAATTTTTAAATTAGACTAATATTTTGTCGATCCACCTTTACTTGCGTGAAGTGCTGCGAATCGTCGTGGCATAGAATCTATTAAATTAATTAATTAATGGTGTCTTCTGGAATATTTAACCGCTCTTCTGTAACAGCTGCCACGAGTTCTTCCTTATTTTGAGTTTTCGAGGTCGTCTCGCCATATTTGTCTGAATTATGTGCCAAACATTCTCTATCGGATTCATGTCTGGTGTTTGGCCTGGCCATGGTAAAATCCGAATCCCCTGTTCCTCTTTCGATGTGGTTGTTGTTCTTGCTTTGTGGCAGGGTGCTCCATTTATATTTCCGTCGCAGATTACTAATTGCGATCTTCCACCATACCATATCTAGTAACACGCTTCCATTTCCAAACCTTTTGTGTTAGTCCTGGTTCATTCTCCTCGTGTGACAATACCACAATAGTTATTTCCCTTCTATATCATATATTAATGATGTGTCAACTTCAATTATTTCTCTTTTTCTTTCAATTCTTTCAATTCTTTCATGATCCAATAATGTCTTCTTACAACAGCGTCTTCGGTACATCATCTCCGTTAACATTATTTTGTTTCTTCTTATTCAGCGTCCATACTTCACTTCCACTTCTTCTACATTCAACAAAAGAGTGAAACATCCAGATTTTTTTCTTCGAAATATTATCACCCCACACCATAGGGTCCTAATTTTAGATTTTCCCCTTTATTATTTTATTCTGTATGTCTATTTCATGTCTACCATCGGAAGTTAACGTAAAGCCTACAGATTTATACGCATTTGTCGTTTTTATCACTTTATTTTCCACCACTAACTGTCTTATCCATACTGATATCTAAATTCCATCTCGCATATTCTTCCGTGAGCTTCCTGAAGGTGTAATCAATGTCATCTCGGTCATCGACTAATATAACCTGATCGTCAGCGAACTCCATGCATGTATATGCTGTTTATCGAGAAGCATCCCATCAGCGTATATTTTTTTCTCCAATCCCGTCTTCACATATATTTCAAATAACGTTGGTGATATGCAGCATCCTTGTCACAACCCTTTATTTACGATGAATTCATACGAGTTGTTTCCGTCTTTCTCTCCGCGTTTGTCATTGATATTTCCTAATATTACCAGAATACTAGAATCTTTAGAGAATCTGTCAAAGTCGGTAATTTTGATGATTTCTTTGATTTCTAAAGACGTTACTGATGTGATCAACAGTCTAGGTAACACTGGGTTTAATGTAATTATTGTAGGTTTAATAAAGATATTGTAGGATTAGAATGTTCCCACTTCTCTGCATCTTTTGATACGACCTTAATTTTGAACGTCCATGGAATTGTGCAGCATCCAGCGATTGCAAGGCTTTCGTACGTTCAATTCCTCAAACAAAGTCGCGTAGATTGCCTAGATGACAGGGTCCAATGATGCTCCAGTCTCACAGGATGTGACATTACAACCGCGTTCTATTATTGCACTCACAGTATCTGGATTAGTGGCAAGAATGGCCTCCATTTCTGAAAACAGTGTGTCTGCGCTGTTCTTGGATGGCTGGTGTTTCAACACCGAAAGTCAAAACCCGATCGATGTATTATTTCAGGATTAAAACACATTCAAAATAATAAAAAGTGACAACTCGAACATTTATTCGACAAATCCAGTAAAATTCGAAAAAGGGAAATTGAATTTGTTCATATTTTCATCATGTCTTTTCAACAGATCTTCTTCAGTATTACTGGATTTTCCCTTATTTATAAAAAAGCCCTCCTTTCTAATTTCTTCTCCAATCTCCCATTAGGGTTCCGGAAATTCCGCGACGTTCAATGTGTCAATATTGGTCTTGTTAATTCCTCGTCAGAAAAAAAATCAATTTTCATCATCCGCTCTACCGACGATCTCTTCCGATTAACCCTCCTCCTGCCGTCTCCACCATTATACCTCTTTGTCGCTTTTACGGCAATATACGTGCGTCCCTATCGGAAGCAATTAAACAGGAAAAATTCCACCCGGAGAACTGCTCTCTTTTAAATCAATTCAGTTTTGATTAATAAAATCCGTCAATTCCCCCTGCCGGATTGGTGGCGGCGGTACCACTGCCTATCTCCATCCGATATATACGTATGCACATAGATATATAGAAAACATCGTATAACGCGCGATATATACGCTAGGGGGCGACACCGGCGTCGGTATTAAATCCGCCGGTTTCTCTCCCTTTTATAAATCTGCGTATGGAATGTGACGCTTTCACAGCGGGATTTTGAAGCTTAACGCGCCGTCCCGACACCGGCTCGGAGGTCTCCCGGGGTCCACCCTTATGTAGGATGATGCTGGCGTACATACGTACGTATATGGGAGGTGCGAGGCACTAATAAGCCGATTAGTAAATTTCATTAGGTTAAATTGATGAGTTTAGCCGTTGTTGCCGGCGGACCGTCGCTACAGATTCGCCATCTACCATACGTATTTGTGTACTACGAATTCTACGCTTAATTCTGGAGAAGGGAGGATAAAATTCGGGCTGCCGTGTCGTCGCAATATCCCCAATACGGATTTAATAACGGAGGTGTCGTATTAATAGTAATCTTTTCCGTTTGGGAATAGTAAGTGAAGATTGAGATTTTATATGCTGTAATTGTTTGAATGTCAAAAAATCCCATTTTCCAAGCTATCTTCATTGTTTCGTTTTGTCCAAACAACTACAAAAGCAAAAAATTCCTCTGCTTACGTCTCTTTCGCGTGCATATGTTTCTGTTGTTTAAATCGGATAAATCTGATTCACTGCTCTTCCATGAACCTTATTAAATCTACAGTTAGAATAATCCGATGTTAATCGCAATGAAGATATACTTCTTGAGACGAAAAATCCTTCCCTAAAGATTTGTTTTATTTGTAATTTCACCAATTAGAAACCAAGTTTCCGAACGAATTACTCAATTTACAAATTAGCAGCGTTATCTTGCTGGAACACAAAATCGCGCCATGTAATTTGTTCAGGATGTAATGTTATTTGATCGACGATACGATTTATACAATTAGCGCTATAAAATGTTGCCTTTATAGAACGTGATGTCAGTTTTTCCGTTATATCCTATGTCTGCCCATATCATTACACTAGCACCACCCATCTGCCTACGACTCAGAACTAGTTCTGTTCAAATTTGAATTAAACCCGTTTCAGTATTAGTCAATTGTTGTCCACATAGAAGTTTATAGAAGGTAATGTTAGTACAATAAAACATTTTTCGAACCCTAACTTCATAACGTACTTCCTAATAAAGACATTCATCGCGGAAACGAATAAAACAAAAACTAAACGCCCATTCATAAACCAATTACGCGGCGAATACGACAGCTAACACGTGTACCGTACGACGCTAACATTAACTAATTCCGTCCGACAAATTACCGTCAGAATTCATTCATCATTTTCCGGGGCGCAAATTAATAACCTGTCATCTTTAACCGAGCGCGGGGCGCGCATAATTTTAGCAGCTGTCCGCCGCCGTATACACCGCTCGAGATCGTCGGGGTCCCTCGGCGGCCGACCGGTCGAAAAATTCGATTCGTACGGCGCAGCGACTCGTTCTCATTTGCATCGCCCCGAAGGAAGGCGAACGCTTCAACGTCGTTCGTCGTCGTGTTCCCTGCAGGCGGATAATTGAAAATTAATGAATACGCATGAAATGTATGTAAATATGGATATGTTTGGCTAGAAGGAAGGAAGGGAATAATATATGGCCAGTTATATCATTAAAATTAAGCTGTTAAGCGATTGAGAAGGGATTTAAAACGAGCTGTTTCGAAATACTGATGATATACGATTGGATTAAAAATTTATATGCGCTAACAGCTGTACGTAACTTAAAATTAATAGGGGGAAAATGAATAGGTTTTAATATGTTGGTAGCGTAATGGTAACGTGCTAGGTAAGACGATACCTATTGAGAATATGTTTCATCTACATTTAATAATAATAATATTTAATGCCCAACAGATACAAATATCCAATTACAAGGCAAAGTTAAATAATAAATGTACACATGCAAATATTATAAGTTACATAAACTTAAAGTATATCAAATTACAAAACTAAGTTACTAGTTGCTTTATTTTAAATTAAAAAAAAAAGTAGTTTACCAGTGGTTAGGAAAAAAGAGAGAACGGAAAAAGTATTCAACTAAGTATAACGCACCCGCGGTCTACATACCGTCAAAAGGGACGGTAGAGTGCAGGTATGTATATCCAACTCGGCAAACTCCACAGAGTTGAAGTTGCTACACAATCTATGTATTGGGGACCTGATGGCGATGTTTGTTCCACGTGCGAAACAGTAAAATGTATTTGTTTGCCTCGATCTTAAACGTGGTACAATGAAGTTGATTTTACTCAACAACTCAGGGACATCAAGACCATTATGAAGTAAAGTAAGTAGGAATTTACACTCAGCCTGTTTTCGACGTAGTTCTAATGAATCAATATTAAATGCCTCTAGCAGAGAACTGTGGCTAAATCCTTGTATCGGGTAAGTATTAATTTTTTAAAGTACAAGAACTTCAAACACCTTCTCTGAATCTGCTCTAGAAGATGTATCTGATAGATGTACATAGGTGACCAGACCAAGGACGCATACTCCAGTCGAGACCGAGCAAAGGCGAAATAAAGAGGAAGAATGGCTGTTATAGAAGCAAATGGTCGTGTAACACGTATAATGAATCCTAACATACTCAACGCTGATGTACAAATACTGGATATATGCTCCATAAAGGTCAGTCTTGAGTCAAAGACGACGCCCAAGTCTCTCTAGGTAAAGAAGATCCAGCCAAGTGATAGGTATATATAATTGGAGTCGTCTTGAGTGTAGGTGACAATTTTGCATTTGTTTACATTAACTGTTAGTTTGTTGTTGACACACCACGTGTGGAATATATCGAGTTGGCTTTGCAAATAATTGCAATCCTGAGAATTATTAATTGTTGTATACAACTTCAAGTCATCTGCGTATAACAACTTTGGACAGTTCAGTTGATAGCACAAATCATTTATATATATATGAGGAACAGAAGTGTACCCACGTTACTCCCCTGAGGAACTCCAGAGCTCGGCGTGAAGTAATCAGACTCAAAACCCATGTATGTCACAAATTGCTTTCTATCAAGAAGGTCATCTCTCTCCATTACAATTTCTTCGATTGTCAAAGGTATCTTTGAAAATGCGAACCGTCATGGGGCAAAAAAACCTAGTTACACGGCGGAACCCGACAACCGTTTCGACTATTTTCTGTATTAGCAGGCGTAGCAGATTCAATTTTAATATATGTCCAGGTATTCTAGTATATCCTCATTTGCTCTCATGTACATATATAAAATCATAAATATCTCAATACTATTTTGTGCAAAGTTTCAGTGCTCTAAAAGATCACATTTTCCAATGAAACTGATCAATTCATCACCTTTTATCCTAGTTGCTATTATAAATAGCACTGATTTCAAAATACGTTCATTTTAGCACTGTATATCTTAGGATTTTCAAATAATACTGCTCTAATAAAAAATATTGCAGAAATCAATAAATGCAGCGCACAAGTTATATCCAATATCTTTCCGCAGAGCAGGCCAAAGGAAAAGTTTTTATCCCATCTCATCTAACAATAAGTACCAAACGATCGGAACGATCTTTCCATCGAGAGGAAGAAAAGCTGAGCGCCTGCCACCACATGATGTATGGCAGTTTTTCTATTGTATCGTGCGTATGTATATATATATATGCCAATATTATCGTCAATGGTTCGTATACAGGGTATGGCTAAAATAGAGAAACAGGAAAAGTTATGAAATAAACACCAAACGGGGTTAATGACTTTTGGAAATTACAAAGGGTCATGGGAACTAGTAGTTTAAATGGTGTTTGAGTGTATTGATTTTGTTAAGAAACGGTTTATAAGAAAGCTTTATTCGATTTTTGGGAATGAAATACATTCCAACACCGGGGTTTAGGATTGATTTGCGATTCGATAATAGGAAGAATTTTTTATTTGCTTACCAGCTGTTTGCACTGCGCAAGAACAAAATATACGAATACGAGGTGAAGCTATAGGGAATACTTTTCAGTGGCGCAAAGCATTTCTGGAGGACGTCTACATCGAGTGCTGATGGAAATGCAGAACGAATGGAGACTCAGATCGCTGACTAACATTGAAGATAATGACTGATGAGTTACAATTGAAATGGTCTACCTTAGAAGTCAAGAATAACACATTAGCAACTCCGAAAATTGTTAAGGATACTTAGACACGAATTTTCTGAGAATTGTATTCTCAGCGATTACACCGTTTGTAATCTATTAACTATCAACATTCTTAACAATAACAGGAACGTTTCCCGACCAAAGAGTAAGTCAAAAACGAAGTCTACGCTCGTCAGTTTTCTTTTGACAATAGGAGCTCGTTCACACCAATTTGTGCTTACAGGGTAAACTTTTAACTAGATTTAGTATAAATTAAATGTGAGATGGTCATCTGTATTATGTAATTTTTGAGAAAAGAAACGATCCCTGTGGTTCCCCATGTCTGGGTTCAGATTCCACGTTGAGCGGACATCTTTTTAGATCAAGCCGTCCATATTTGTGGTGCATTGTTTCGAGCTGACAAGTGAATCGTTCAAATTTGTGTACGAACGTTGTATGACCGACAACTCCTTACCCAGTCTCAAATTCAAAATTATCGGGTTTCACCAAATTTTAGTTTATGCAACTTGTGATTTGTTTCTCGCAGTTAAGACCCTTTTGAGAAAACGTCATTTTACTCGATATCGTGTAAATTCCAATTGAAGTTTCGCGGTACTGCTATGAAGACTGAAAATAACGCTTCTGCCAATGTGCAGCTGTGCAATGGGATTACTTTGAAGTACCTAAATAAAATTTAATTCTTGCAAAAAATTTTCGTATTAGGACGATTAAAGGTAAATTTAAGTACCTTTAAGTACGAGAGAAATTCATTTTTACTCAGCGTTTGTTAACTTTTTGTAAATAAATCCTTAAACGATGGCGATAAATTCTCGTTCTTCTCCTAAATTTATCGCACCCTGTATAATACGGATCGATCCCATATTCTTACGGCATATCGGGTAGACGTCCGAGGATATTACGGAAGCGATACGTAATACCGAAGCGAGAGTTCGGGCCACCGGTCATCTGTCGCGATAATATCGCCTTGATAAATCGCTTTTGATTCACGAAGGTGATCTTTATTGCTGACCCCATACGAATACGTATAGGAAGTACTACGCCGTACGACTTAACGGTGGAATGGGGGTTAATACGTAAGAAAGCGAAGGACGGAAGACGCCGGCCGAAAGGTTATTGGTTATTGAACGTTAGATTAGATTAGGCTATTCATAAGAATTGGAGCGGGAAACGATCGAATCGGCGAAGGGAAAATGCTTCCCGTCTAATTAAACGAAAAATAAAATATATAACTGGGATAAAAGTGCAAGCAAGGGGAGAGAAAACGCGGTGGATTGTTAGAAGTGTCATAAATAAATGAAATAAAACAATTTTTGTTTTCTATTTCGTTAATCCTTACAGTTCCACAAGTGTACGATGTATCCCAGATCGAATCGTATGGCATGATTAACTTTCTTATTATTGAAGACGGATTTAAATTTTAAATAGGCGATGTTTTGCATGAAATGTTCAAACTGTGAAATCCATCGAAAGTTATTTAAAAATAACTGTTATTTTCTTATGTGTCAAAAAAAATATATAAATATAATATAATAAATATGTATAAGATATACGAAAAGAAATTTCATATGAATGAAATGAAATCACAACTTTCCATGAGCCATTTTAAACATGTTTTTACATTTTAAATTAATTAAACTCTCGTGGATACCAACAAAAATAAACATTTGGTTTTTATTTTTGGCGATATTTAAAATAAAATATAAAACACATCGGTATTAAGGTGTTCATGAACTTCAAACAGCCGAATAATATTAATCGGCGCAATATGTTAAAGGTAACCAAAGTGTGTTGAAGCGTATGTGACACAAAAGCGAAATATATTTGAATAGTTGGTGTAGGTTTCCTCATTCTATGCATATTTAATCACAATATGCAGTAATATAGTTAAATGTTTGTAGCTCTGTGTTCCGAATTCAGCTGATTCTACGATGGAGGTAGTCATCTCTTTCATTCCTCTCTCTAGGCTATGCCGTACATCTTCTCTTCTTATTCTATCAGAAGCTTTTCTAAGATTTATAAAACGTATATGTACATTAGGGTGACAGAATAAAATAGACACCTACTAATTAAAAAAAAGATTCTATTCTCGTTATATATACAAAATATTTTAAAATTTTTAAATTAGACTAATATTTTGTCGATCCACCTTTACTTGCGTGAAGTGCTGCGAGTCGTCGTGGCACAAAATCTATTAAATGATTAATGGTGTCTTCTGGAATATTTAACCGCTCTTCTGTAACAGCTGCCACGAGTTCTTCCTTATTGCTGGGTTTTCGGGGTCGTTTCGCCATATTTGTCTGGATTATGTGCCAAACATTCTCTATCGGATTCATGTCTGGTGATTGGCCTGGCCATGGTAAAATCCGAATCCCCTCTTCCTCTTTCCATGTGGTTGTTGTTCTTGCTTTGTGGCAGGGTGCTCCATCCTCCATAAAAGTGGCGTCTTCTTTAGATAAGATGGTGTTGTCGAATATCGGTAGTAGTCCTTCTGTTAATATTTGGATATATTTTGCCGCATTTATATTTCCGTCGCAGATTACTAATTGCAATCTTCCACCATACCATATCGCGTCCCACACCATGTTGTTCACACCGCCGTCTTTCAAAATTTGACGTCCAGTTGCTGTGACGGACGTCTCCATACCCACGTACGACCACCATCACTGAGTTGGCAGTATCTGCTTTCGACTGAAAAAATGACAGACCGCCAAAACTCTTCGGGCTTCGTTCGCATTTCGATTGCCCAAGCCATTCGGCGCCGTTTTTGAAACGCCGTAAGGGGAGGTACTTTCTTTGCCACCCTTTTATACATCCCCACACTGTGGAGGTATCGCAGACCGGCGCGCTGACTTTTCTGTGAAATTGCCGCAAGCTCAGCTGTACTTTTTCGCGGTTCTCTTAACACTTCGCGCACAAGCACCCTTTTACTTCTTTCAGAAGGTCCGGCACGACCTGGTCCCGGCTCCGCTGTTGTTTTTCCTTGCGTTTAAATTGAACACTCGAACCTTCTAAGCGAGGCATAATTGTAATGATACAAAACTAGTACGAATTCCTTCCGATACATCTACCCCTACCCTAATGACAAGAGAAAGTTCTTAATTCGTTCTTAGAATTTGTCACCCTAGTGTATTTCATTTCCTTTTCCTACTAGTTTTTCTCCTAATTGTCTGATTACAAATATTAAGTCTTGGGTGCTTCTAACTTTTCTCTCGAAGTCTTTTTTATAGTGTTCTTCTCAATACTTTTCCTGCGATGCTTGTTAACGTTATTTCTCCGTAATTCGAGCATGTTTTTGTGTCTCCTTTTCTGTATATGGGCATAATTATTCTCATATTCCATTCCTTAGGTATATCTTCTTTTATTATGATGTTGTTTAAGAACTCAAGTAGTTCTTTGTTACCTTTGTTTCCCATATATTTTATCATTCCAGACGTAAATCCGTCCTCCCCGGCCGCCTTTCTTAGTTTTAGTTTGCTAACTGCTTCTCTGACTTCATCGCGTGATGTGATGCGTTCTTCGTCATCTTTTGATATTTGGTCTTTTTCTCTTATATATCTACCTTGTTTTATTTTTGAGTTCTTCGAAGTACTGTTTCAATCATTCCATTATCTCCTTTTCTTGAGTTAGTATACTTCTTTTATTATCTTTTATATTTTTCAATCCTGGTGTCTTCTTCTGTCTCAATTGTTTTATTGTTTCGTAGAGTAATTTCTGGTTTTCTCTCAGTTTTAATCCAAGCTCTATTTTGTTTGGCCCTCTTGACATTTTCTTTAGCTTCTTTCCTTGCCATTTTGTACATCTTATAATTCTCCTCTTCTCTGCAATGCATATATCTATTCCATCTCTTTTACTTGTCTTTAACTTTGAATTGTATTTCTGCTGTCCACCATCTGCTTTCTTTTCTGTATGTACTTGCTATTTTTGTTATTCCACAGCTTTCTAAAGTCAAAACGTTACTGCTTACTAAACTATTATTCGCAAAGTAAGCAACTACTTCATAAAAATACCATTAAATATATATGCAAATTAAGTATATATTCAATGTTCATTTTTTGTAAATGTAATAGTACCTATAATACTTGGGTTTTATGAGGGTGTCTATTACAATAGGCCAAGGCTGTATATGCTGCACACCTTTATTTATTTCTAAATGTAACAGCGAACACGTGAAATTAATATAAAAATACAATCAATAATCGTTACGAATTCAATTGTCTCCACCGAAGATCTAACTTGTAAAATACAGACAAAAACTTCCTATCCTAAAGATATTGTTTTTATTCAAATTTGACGGTCGTCTAAAAGAATAATCTCCGAATATAAAAGGCGTCACACTTACGTACATACACGTATACTTTCGCTTACGGTGGCCATTAAGAGTCAAAACAACGACGACTTTCGGGTAATTTATTCATTGTTGTTCGTTAGATAATCGCCGATATGAGCCGTAGCCGGTGAATTATATCTCAATTAAGCCGGGCGAAGCTTACACGTATCGGCCGAAATAAAACGCGCTTATCGCCGCTTGATATGTTGTTTTAATTTATTTTAATTAGGTTGTTTATACGGCGCTTTGCACCTAACCGGAAATCAGTTTCACGTCTCAACTCCGGGTACCCGTTCCGTTCCGTTATAGACCCAGCGTAATGTTCGAGTCTCCTTCTTTTCCTCGTTTTATTTTTTTTTTTTTCGTCTCTTGTATATAAAAACAATCGTCTTATTCTAGAATTCGAATTGATTTTCTCCTCTTCTATTCCTCTCATAGTAAATTCATGCGTATCTCTCAAGACAAGTCCGTAGTAGTAATTTGGTGTTCCGATAAACTTGGGAGATGGTAATCTGTAGCAGTGTTCTTGCTAGTGTTCTATCTAAAATGATAATTGATCTTCTACGTGGTATAGATGCTAAGTAATTTTTCTACTTGCAAGATTCAAAGAGAGAGAATGAAATTACTGCTATACATTATACACCACCCATTTATTTGCGAATTAGAGTTTTATTGCAGTCCAGGAGAAAGTATATCAAGCGGCTTATTATGTGAGAATTTATTAACACTGCTATAAGTTGCTGTTTATTAGAGTCGTTAACGTCTTTAAAAGTAATATATATATGTACATACTGTTGTGGCGGATGTTTACGCTGTCACCGTATGTGGAATAATTTTCCCGGACTGTTGATCCCTAGAGGCACCTCCGTTTCGATGGGATCTCGCTCATCTTCTTCTGGACGCTCTCGTTCGGCTAGCGATCGGAGGTGTACAATACATCTCCGATGAATTTTCTGAGGTTCAACCCAAGTTCTTTATTCCAGCTTCCTTTTAGCCTCCCTCTTGTTCTTCTTTTTTCTGTACCTTTGCTTTCTATACCTGCCTAACCGGAATTGTATTGTTCATCCTTTGTAGATGTCCCCACCATGTTAATTGTTCTTGTTCGACATAACTCTCCGTTGATTCTGTTTATGGCTCTCTTCTGATTTTTTCATTTCTTATCCTGTAACTTCCAGTTTCTACATTTTTCACTCTTCTTAGATATTACATCCCAGAGCTTGGATCTTACTTTTTTTCTTGATGATTGAGTACACAGGTTTCGCAACCAAATGTGAGAATTGGTCTGAATATTGTTCTATAGACATTCTTGTTTGTTTTGTTATTTCTTCTCTGTTTATAAATCCTGAGTTCATAGCATAATATACCTTAGTGACTTTCTGTATTCTGTTCAGTTTTTCTTCTTGTCTTCCTTTGTCGTGTATTGTCATTCAGTACGGAAAATCTGTAACTCGTTGTATTTCTGTTTCTCCAAGTTTGGTATAGTCAATACTTTTATTCTGTTTGTATTTATTTCATTCCAATCATCCTAATCCGTGAGTGTGCTGTTCCAAACGTTTATGTTGTGCTATAGAGCTTCCTCATTTCCGGCTATCAATGCTACATCATTTGCAAATACACATCCCGTAATTTTTACTTTTTCTAAGTTGTGATGTCCTGCAGAAAAAGCTTTTGTTTCTCCTCCTTGTTTCTCTAATAATTTCATCCATGAATATGATAAATAGTAGAGGGGTGCAGTCCATCTCCTTGCTCAACACCTTCTCTTGTATAGAATATCCCCGATTTCATGCTTCTGCTTATTACACAATTTGCTGTTTCTTCATATAAACTTTTGACAGCTGTTATTAATTTATAATTTATTCCTCTCTTGCGTAGACATTCCCACACTTTTTCTAAACCCACTTTGGACTTCTAATAACAATATTTTAAATCCACTAGTTAAACCGGAAAAACCTGGTAGGTTCAAATCCTACCGGGAACGCTGTATTTTTATTCACAAACTAATTAAAAAATTAACGTTGGCAATACCAAGGGAATTAAATTATCAACTGGTACAGTACCTTTGAGAATGCGAACCACGGTTGTACGCGTATCAGGGACGACAAACGTATTGACACTGCTAAACCAAAGAACCGTTATGATAATCGCTCTTTGACAGCTACTCCCTAGATTCTCATACTAGAAAGGAGCGCCTCAGAGGGGGCTCGGTAGAGCCAGGGACGATTTCTAGGGCGCCTAGTGTTGAAACCTTAATTTTTCGTTCGTAGAACGCACATCTGTGGCCAAACAAACTCGAATCTGGCTATTTTGTCGTATTCAGCGTAATCGATTACATATATGAACGAAATTTGAGCGAAATCGGAGAGGTCGAGATTTTTTCCAAAACCTCTTGGAAAAATTATCGATTTTTGACGATTTGCGAAGGTCGTTCGATTTCGCTCAAATTTCGGTTATATAAGCAATTGACCACGCTGAATACGATAAAATTGTCAGATTTGGGCTAAAGTTTTTTGTTAGGCCAAAAGACTGCGTTCTAGAAACGAAAAACGCAGGCTCCGACGCTTGGCGTCCTAGAGATCGTTCCGAGCTCCACTAGACCACCTCTGAGGACCTCGCCTCTAGTATAAGGACGTAGGGAGGAGCTGTCGATGGGAGGAGAACGAGTCTCTTTCGATACACGTATAATCGCTCTTTAAAAGAGGCCCTATTCAGCTGGTTTAGACTTTGGTGTCCTTTAGGACCGGATCCTAAAGATATCGGGCGTTAACTCCGCCGCATTTTTGTGGTCTACCAAAGAGTTCACTGCCTTTCAGATTGAAGTCACCAGTTTTAAATTGTCGAATCCATGTCTCACACGTTCTAATCGATGCAGCATGTTCACCATATATTTCTACCAGCAAACGATGACTTTCGACAGCCATTTTCTTTAGATTAAATAAGAAAAGTAATGCGTGCCGCAAATGTTCCTTTTCATGCACAAAACTTGACATGATCACTGAATGATAAAGCAGAGACACTGGTTTTTGGTCGGCTTGACTTGTGTGTGTCTGTAAACCCGAAGAAACTTATGCATGTACCTGGTATATCAAGAGATATTAACACATATAGGTATTAAAAGTAATTTGAGCTCAGAAGCAGTACCGTTGTCTAGTTGACATGAAGCTCCGCCGGTAACGAAGAGCACGTGAATCTACCGAGACTAATTTTTTTTCAGAAATTTGAACACGTTTAGAAAATCTTAATGCTGTCATCACTAATACTAATGGGAGTTTCATATTAATTTAGGAAGGATGGATATTTTCCGTGTGAAGTACTGAATAAGCCAATTGGAACTAAATGCCCTAATTCGTGATTTAAATTTATTAAAAAAATGTAGTTAAAATACTAGGATCCCAATGGCAAAGATGGAAAGCCTAGTAACATGTATTTATGCATCGGTCTTTTACTATGCCTTCCAGAAAGCGTGAATATAAATATTAAGCATCTATAGGAAAGCTAAGAAATCGACATCGGCCGCATTTCATATTTCACGACGATCATCAATAACGGATTTCGGAACGAGACGGGATATGAAGACGTGCACCTAACAAATTGAGATATTACCGCTAACATATAGGCTACATTAGTCAATAACGCCGTCTCTCCCCCTCATCCACTTTTAAGGAGGAAGCGTACGACACGCACACGCAGCCACAACAACCTTGAAACGATAAGTCACACGTGACGCGTGACAGCTTCCAGCGTTTGGCGCGCCCTCTACGATTATCATCATCATCATCGTCGTCGTCATCGTGAACGTCATCCGTAACGCCGAAGGACTAGGATGAGGCGCACAAATCATTTCCGCGTGCTCCCTTTTACACGTCGGGGCGTCCGGGATAGGTAATATGATGTTATTGCGCGACTGGGGTTCTCGATCATCCTCGGCAACTTCACTGCATCACCTTGACGGTTCGCACTTCGCACGCGACCGACGCAGACGAAGCGATACGACGTCTTATAGGCGAGATAAGGACGGAAGCGTTACGACTTCGACGGCGAAGCGGTAAATAAATATTTTTATAAGAAATTTGCGGGGAACGTCTCGAAGGATAAGGGAAAAAGGAGATATTCTACAGGTGATGCGAGGTTGGCTAGGGAGGAGACTCCTAAAATATCATCGTCATATCTTCCTCTATATCTCCCCGAGATGTGGGAATAACTTTGAGTACGTACTTACGGTGGGAAGGGGACGCTTTATGGGCTTTTGACTTATACCTTATTGATATCGAAACCGCAAATATGGAATTTATGAAGCGTCCGCTTCGCATTCGCCGTCTCCTTTTTCTCGTACCTCGGTTCGATATTTCTTACGGTGTCCGGGATGATATTTACAACCAGAAAGCGTATGGAATTTTGATGACCTCGAGATCTCTGTCGATGTAGCTTTTTGATTTACGGGTACTAAATGTAATAACAGAGGCGAGAATGAAATACCGCAAGAAAAATTGATATTAGCAAGCACTTAACGGATTGGATTGTTGATTTTAATGGATAGTTTGTCAAAATGCGACATTAGACAATTTCAATGAGACATGAAATAATTTAAATGGACGATTCCAAATTAGACAAGCTTTTATCTTGTTCAAAGTTGAAAGAATCGATTATTCTTTTCTGCCTTCTAAACGAACGCCACTGAGTCCAAAGAGTATGTATAGAGAGTTTTTTAAGCAGCCTTCATTTTCTCGCATAGTTGCTTATCAATAAGTAGCAATAGTTTGAATTCAATAAGAGTGGTGTTTGATGAGCATTTTGTCTGTAAAATAAAACAAATCATCAGTTTCATTCACTATTAATAGAATACAACATTCCATCCACAAAAAGACTGACAAGAATGAATCCATTGAAGCCAATTTTCTATGATCTTCACATAAATTGCATCAAATATCTGCAATAACACGCTCAATGAACGTCTGTAAAATCCATAATGCTACTGATTTGTTGGCATAACCTAACGACCTTACATAACCCCACAGGAAGAAGTCCGGGAGTATCAATTATTTTGTTTGGTAGTGTGGCAACTGACACCGTCTTGTTGGAGCCCATGTCAAGAACATCCAGTTCGGGCCAAAAAAAAGTCCAGTCAACACTGAGTTCCATTCAAAGTGACCGGGTTATTAGCAGCGCATTGCATAAAATGCATAGACTACACTCAATTATTAATCCAGTGAGCTTCGTCACCGAAGGCACTTTTCTCGTGAAGTTCAGGATTATAATAAATATATATAAAATAAAAGAAATCATCAGTTTCATCCACTATTAATAGAATACAACATTCCATCTACAGAAACACTGACAAGAATGAATCCATTGAAGCCAATTTTCTATGGCTTCCACATAAATTGCATCAAATATCAGCAGTAACACGCTCAATGCTGCTGGTTTGTTGGCATAAACTAAAGACTTAACGCAATCTCACAGGAAAAAATCTAGGAGTATCAATTGTTTTGATTGGTAGTGTGTCAAGAACATCCAATTCAGGCCAAAAAAATCCAGTCAGCACTGAGTTCCATTCAAAGTAACCGGGTTATTAACAGCGACTTCTTCAGCATAAAATGCATAGACAACTAAATTATTAATCCAGTGAGCTTCGTCACCGAAGACCCTTTTTGCGTAGAGTTCAGGATTATCTTTAAATTTCTCTAAAGCCATGCAATTATTGAATCTTTTTATTATTAGAGCGAAGATCCTACTGCCTTTGCCGCGTCTAACATTTCGATCTCTCGTCTCCAAACTTTTTCTATTTTGTGGTGTATAATTCAGTGCCCTCTTTAACCGTCTATCTTCACTCATTCCTTGTACATGTTCATACCATACAAGTTGTCTTGTTTCCATTCGATCCGGACTAGTAATAATCCCTCCTGTTGTTTTCTTACATTTCGATGGTGTCTACATTGTCTTTATTGTCACCTGCCAGTTCTCTGCACTGTGTATTAGAATGTGCTCCACGACAGCTTCATATATGTTTGCCTTTGTTTCTAGTCCTAAATCTTTAGACCACGGCAAGACATTTAAGGCCTGGGTTGCTCTTTTTCCTTGTTGTATTTTATTTTGTATGTCTATTTTCGACGTACCTTCCTCACCAAGTATGTTTCCTAGGCTTTTGCACTGGTGTGGTCTCCATATTTCTCAAATTTGCAAGTCCTGATGATCATCTTCGTCTTTACACTCCACTTTCATATATTCAGTCTTTCTCATGTTTATTTTTAATCCACAATGTATTCGTATTCTCGCCTCAGTTTTCTAAACAACTCGTCTATATCCTTTCCATCACAATAATTATTTGATCGTGTGCGAAATACAGTGATCTTCCATCTTAATTCCCATTCTTTCGATTTTTTTCTTCCAATTACGTAAAGCTTCCTGAATATAAATTTTAAATGATGCAGGCGAAAGACTACATCCTTATTTATTGGTTGTGTATTTATGATGAATGGTTTTGATGTAATCACGCCTATTTCGATCATATTCTGTGCTTTGTCTTATTAAATCTGCGGCTCTGCAATGATTGTTTTTTCTTCAGTAGTCTTGTAAGCGTGTAATCCAAGATCTTTCCAAAATAGTTTCAAACTGCCGTTGGAAATGTTCAACTCCTGAGATCGACGAGAAATTGACATATTCGAATACTGCAGCTACAATATTTGCCCCGTTTCACTGACTCGAAAACGTTATCAAGGGAATACGTTGTTTCGAATTTTAACGAAACATCTGAATAATTTGCAAACACTGCTGGAGCGTGTATTGTTCTATAAGGGGCACAGAAAAGAATAAATATCAAACAGACAAACTTAATATTCTTTCCACCTGAAATAAATCTCAACTCACTTATGATTAGTCCCTAATGGGAAAGCTTTTATCGAAGTAAGGTCTACACAGGTATAGTAGCTTGAACGTCAGTTAAATATCTAGGACTTCCAACTTGTTTAACTAATTCAAAACAATACTTATCATAATAATGCTGCTTAATATAGTCATTGATGGTATTGGTGGAATTATTCGTGGGACAGACAATGAGAGAAAAAAACACATGAACATGTTTCTGCCTACCCGGCGTCACCAGCGTCGTTTCGAGCGATTTCCAACTCAACACATTGCAATTCTCTCTCGGCTACTATCACTGTATCTAAAGTAACAGTCTAAGCTAGCTTGTTTTCTAGGCATTCTCCGAGGTGTTTTAATTCAAAACAATCTGCTAACTTGCCCTATTGACTTGTTTGTATCGTATACAGAATTTTGGCTGATACGATTGAAAGAAACATCGACATCAAATAATACCTCGAAAGGGACACACTTAGAAGTCACTTCGAAATTTGAATCACTCAATCTTCATAAAGATATACCTCAGGCAATTTTAAGACCATACAAAAAAATATTAAAATATTACTGAAAAGTCCTTAAAGCCACCACTAGACTGCGTCATCGACGCGATACAACTAACGCAAGAGACAAATCTCGACTACATAATACAAGAAGGGGGTCGCGCTCTTAATATGTGGAGATCGTATTACCGCTTATATCGTCCTCCTAATCCGTTAATAGAACGTCGCAAGCGGCCGTCGGCGTCATTTCACGCTCGACGCCCTCATTAATAAACGACGCCCGGGCCATATTACCCGCGTGTCGTACGTATTAGGCGTCCGCCTTATGAATATGAACCTTAGAGAAAGGTCGCGCGAAGGGATGACGAGGACAACGACAACGGCGCCGTATAGTTAGGTATTTAGCGGAGCTCCGGCGTATTAACGTATGTCGAAAGGGTCGTAAATTGAATTATTCTTTCGCGCGACGCGCGCCATGAGCGGAGGAGAGAACGTGGAAGGGTTAATATCTACGAACGGAGATAATTGAGCAATTTCTAGAGAACATTTCACGCTTTAATTTGAATAAGTGTTGATTAAAATGGGCCGTTTAATAGGGAGAGAAGGTAGGCCGTTTTATAATCGGCAAGATGGAGGTGGAAAGTTGATTGTATTAGATGTTCTTTCCCCGGTATCTCCTGATGTTGATTGGTGATCGTTATTGAAGCGTATTCTTCATTCTACAAATTCCTTCTGCCTTTCTGAACTTACTATTGACTTAAATCTAAAAGAATTAGGTGACCTTTCAGGTGATCCGAAATTCTTTGGCATTAAAAATACAATTAAATTTCGAGGCATTTAAAGAATGAATATATGTGTATCTTTCGATACTGATAAATAAATTAAATTCAGGCGCTTCTAACAGGTGTTCCAAAAAGAGCGGAAAACTTCGCGATTCGAAAATTACGTCCAGTTTTTGGTGATCAGAATATTACAAGTGCAACTGTGAAGGCAATTACCGAAAATTTGAAGAGACTAGGTTGATCGTTGATGTCAGGAATGGAAAATTATTTGATAATCTCGATTTACAAGAACTGAGAACAAACCCAGTGCGAGAACTATAAACTTTATACAAGAATACTGGAAAAATGTCTTGAAGTTTGTGTGGAAGAAAGACTAGAGGAAGAACAGGCAGCTTTCAGGCGAGAGAAACAAACAAACGACAGTATCTATATAATGTAGAACTTAATAGAATGAAAAATTGAAGAAAGAGGAAAAATGTTTCTAGTGTTTATCAACCTGAAGGCAGCCTTCGATACGATAGATAGAAGAGAGATATAGGAAACTTTAAAGGAAATGGAAAAACCTAGAACCCTATCAGATCCCAACAGAAGTACATACGAGACAGTAAAATTCAAGATACAAATTGCAGGGCAAAAATCGGAGGAATTCCAAATGGAAAAAGGAATAAAACAAGGTGACAATCAAGTTCTACTAATGATAGCCAGTGTAGTCAAACGAATAAAAGCAGAAACCGAACAGCACACCACAATAACAGAGCAGAGAAATCTAGAACTCGTAAGAGTGAGTAGCTTACTATATACAGATGATGTGGTCCTGAATGCAGACTCTAAAAATAAAATGCGAAGGCTAATGAACATCTGGACGAAGGAAATAGAAAACGCGAAGATGGAAGTAAACTTGAATAAAACTAAGGTAATGATCTTCAGCGATGAGGTCTATTCAGGTTAATGGTGTCGTAAACAAGCAAAATTTTCAGATTTGTAGTGATGAAAACTCACATGTGTTGCATGAGGAGGAAGTGCATCCCAAACGTGTCACTGTTTGTTGTAAATTTTGAGCTGGGGGACATCATTGCACCATTTTTCTTCGAAGACGTTGCCAGAAATGCATAAACACTCAATGGTAGACGCGTTTTAAACCAGTTTTTTGTGCCTCAAACGGATGCTCTGAATCTTCGAAGACATGTGGTTCTAATAGAAAGATGTTACTTCCCACATACTAGGGGAAATATTGGTATTATTGCATAGGACATTCCCTGGTCATCTAATCACCCATTATTACCAATTAGACGATGCTCAGAAAGTATAGCATTTGCCCCAATACTGTTCGATACTTTTCCGCTGTAAGCTTCTCTTCGATTTTAACAATGTCACCAACTGCTTGCGATGCAATGGAGCACCAAATCTAGATATTGTAACCCCCATGTTTGACAGAAGCTTTTAAACATGGTTCTGCAAGAACTTCTCCATCACGTTGTCGAACATCTAAGTGAAAGTTAGACTCGTCGGCCCATAGTACCTATCTCCACTCATCGTCTGTTCAATTTCGATGGTCTTTAGCATGTTTGAGCCTTTTTACTTTATTGCCTCGCAGAAAAAGGGGTTTCTCGATAGGTACACAACCATGTAATCCTGATTTCTTCAAAGACCGCTTTACAGTCAAACTCTCGCGCTTACTTCTTTTCTATTTCTTAGAGCTGTTATTTTCAATAGGTGTACGTCCGCTCTGGTTTTTTCAGTCATCCAGGCTTCAGTTTACCCAGCACGCTGTCTGTTTGAATAATTTTCTTAAGAATTTCTTGTGGATTGCACAGAAAACACTTTGCATGCCTTTCGATTTCTGCTTGGCTAAAACCTTATTGATGTTTCTGTTTAATAATGATATTCCCAGTATTTTTTCCAAATGTAACCACTGCATTACAACGTGTAGCATCAGCTTTCGTGGTATACTCGCTTCTACACTATTACTTTTAGGAATATAACACAAACCCGTTATAATTTACACGTAAACTCTTCCCACTTCGGAACTACAATGAACGATAACACAAACAAACAAACCGAACCGTAAATGTTATCGTATTCTTGAATACTACAGAAGCATAACGATTTCTATTATCTATCTAAGTATTCTTCTCTATTTATGTGCTGATATAGCATTTACCAGATTCAAATAAATCGTAAACATATTGAGAAATATTTTTGTAATCCTAGCTATTACATACTTTAAAAATACTTATAAAAATATACCTATATGCCTTCTTCTTTTGCGCAATAGCATATATCAAATTATTACCCACAAAGCATAAATAACAAGCACGTTTATTTATTGCAGTTATTACAAAGACGGGTGACAGATATGAGATATTACGTCACATGGTGACCCATTTTACAACACTTACGTAAACTATTTTGATATTTCACATCTTTCTAGTTTCAAAAAGAATCCATTTAAACATTGCGTTACTATAGTGTACAGCTCATTGCAAAGCAGTAAATTACAATTATTTTAAGCTTTGGGGTGACCAACAAAATAGTTCACAAAGACCGTTAATATCGTCGATTCAAATGTACGCGTGAATGTAGTCTAAACGAATCGAAATTAATCAAAACAGCGCGGCACGGTGGCGATAGAAGAACAGCAAAAGCGTAGGGGTCGAGCTGCGTATATTTAATTAGCAAGCGCAGCCAGAAAGATGTAATTAGTGGAAATTATGTGATTAAAACGGATATTATACGCGTTCGTATATTCCCTACCAACTAAATTACATATTGGTGAGGTGGGAGCACGGGATGAAAGCGAGAGGAAAGGAGAAATGGAAAATCAACCGCGATCTGATGAGATAATTTGAAACAGAGTTTTGTTTAAATTTGTCGCAATAAAGTATTTAAATACGATTCGTATAGAGGTATAGTTCAACTCCTAATGCATGAATATATACAAGGTAATACAACGCTGTATGTCGCGTTAATTAAGAAACACGTAATTTGGGAACTTTTGCATCTTTTAGCTTGAACAATAACAATGCGAGGGCGGAAATTGCCTACGACTTACGGTGTTGAAAAGGAAGATTATTGAGGGTGGTGGTAGGTATTGAATTTCATAATAAATGAAAGTAATAAAGTGAGAGGATTCTTTGTTATTTTTTGTTTAGTCTTGATGGATTCTGTAAGCTTTATTCAAATTTAATTACTGATTTCTTTTCGTTTCTATCTTCAGATTACTTTAGTCATTAGTATATTGTGAAAATATATAAATCTTGAGATCAATTTGTTTTCTTTAATTAAAAAATAAGTAATTTCGGTGTTGCGGTATAAAGCTCATTGATAATTCAAGTATTTATAAGGGTTTTTGGAAATAGATTTAACGTAAAAATCAAGGAAATTTACTAAGCCCATTTACTAAGCCAAACCTCAGTGGCGCCCCCCTGCAAATATCTAGCATTGCATCGCCCCCTTTCTTAAAACTACAAATAAAAACTAAAATGTTGGTTAAGTAATTTTAATTCTCAGTACACATACATATATTATATTAATACATAATAAAATATACCCAGCTATTTAAAATATCTAAAGTAAATATAAAATAGGACATTTGGGATATTCTTGTGCATTTATTAAAAAATGAAAATAAATATAAAAATTAGAATGTTAGTAAAGATGTCGTCCGGGGTTTGCCGTGTATTTACTTCTGTATGTGATGTTTCAGCGAAATAGATAGCGGTCGTGAAAGCCTCCATTCAACTATTAAAATATTACTGTTCTCGCTTTGGCGATGGCAAATTAATGAATAATTTTACTGTTCTTGTGATAATTTTGATCGAAGACATGTTATTACAAGTTTCAATTTCAGAAAAGATCTTTCTCCACGTGCAACTGTAACTAGGCGTGTCAATAAAATTCTTAGTTCCCTACATATATTTACATATGATGTTTCTAAATTATTTGGACAAATACAGGGTGGCGCAGGGGAACGGGAAATTTTGAAATAACGTCATTTCCACGAATAAATTCATAAAACTAGTAATTTATTAACGAAAGTGCATGTATGCAGCGTGCCATTTGTGTTTTTACAATCAAAATGTCCAAAAGTGTCCCTTTACTTTTTAAAGATGACATTGGAAAGATGTCCTCCCATTCGGCGTTCACACTCTAACAGCCTGTTATGAAAACTCTGGAATGCGCGGTGTAGCAAATCTTGGGGAATGGCAGTGATTTCTTGTTGAATGTTCTCCTTCAGTTCATGGATTGTTGCAGGTCGTGTACGGTACACCTTGCCTTTCAGGTACCCCCACGGGAAGAAGTCGCACACACTAAGATCAGGGGATCTCGCAGGGCATTCAATGACACCGTTACGTGAAATAATGCGTCTTACAAACAATTGACGAACTGCTGCCATCGAATGTCGAGCACTGTGTGACGTGGCTCCGTCCTGCTGAAACCACATGTTTACAATGTTAAGATTAAGCTGGTACAGTCTCGGTGTAAAGAATGTTTGAAGCGTTTCAACATATCGAGCGGATGTTACTGTCGCTGCACTACTAGCCTCAATGTTCTCTGGGGTACGTACCGTTCGAATGCCACCTGAAGCTTTCTTTTTCAAGGCAGATCCTGTTTCTTCAAAATTACGCACCTACGTTGTAATCGCATGCGCAGATGGGACACGTCCATGACGTCCAAGCTGGTAATGCAGTCGAAATATTCTCTACGCGGCAGTCGCATTATCACCATTTTTATAAAACGCTCTCACAGCTACTGCACGTTCCGCACCAGTCCAACGATCCATGATTACTAAATGGCAATGCGTTCACAACAATTGTGCGACATTAGGAACAACTGCCGGCTCTACAGTGCTGACAATTGGTGTCTCTAAAACTGCGTTGTAAAAATTTATCTTAAATAATTTTTTTGGATTTTGTAATGTTTCGTCTTCGTGTTTATAATCGAATTGCCTTTCTTTTTCTTGTTTCCTTTTTCGCACAGTCGGATCATTTAATGGCGAAAATTCAGGATTTACTTCTAATATATTTGCTAATTGTGTAGAAGTTTCTAACAATTTTATAAAACTTTCATCTGAACGATAATTTCTAACGTACGTAATTATATTATCAATAACCCTTACAATACTTGCAATATCAGTATTTATATTTTGGAGCATTTTGCTAAAAATATTTATCCGCTTAAGCAAATTATACCAAAGCACTAAAGGACACACAAAATGAAAATTTTTAACTTTGTTGCACAATAGTCCGCCCTGATGTCAAGTGTGATTGTCTATCTTAGTATTTTTCTGCAACTCAAATAGTGCACCATAAATTTCACCAATTTGGTATCGCAATAATTTAAGTGCGTCAACATATATATGTTATAAAAGAGAAATAAGAGTAGGAGAAGAAAAAGAAATAAAAAGAAAGAAGAATGGGGTCGTGAAATAGAAAGAAAGGTGAAAAGAATAAGAGAAAGTAAGAGAGACTGAAACAGGGGGCGGGGAGAGAACGAGAGAAAAAAAACAGAAAGAGAACAAAAGAGAAAAGTGCGATCTCGACGTTTCGCCTTCGTCGTAGGAGGCTTCTTCAGGAGAAGCAGGGGAAACCAAAGTGGCACGGTAACTCGACGTGTTGGCCGCGCTAGAGGCGAAATCACTTTGGCAGAAGGTCTCTTATAGCGTGGTTTACACGTCGAGTTAATGTGCCACTTTGGTTTCCCCTATTCTCTTGAAGAAACCCCCGACGACGAAGGCGAAACGTCGAGATCCCACTCTTTCTCTTTCATTCTCTTTCTTTTTTCTCTCGTACCCCTCCCCCTGTTTCTGTCTCCTCCTCCCCCCCTTTTTTTTTCATTCTTCTTTCTTTTTACCTCTTTTTCTTCTTATTTTTCTTTCTCCTCTTACTCTTATTTCTTTTGTATATATATTATTATCATAACAGGGTCCAATTCTGGAAGTAGTTCGTCTATTACTAACTCTGGCTGTGGAAGCCTACGTATTCTTTTCAACTATATACATATTCTTTAAATATGTGCTCGTTACTTTTCTAAAAGACGCGGAACTCGTGCCTTGTATTGGCGTATCTTCCCAGAGAAGGTGCACATTGAACTTTCAAGGAATATGTTTAAAGAATTTCAAAGCAATAGATGCAAGAATGAAGTCTATATCAGTTCCCCTCATATTTATATAACTAAAATATTATCTTGATAATTACAGATTGGATTAGTTCAATATCGTCATTTTTAGATCTTTCTATCAGCAATAATACGATGTAAGATACAACTTCCAGTAATCCTGTGGTTTCTAACTAAACGTTCGATAATATGCAAGTTCACAATTCACCTCTGACTCTCTAGAATCCACCTCACGATTCAGTCCGCTCCTTTTTTCTGATCCTACCGCCACCATCGCCCCACACACGTTTTCGATAAACCAATTTCGCTCTTATTGCTAATCAATAGCGGACTAAGTACAACCGGCCACTACATCCACTCTAACCGCCGCCGTCGGAAGGAGAGGAGAAGAAGAAGCTCACGTAAAGCACTAACAACGAATTCCATCAACTATAAAGGGAGATTTAATTGTACCCATCTTTCCCGGCGATTGCCAGCGAGGGGGCATCCGTCGAAAACCTGACTAAGACGTCTTCATCCTCATCCTCATCCTGACCGATCGGATTCCGAAATCACGTCACCCACCTCACCCCGCGTTCGCTTCCAAATCGCCTTCCTTTCTTTCTGAGCGGGGCCGCGTTGTTCCTTAGCGTCTCACGGGAATTTGATAATTGTTGACTTATAGGCCTCAGGCTTGTCGGTCAGTTTGTCTTCCGCGTTATGCCTCTCGTTTGCTATTAAGTCGGGGACCCCGAATTCCTGCCGGCGCAGCGTAAATGAATCTGATTCGGAGAGTGGAATGTCTCTGGCGATACTTATTGGCTTCTCCATTAGTGTTCATTTGTTGCTGATGCGTGCAGGCTAGAAGGTTCCTTCTTGCTAAGTGATGCTTGAGCCATGTTTTCATTTCAATCAAAACGGAAGGTCCTTAGTTTGTAATTAATCGAGATGTCTTCCGGATTACTTGTTCTAGAAATCCTCTTTATGACTTCTGCTTAAGGATGGACAATGGCATTTTTTTATTAAGATAGTAACTAATTCTATTTAGGTTTTGCCCTACTATTTTCTATTGCAGGTTCAGTGAAATGTTTCGTAAGGTAGCACCTTGTTGTATTTGACTTCTTAAAAATTGCCATCGACAGTAACGGGAACTATAGACGTTGATAGATAACACCGCCCAACAAAGTAAACTTTTTGTCGTGGTGCCTGTAAAATACGAACTGATTTTGGGTATTTTTTATGTGCTGGTTCCAAAAATTACTGGCATTTCTTCGTAGCAGCACTAGCTTTCGAGATACACCACGGTGAAATTTATTAGTAGAACAGATGCTTTGTAACTTTCACGCGTTCGGATGAGCATCAAGATTTATTACCTTCACAGCCAATTAGATCGTTTTGCAAAAAACTTAGGAGATGCTAGTGAGGAACAGAGGCAGGGGTTTCAGAAAAACATCAGCGTTATGCGGAAGGATATCAGGGAAGATGTGATACCCATATGATGGCGAATTACTGCTGGAATCTTGAGCGAGACTGTTCCGGGTAAACCTCACGCAAGGAAAATTTTAACCGATGATTGAAAGTTGTATATGTACATTTCTCTCTTAAACAAACACCTCCAGGCTATTTTTTGTGTTTAAGTTAACAGGTACCAAATAGTAATATTTAAGAAGATCGTACATAACGAAACATTATATGTAATTTTGGCGATTTTTTCCTAAATAGGGCAAAAAAAGTAAATTTCAAAAACTAGATCTGATAGTACAAATCTGACGGCATTTTTGGATTAGGAACCCAAAAATTGCTTCATTACACTTAAAATGTCCGTGTGTTGGCCAGTGTAATCTTCATGAAAATCGCCTAACTAATTATAAACACCGTTTTTGAATCGTGGTTCATCCCAAAAGGCCAAGTAAGCTTGACGAATGTACTTCTTTTTAGCATTAAATATCATTTTAAATCATAAGAGCTCGGAAGTTTCCACCCGAAACAAACTTAATCCAAAAACGTCTAGTTCTACAAATATGATAGTTTGAAAAGGTCCTCACCAGCCCTCATAGCAATTTTACGTTCAGTATTTTCAACAACTAAAGTTGTTTAAAGCTTAGTACGTGAATGTAATAAGCAAAAAATTAATTTAAATTTGATAGTTACAGGGTAGCGTCTGTTACATCCAATATCCCACAGGGCGCCAATCCAAAAATGTGATTGGAATAGTTTACTGCCGAATGACGTCACCCTAATCGCTAGTACCAGATCTATGTAAATTGCAATGATTTTCGAAAATAAGAATATTCCGTCTTTATTTTTCCAATAACATAATCATTATACCTAACCTACTAAACGAATAATATTGATCCGTACGGTGCATCCTGTATTTCAAATCTCTAAAGTAACCTAAATAAAACAGCACGAAAACGAAAAAAATATCGGGAGTAATTTCTTCATACGTCGAATGAGATAATTTCGTACCGGATATATTCGACCTGTGCGCTCATATCTTCCGTACCTGCCGAGTCTCCCGAGTAATATCGCGGCGGCGGCTGTGCAGACGTCGACCGAGGCCGATTTTATGCGCTATCATCGCAGTCCGTTATCAATGATTACGGGCCTGTCGGTGGATGAAGATATGTTCGCCGTAAGTAGAGTGAGGTACGAATATAGTATGCAGGTATAAGCGTACATACGTTGCACAGGTAACGATTGCTGATGCGCTACTATCTTTAGACGATGATAGTATATGTGCATTTTATATCGCCGAGGAATAATTGATGAAACTCGACTATCGTATAAAATTTGCCGTTAATAGACAACTATTTTTTTGCAAAAGTGGGTGAAGCTTGTTATCAAACAATTTTTGCTGCAGACACTACCGACATTTTGATTTAATCATAGAATAAATATGTGTGAATTATGTATGGAACATATCCATTTGAAATTTCGTCGAAATTTTGCTGACCTGGGATTTGGTTCAAGGCTCATCGAATGATGTTTCTAAACATACAGAATACGATTCCGAAACCAAAATTGGTTATCAAATATCGAATGGAGTACTAATCTAGATGGAATTCGCTTCTAAAGATTTGACACCATATGAAAGGTGTAAGAAGTATTGCTAAATCCTTCTTTAATTTAGAAGTATGCGTATTTCGGCATCATATTTAATAATTTTCCTGCAATCTAGTCATCAAAGCCTTCAGTTACATACGTAGTTTGACATATTTTAGATGACTTCGATTTCTTTTCTGAAATTTGGTCAAAATTTCGCCCATCTTGGATTTGGTTCAAGGCTCGCCGAATGCTATCTCCAATCATACAGAATACGATTCTAAAACCAAAATTGGCACAAGACGAATAATCGAGACTGTATTCGTTTCTAAAGATTTGAAACCATGCGAAAAGTGTAATGACTATTTCTAAATCTTTATCTAATTTGAGAATATAAAGTATTTCACCATGATGGATAATCTTCCTACAAACTAATCCTTAAAATCATCAGTTGCACACGCATTTTCACATACATTATAGTGACAGAATAAAATAGACACCAGGCAAAGCGGTATAAATATGTAAACAGCTAAATTCTAAGAACGAATTAAGAACTTTCTCTTGTCATTAGGGTAGGGGTAGATGTATCGGAAGGAATTCGTCATAGTTTAGTATCGTTACAACTATGCCTCGCTTACAAGGTTCAAGTGATATTAGCGACTTCACCCGGGGTCACATCGTTGGCCAGAGTGAACGCGGCGCTTCGCAACGTGAAATAAGTAAATTTTTAAATATTCCGTTGTCCACAGTTAACCGTGTGATTACACAATTTAAGCGCAAGGAAAAAACAACCGTGGAGCCGAGACCAGGTCGTGCCGGGCCTTTTAAAAAGGGTGCTTGTGGGCGAAGTGTTAAGAGAACCGCGAAAAGGTACAGCTGAGATTGCGGAAACTTCACAGAAAAGTCAGCGCACCGTTCTGCGATACCTCCACAGTGTGGGGATGTATAAAAGGGTGGCAAAGAAAATACCTCTCCTTACGGCGTTTCAAAAACGGCGCCGAATGGCTTGGGCAATCGAACTGCGAACGAAGCCCGAAGAGTTTTGGCGGTCTGTCATTTTTTCAGACGAAAGCAGATACTGCCAATTCAATGATAGTGGTCGTACGTGGGTATCGAGACGTTCGTCACAGCAACTGGACGACAAATTTTTGCATCAGACGGTGAAATACGGCGGTGTGAACATCATGGTGTGGGGCGCGATATGGTATGGTGGAAGATCGCAATTAGTAATCTGCGACGGAAATCCAAATGCGGCAAAATATATCCAAATATCAACAGAAGAACTACTACCGATATTCGACAACTCCATTTTATCTAAAGAAGACGCCACTTTTATAGAGGATGGAGCACCCTGCCACAAAGCAAGAACAACAACCACATGGAAAGGGGAACGGGGGATTCGGATTTTACCATGGTCAGGCCAATCACCAGACATGAATCCGATAGAGAATGTTTGGCACATAATCCAGACAAATATGGCGAAACGACCCCGAAAACCCAGCAATAAGGAAGAACTCGTGGCAGCTGTTACAGAAGAGTGGTTAAATATTCCAGAAGACACCGTTAATCATTTAATATATCCTATGCCACGACGACTCGCAGCACTTCACGCAAGTAAAGGTGGATCGACAAGATATTAGTCTAATTTAAAAATTTTAAAATATTTTGTATATATAACGAGAATAGAATCTTTTTTTTAATTAGTAGGTGTCTATTTTATTCTGTTACCCCAGTGTATTTTAGGCATACAAAAAGATAGGGTCTTAACACTAACGCACGCATTTATCAATACACAATACACTTTCGCCTGTTCCCACCCCAAAAAGGTATTGTAAATTTATTGCTTGTAATATTGTCCCAAGAATAAATTTGTGGCGATCGGGATTTTTCGGAAAATTATTGTAGAGGTCATAGAGTACAATAGGTTTCTAATCATCTTCTAATCGATATTTTTGGCAGTTTGCCCGTGCAATTAATAAATGTTACTTATACATAAAAGCAATTATACTATCTTTTTGTAGAATTTACAATATTTTACAGGGTGTCCGAACTAATATGGGCGGTATTGTACACGTATTTATGCCCTTATAGGGTGACCTAAAGCAAATACATCGTAGCATAATAATATCACCCATTTACTTCGCTAGTTGACTGACGGACGTTCAATTTTAATTTAGACGCTTTATATAAACGCGTCACGGTAACAGTCTATTAATCTTCCGGCACGGATCGCAAAAAAGGGACAAGTGCAAAAAACAAACAAGGGTCGCTCATCTCATACGTTTAAGCTAAATTATTTCCTCCCGATGCTCCGTCGTTGTATTACAGGACATATAAAAGGTGTAACCAATCTAAATATTAAAATCGTTCTCTCCTCTATATGCATTCGTTCGATGTATGTATATGTATGTACTGAAAAGAGGGTCCGGTCAGGCCCGGAGAGGGTTAGCGAATGGAAGAGGAGGTGTTATATTGTCATATGCAGCTTCCCATAATTGTAGCACTTTATTCGAACGCATGTATCCAAACAGATATACACATACATACATATAAATGTAACATAAGCTTCACGCAAACGCTATCTTTGTCTTTTCCGTTCGCTAAGCGCCTATAGTTCTTAGTACACGTCCTCCTGTGTGTACCACCTCGTACGGTAGCTGTCGTTCAAGTCGACCTTCTGCATTATTAAAAGGGAGTGGCAGCTGCTGACATTCGCAAACGTTTTATTTACTCGTATTAATTGAAAATTTCCAATTCCCTCTTCCTTTTGTTGTTCTGAAACATTGATAAAAAAAAGGGTCCGTGATGTGGAGACAGATTTCGATAAAAGCGTGTCTGTTCCGTGCATGCATGTCGTTCGTATCATAAGCGGAATATGGAAGCTTAGCGAGGGAGTCGAATATTTAAATGATGGTTTTTCGACCGAATCGTTGGAAAAAAAAATGCATTAAAAAGAAGTTCTTTCAAACTTAATTCCTTTTTTTAAATGTTCATCCAGCGCTTTTGCAGTAATATACAGCGATAATTTACATTGACTCCCGGATCAACAGCTATTGACTAAGCAATTCATCAACTAGAATTCTCGAATCTGAGGAGCAAAACATCCAGAATTTTCTGATACACTCCCAAAGAGTGACAGTTTGCTGAAATTTCCTTTTTAGCTTAATGATTTTTATCTCAAAAAATCCTTTTTGGATTTCATTACTACAACAACACATAATTCTTAGTTTGATTGATGACATTAGATACATTGATTGATGACATCAAAACATAATATCGAAGATTATATCAACAAGAATTTCTTAGTTTGCTTTGTTTACAAACACTACAAGGACCCCAAGCTACCGCCACCACCACCGACGTTGCCATCAACACGCGATGGCCACTTGCAAACATGCATTGCGTCCATCATCGGGCGTCGGGTAAGGCATTGAATAATTCCGGCGACGAACGAAACGATTTCCCTTAAACGTAACGCCGCATTTGTCCTTTTCCCATTTGAATTCCTCGACGTATCGCGGTTACTCCGCGGGGAGCGTTCGTTCTTCGCTCTATATGCGACGAGCGCGTGTCATTTCGACCGTCGACGATGCTGTTAGATCGACTAACAGCCGCTGTTCTTCCCCGTCGTTTACATAGATGCTTCGGCGAGGAGGAAAAATGCGGCAAACCGTCTCGAAACAATGAAAACGAGAGTATGTTGCGATCTTATAGGTTTGTGTGAAAGGTGAAGGCTTGAAGTATTTACTCTCCACTTGATGTTTAATAAATTATTGATGAATGATGACTAGAACCATAATTTTAAGTACTAATTTGATCAAATCGATGAAACGGTACTTAGTATTTAAGTGAGGAGCCCCTGGAATGGTTTTCTTAATCAAAATGTAAAGAGAATATTTACATCCAATTCTAATGCCTAAAATTTTGTCTTATAGTTCCCATGTCATTGACTGAAGATGCAAACTTTCTATCTACTTAAAACAACATTCAGTGTTTTGTAACGATCAGTATTGCTTCTATGGACGATACTAAATTTTAAGTCAATAAATTTGATCTATAGATACAGTAAACGTTGCTATTCTTAGAAAGAGAGCGTTTTTGTAATAATGAAATTCTATTGGTCCATGTATCACTAGGTTTTTTGTCCCTTTGTCAGGGACAGAAAAACCTAGTGACACGGAGGAACCCGACAACCGTTAACATGACTCACGACTAAGTTATAAATTTTTTGTAATAATTTATTGTAAATATTCTCTGTATAAAATGTAATAAATTTTTCTAATGTTATTTTCCCTTGCATTTCTGTTTCTTGGTAGTTCAGCATTAACTGTTCAAAAGTTCATATGCAACTATAGAAATTTTGCAAATTCGTGCAATCTCACTTAGGTTAATAAGAAGCTATTTATAATAAATATAGTGGTTTCCTTGAATGAACTGTTTCAACACATGTTCGTCTCTAAACAAACCCATTCTTGCATAGCTTACAGGCTGGTTATGTTAGTTTTTGTTAGGACTAGTATAGCACAATTTTGATTTCGTATTTGATCATGACATAGTTCGCGGTAAAGACACTTACAACAAGTAATTAACTGCTGGAGCTAACTATTTCGAAGAACCTTCCAATAAGTTTCCCTTCACAAACCTGATCCATGTAAGATCTAAATGTTTCAAGAATACATATACCCGTATGTATACATAAATTACTACTTTGCCTTCTACGGCACACAACCATAAAGTCCTTTTTTATATACATGTTTACCGATTCATTACTACTGCATGATTCATACATATATACATTTGATTACTTGGACGTAAAATTAAAACCGTTTACTCCATTAAAATAACCCTTTAAGAAAGGCATAGTATCGAGTCAAGTCTTGCAGTTCGTAACTGTAATTCGACTAAAAGGCGAAGCATAAATCTTATATCCTAGCGCGAATAAGGAGTTCCAATACGATAATATAACCAAGTTTAGACGGAACAGATGAAGGAAGGGAGAACGCTGGCAGAACCTGCCAGCGTGCATACTTACGTGCAGAGGTCGATTGGTAGCAGAGGCAAGGCATCGCGTATTTAGTGGAAATCATCGCATTGCCAGAAACGGCATGTACCGTTCGAAACTCGGTTCTTTATTATGCGAATGGAATAATTCGAACGCACAAGTACGCGAACATAACACAAACGCACTTAGCTCTTCTGTAGATCGCTATCCAGATATTGGATTTTCATCGAAGGAAACGGTTAACAGAATTTTTAGACAAGCAATATGATGCAACAATAGTAACTATGAACGTCACTTTAAATGCTTAGAAATGCCAACAGTGAGCTTTAACTTTGTAATAATTTATTAAATGCCCAACAGACAACTAACAAAATAATACATGTAATCCATATAACAATTAAATATCAAATAAGATAAGTAAATATTAATAACTCAACATATAGAGCAAGAAGAAAAAACTAAGGCAAGTTTGCATTGAGGCTATTACAATTTCTTACTGAGCGTACCATAGGGACTCGCCAATATACGTTCGTCCGAGGTGTAGGATGCGGACCTGGTTATCAACTCCAAACAACAAACTAGGTGAATCAATTCTTCCCGTGATAGTATTACACATAAGTGTATCACTGATGCGGTTTCTTCTTTCAACAAGCGTAAGAAAGTCACGCCTCACAATTAGCTCCTCATAGGGTGTTCCTTGTTAGGGATAACGCACATCTTATATGAGAGATATTTTAAAAATTTGCGCTGGATCCGTTCAAGATGATTGATCCGGATGTTACAGAAAGGATACCAAGCACCAAAAGCGTATTCAAGCTTGAAAACCACGCGAACCAAACGAAGAAAAGGGTTTTTACTGCTTCAAGGCCAGTAGAATCCTTGCAGGTACGACAAAGAAATCCTAATAATTTAGAAACGAAAGTCGTAACATCTGAGACATGCCTAGAGAAGGTAAACCTTTCATCACATATCACACCTAACTATTGTTAATGTACTGCTGAGAATCAACTCTATGTGCTCTTCCTGTAAAAGATATGAAGAAACATTTTTCTTTTTGCATTTAGCATTTGAAGCAGGAAAGGTATGGATCTTTTCCAAATTACGTTGTCAAAGTGTTAACAGCACGATAGATCTTTAGATCGTCGGCATAAACTAATAAACAGCAGTTAATCGATTTTATCAAATCATCGATGTATATATTAAAGAGCAGTGGGCCTAGATTCGACCCTTAGGGTACTCCTGAGGTGAACTAAAAAGCTCGAGATATAAATACAAATCTATACGATCGAAAGAAACCTAGAAAATTTCTGCCGACACCGAAACAACTCAGGTTAACCAAACAATTTACAATGGTCCATTAGGTCCAATGCACTAGAAAAGTGACTATGAATAACATGCAGTTGACCACCCTCACCTACAGTCTCAACTATTGTTTGGGAAGTCTGCGCTAAGTTGCAGTAGATCTACTTGACATAAAATTATGTTGAAGATTCAGCGCGGCATGATTTAATACCATAAGAAGTATCACCCTTTTTCAGGATTGGCGAAATTTTGGCTGCTTTCTACATATCAGGAAACGTACACACGTGTTGGGCTAAATTAATGGTTATACATAGAGGAATGGCAAAGATAGTAGCACAATCGTTCACAAAATAACAAGGAGTGTTATCATCACCAGCTGTAAATTTGTTCTTTAAAGTTTTGATGCACTGTATCACTTCCTCTACCGATACTGCAAACACAATGGTGGTAAGCTGGAATGTATATCTGGAAGATCAGAATTCCAAAGACTAAGGTAGAAAAACACCAAAGAAGAATGTAGCAAAAGCGTCAAGTATCGATGTTAGTTCTGTATTCGTTTAGTTGCGTCAAAAACTTTACCAGGAATTCTGGTAGCGTCCTGGCTAGAACGAGCGAATTGCCAAAAAGAACGCTTTTACAACACGCTTGACTACATTTGTCATTTAGACACCCTGTCTTCCTCTGCACCTACAAATAGGAAGAAACCAGAAATGCTGTTTATCATAAGTATAAGAACAATAAGTTTAGTAATATATGGATTCCGGATATTTTTAAAGCATTATAATGAGTCAGAGGCAATGAATGAATAATCAAATCTGACGTTTTTTGCGAATAACCTTGTTGAATCTCGAGCATTAGCTGTAGATCCTTTTACTTCTTCTTCTCGTTGCGTCTGTCCATCAGCGATGAGGTTATTGGTAGTGCTCAAGGTCATTTACGTTTGTTGAATTAGAACACGCTTCATGTCGAGGCGTTCGTTCGTTCCAAATCCCCGATACGCAAACGCCGTTCGCATAACTTAATCGATGATGAAGTGCTTTCGTGAAGAACGTATGAAAAGGTTATGTATACCTCCGGTATACGTTCGTACGTATATACGTTCTTGAGGAGCACGTTCGCGTATTTTAGCGCCTATATGTAGAGGAGAACGTGCCGCTTTCTCGGTACAAGTACCTAGGAGTATCGTAGGTATTGCGGGAAATTTACCATTGTTATTCTTCGATAAAGTTCATACGTCTCATAGGAAGATTAATGTACTTAATTCATGGGAAGATTTGTTATTTTATTGCAACAGATCGCTGGTATTGATTGTACTCATGTAATTTCCTTGCTCTCATAAAATCCGTTAACTTCCCCCATCTTCCCTTACCAGAAATTCGTTTTTGAATCATCATCACCTATCATAAACCACTTCCCAGTAAATATCATATCCCAATATACATGTTTATACCCTTCGAGAGCGTTGCCGACACAGTAATATTCGACACGCCAACTACATACGTAATGTGGAATACGTAGTTCTACGTTGAAAAGAGGAAGATCGCCAGTACACAAGCAGACGACGATGCCGTATACGTAAGTAAGAAGGAAACCGGCGAGCTATCGAAAGAAGGGTCGCACTCGCATATAAGGTATAATTTCCTAAAGACATAAAGAGAATACGCTGATGTCCGGTCTTCGTTTGGAAGCGTTGGGGCGGCTCCCGCGGGAACCTTAAAGAAATTGCCGATGTATGAGTTCCGATTTGTTACCGTCGCGAATATGTGTGTACTTCTATCAAGCGGGAATAGTCATAGACGGTTTTATACCGACGGTCGCTACGGATTTTCGACGCTCATGTGGATGGCGTCGTCTAACTATAGTGTGTTTCTTTATATTTCGTGTCTTTTTTTTTCTTCTTGATGATTTCCTTTTCTTTCAGTCTATTGTTGGGAAAATGCTTCTTTACATAAACGGAAAAACAGTGTGATCTCGAAAACCATTGATCTATTATGGGGTAACACTTAGAAATCCTTATCACAGCGATTGCAACCGGAACACTGCCATTGAAGCGAATGATGTGAATATTCTCAACCCTAAGCAAATTGCAAATGAATTCAACAGCTTCTTTGTGGACAGTATTAAAGAAATAAAAACTCATGCATCAGCATCGTCATCTAACCGGCCTAATCCCACGTCAATGTACTATGTTCGCCATCATACGAGGGTGGATCTCCATGCTCTACCCCTGACCCCCTTACAGTAAAACTACGGTGGTATTATATTTATTATTTTGCGACATATTCTCCCTATACACTCATACATTTGGTCCATCGGTGCTCCAACAGCCTCCTGGAAACTCCGCGTAAGATTTCTTTTGACTTGGGAAACAGCAGTTTTCAATAAAGACTCGGTACTGGGGTGCAGTTGCTATCAAACGTCTCATGTGACGCTCTACGCTGACAATATTTCGATTCTCGTTGACGGTACTAACCTCGCCGTCAACAATCTTTTAACTACTCTTTAGAATTAGTTTAGTAATTCTAAGCTATCTCCCAGTATGGCAAAAACCAAGTATATAGTACTGCATACCTAGTAGAGATCTGTGGGCTACGGGTCATTCTAATTTGGCTGATTAGCAACTCACGGTTTGTAATCAAATCAAGTTTTTGGGAGTTACGATCGAAAACACTTTGCTACTCATGGTGAGCAAATACACGCAATACAAAAGATATACGCATAGAAAATGTATATTATAGTATATATTAGTAGTAGTATATAGTATATATTAGTCTAGGACTCTCCAGGTATCCAGACAAACAATTGTGTTGTCCCTATATTACTTCGAAATCCAGTCAAGATTCCAACATAGCATCCTGCTATGGGGAAGTTGTGCTTGCACAGGGCAAGTTTTCTTAGCACAAAAAGCTGTTGTGTGAGCAATTGTGGGCTCCCACTTTCGTGAGTCATGCAGGCCGATATTTCGCGATCTCGGGATTTTGCCCTTTGCCCATTTTTATACATCTTGGAGGCACATTTTTACGCGTATCGTAATATTTTGTATTATACAACTAACGCAGACGTGCATTTTCATAATACTCGTCTTCGAATACCAATATGCATCTTGCACACCACCAGCATTGGCACCACTACTATTTCAATGCCAGAATTTTAAATATAATCCCAGTTTTCATCAAAAACTGTAAAACATTTCGATCATTTAGAGTGAAATTAAATAGCTTCCTCCACCAACATTATTTTTACTCTGTTTTACTCTATTTTTTTAATTTAGAATAATACCGCTGCCCCAATATCTCTGTTGCATTATGACTCCCTTTCCTTTCGGATATACGCCTTATGCGTTACATAAATAAATTCTTATTACTATTATTATTACATGGACTGTGTAGTTGTACCGATAAACTCCACACTACACAAACGAATAAGTTAGTCAGAATGTACCGTTTCAAGAGCACGTGGACTCTCATTGTCAACCGAAATATCAAATAACAGACTTAATTTGTTGTAGTGTGGAGTTTACTGCGGTACCCATAAGAAATCTTTATAATTTATTCATCATATAAACGAAAAAATTGGCAAAAATCCCTTGGTAGAAACTGAAAAAAATGCAACGGAAATTATTTAAAAAATTCATGCCAAGATGTACATACATACGTGTGTTTAGTCCTTTTTTTTATACAGATGGCAATTTGCAATCAAAGATTTAATTAACTAAACAATTTATTTCAAAAGCATAAATACCAATAACAACTATAGATTTTGTTCTATATTTTATCGAAACACTGTATATACACCAAACAGATCAAGTACAGATGTTGGGAAGCTAGTTGTCGTCAGATGACAGACAGACAGACAGAGAGCGTTTGAGCCCACCCCGCAGAACAGATCAAATAGCGCTCAGCGCCAAAACACGATAAGTATAATGCATCGAACAACGTAAATCCATAAAATATTTACAGCGTACGTTGGATTCCCGAAGGATCGGGATTATGACGGTTGACGGGCACTGATTTTGCTAGCGGGGAGGACGAGTATTTGATGGCCGAACTGTTGTCGATATACACAACACAACGAATATGTAGCGAGATAGAATAGACAAGCAGACAGCCGATAGCAAAACTATCTATTGATGGAAAAAGCTTTCTCTGATCTAGATATTATCGTGTCGACCTTTAAGCTTATTTGTTATACGTACGTTCATACCTATTTAAACATATTTTACATATCGAAAGTGAGTATGCTCCTATACTTCTTTTAAAATGTCGCATAGCAAAAATAATAATAACTCTAAAGTTTATAGTTAATTATAAAATTCAACATACATTCATACATACACGAATACAACAGATAAATAACAAATGTAAAAGAAAACAAGTACACTATAAAAATAAAATAAGAAATCAAACTAATTTATCCACAGTGAAATACAGATACTTCAGAAAATGAAGCTACACCTTCTCAATATGAATAGAAGCCCAAACAATAAAATATAAACTGAATTTAGTTATCTAAGATTAGGTGCATTCAATAAACAGTGAAAAGCGGAGTACATGCGGCAACATTGTGACAAATTAAAACCACCAATCAAGATAAAAAAACGATTTATCCATCGGAACAACTTCGGGGGTTTCACAAAAAAATTTCAACGTCTTGTAGTGAGATATTATGGGAAATATACAGAGTAATCGAATAAAACGAAACGAAATGCAATTTACACCTACTTATTACAACATCCACTAAAGGAAAAAACGAGCAAATGGAAGCCGGATCAATAACTTCGTAGGCAAACATCAACATCACGTTAAAGGAAGTTGCGCGAAATATAAAATACAAATAACCTGTAGCAAAACACTCAACACAACTTTAACAAATACAAAAAATTAGCAATAGAACAGTATTTCTGGAGAAGATTGTACGGAGAGAGAGTATGGCAGAATCCGAATAACATTTACAGAGAAGACAGACTACAATTACCGAGTAATTGGGAAGCATTTTTGACATACAATCGGATAGCAACGGACAGCTTCAACAAAACAAAACTAGTAAAGAAAAACTTATGGTATTTGGCTAGGAGTCTCTCACCGCAGAATTGTTAGACCTATTTTTTTTAATTACACACTTAATGCTGTGAGGTATAACATATCGAATAAATTGATGACCTTGTTTGACAATTATGGAGTTTTTCGTGTTACCTCACCTACAGAATAGGACATTTAAAACACTTGTTGTTAATTTGCAAGATCTGCAGCAAAGGAGTATCGAGGAATGTTCATTAATAACCCCCGCAATGCTGCAAAATGCCTTTAACAACGTAAGAAGGCGTATACACTTAGGAATTGAAAATACTAGACAACAATTTTGACAGTTTGATGTGTTATTGTATCTTGAAATCAAATCACATATTAATCATCAAAATAATTTTCAAAAGTGAAAGTTGTGTTACGAGTACGATAATACGGCTTAAATTTCAGACATATATTTTCTATTTCAATGCTATCTTCATACTAGAAACTATTACCTCACGCTAGTACAGTAAATAATTGATTTTTATTATTTTATTAGAGGTTGGTAACACCGAAATCCATATATTACTCTATTTTATTGACTGAACTTACTCGTATATGGCTTGATTCCAAAATTTAAAAAAGACACGTGTAAAACAATGTACCAGAAAATCTTGTGTAAAAACAATTGTATTAAATATAACATATAATTGCATGGCACATTATAATAATCAAATAATTGTGAGGAACCATTAAGTGCTTTGAAAAACCATAGTTGTAAGAAGGTTTTCATAACTTTAGCAACTTGTAGTAATTGTTATCGTTAAATTACACATTTGTGTGTGTTTCTGTGCAAAAATGTGTACGCCTACACCATTACCCCCGTTGTATCAAATTACCGAAGTTATAGGAAAATCGGTGAGTTATAACTATTATTACATTTGGCCTACCTTTTTAATTATTTCCCGCGTATTCTGCTACATAATCACTAATTATACACACTAAATAATCACTAGAAATAGATTTGTTTCACTTTGAATCTCAATTATAGAAATTGTAGGTTATATTTCCACTTTCGTATCGATAAATATCTACCTGACATTTCACCGATCTCAGCGCCATCTGAAATATTAAAGCAGACGCTGGAACTATAATATTTTTTAGGTTAAGTTCGTTTAATTATATAAAATTACAATTAAATTTCAATTTTATAATTATCTCCTGTTTCGTACGCAATATTTTGACTTAGACTCTCATTACTTAGCTGCTAAAATCGCTGTGCACTTTCTTGATTACGGCTTATGATAGGTACAGCAGAAATTAGAATACTTAGGCGGGACCGCTATATATAGTTAATTCATAATGCATTTCATTCATATTATTAGCTATAATGAATGGTGTTTGACAAGGTCACTTGCTAAATTCTTAGAATTTACTACGCGTAGTACTATAATAGCACACAAAAAAGGTAGAAACGGTTTTAAATCGATTAATTATGATTATATTACTCTTATTACATGTATTACCTATTGTTCTGTACTGCCGCGGTATCATAAAGTTTTTAAGACGAAGATGACATTGAAATAAAACATGTATGTCCAAACTTAAGCCAGGTATTATAATTAATTCTGCAGAAACGAGTGCTATGAGAGATACATACGGCTCGGGTAATATCAATATTAAGAACAATAATTACTTACTATTTTAGTTTGATTGTGTTAGAATTGTTGGACCTATTTTTTTTAATTTCACATTTAATGCTGAGCGGTATAGAAACGTTTTGAATGAATTTATTCAACAGCTGCACGAAGTTGAATTACAATATGGTTACTTTCAGCAACATGACGCAACGGCATATACAACACAAGAAAATATTACCTTTCTTCGTGAGGTTTTTGATGATCGGATTGTAAGCTTACACACCGAAGGTGAATTTCCACGACGACCTTGTTTGAAAATTATTAACTTTTTCGTGTTCTCTCATCTAAAGAATAGAATATTTAAAACTTTTGCTGCTAATTTGTAAAATCTGCAGCAAAGGATTATTGAAGAACGTGCATGAGAAGGCGTATAAATTTTATAATTGAATAATGAACAACAATTTCAAGATTTGTTTTAATTTTGCCTCTTTTTTTATTAGTAAAATGATAATGATAATGATAATGATAATTTATTGCCCAGCGGATTAGCAATCCAATCCAAATGGTGTTTTATAAAAAAGACACCAGATTACAGAAGCATATTCTGATTTTGAACGTATAAAACTAAGGTACAGTAATAGCATGGCGTCAATGGTGGAGAAGGTCCGTGTAATACGAATGATAAACCCTAATGCTTTCAGCGCGGAACTGATTACTGTTGAGATGTGTTCGTCAAAGGTGAGTTTTGAATCGAAGATAACTCCAAGACTCTCCTACCTGATTGTAAGGTAAGGTGGATTTAAACGCTAAAATAACACGACTTCTACCAATTAATTCAAATTTACTGTCTTCCCTAAGCACATAATACGTAGGTGGAAAGAGTTCGCAATACATCTGACGACAGCCAGCTCTCAGTAACACACACAACATCAAAGTCGAAAGTATATAAGTTACCGTAAAACACATCACACTTGGTCCGTAACCCTCGGACATTTTGATAATAAATGACAAGATCTCTGTTGGGCTCCTCTACTTTAGCTGCACAATAGTCGGTACACCTTGTTTGTATTTAATTCTTAGATTGTTCTCCCCGTTAGCCACACGAGTATCTAACTCAGCCTTAATCTTTTTGTAATAGTCTATTTGGCGGCGGGTTTTATCAAGCGATATATTTATATGTTTGTACTGCTCATTTTCACGCATGCTTTAAGACAGTGTGGGCCTCTCTAGAGCTAGAGAGCTTCACTTTGATCGGGCGCCGCCTGTCAGGAACAAAACTACCAATACGTTGCACCTCAATGGGGTCGGTCTTCATGTCAGATGGAAGGGCATCTAGTACCGCCTGAACTGTCTCCAACTCCTGGGACTTCCTCGTGTTCGCATCTTGCGTGTCAGACACAGATACACCAAACATAATGATATTCTGCTTGCGATTGTTTCTATCACCTAATTCAGCCAAAAGTTCCTCGAACGCTTTATCGTCAATTCCAGCACTTTTCTTTCTAGCCGCCAAGCCGTTTATCAAGCTTAGTATAGCTGCCCTGAGATCATTAATGTCGCTGCTCAAGATGTTACAATTCCTGCAGCACCACAATACCCCTTCCTTGTTCTTTATGGTATGAATCTCAGTTATGCTCAGCTCTGCGCACGAATGCAAATATATCTTCTTGCACACACAACAGTCAATGAATTTGTGTGCTTCTGATGACGTGGTATTGCATCCACAGGGACATCTAATAGACACCATTGTGAGGTAATCAACGACTAACACCAGGTGATGACAGACAAGGTATTAAGGAAGAAAAACGGGAAGACAGTCTTCACACCCACGTGTCCGTCAAGGTGACTAACAACACACGGTAGACCACGGTACGGAGAAGCAAAGGAAATCGAAGGAGTATAATTTAGGTCAAGACTGTAAATGCGCCGTATTACAAGAACGAAGCGGCGAAAAAAGTATGTATAAAGCAGACAGACAAAAAGTGTCTGTTTGTATTAGAAAAAGTAACGTGAACGAGGTATTTATAGTGGTACGTTCAGCATTGCAAGGAAAAGAAGATCTTGAATACCAGCTGAACTTCTTGTTTTATTGCATCTTCAAATCAAATGACATATTTACCGATGTCACGGTGACACTGTCAAGATAATTTTCAAAAGTTAAGGTTGTGTTACCACTAGGCTTGAGAACAGACAATAATTTTCTATTTCATTACCATTTTCGTAGTAAAAGCTTTATGATGCCGAGGTACATTGCAAACTGCAACATACGACGATTACACACAAATCGTTATCCAAACAGAAGAACAACGATCGCAGCGACAAATCGTCAAAGAACTGTAGACGTGATCGCCATGTCCCCATCATCGATTTGCATGAAATAATTTCGATTTATTGCATTCGAGTTTAGTTACCGGGAACGCGACGAACGCATAAAATATCGAAGCCATTAACAGAATATGTTAATCCCCCCGTATCAGTCGATTACAATTAAACTATATCGGCGGAAAATTTTCCATTAACAAAATTAATACGAACGCAGAACCGAGTTTCCGTAGATAGATACAATGCACCGAAAAACCGAGAGAGACAAATCGAGAGAACGAGATGCGAGCGAGTGGTCGAGATGTATACTAAGTGCGGGAAACGGGTTTCGGGAGACGGGTGATGAAAATTTTATTGCAAAATGTTATAGGTGGCTGCGACATGCGCTCGCGGTAGAATATGCAAATGCATCTACCGTACGGATGCTTCGTTCTCGAATATTTTCATCCGGTTAGAGGATGCGGGGTAGTATCTTCGACAATAAAACCGCCCCCGCATCTTTCTCATATACAGAAAGATACGTCTAGGGGTATATACTTTCGCTTTATGGTTTCCCTGGGGATTCGGCAATAAATCACGGAAATCAGGTGCTTTTCTTCTATTTTCCCTTTTTCTCCAACCCGATGGTATAATACAGGGTGGCGCAGGGGAAAGGGAAATTTTGAAATAACGTCATTTCCTCGAATAAATTTATAAAACTAGTAATTTATTAACGAAAGTGCATGTATGCAGCATGCCATTTATGTTTTTACAATCAAAATGTGACATCGGAAAGATGTCCTCCCATTCGGCGTTCACACTCTAACTGTTATGAAAAATCTGGAATGCGCGGTGTAGCAAATCTTGGGAAATGGCAGTGGTTTCTTGTTGAATGTTCTCCTTCAGTTCATGGATTGTTGCAAGTCGTGTACGGTACACCTTGCCTTTAAGTTACCCCCACAGGAATAAGTCGCACACACTTAGATCAGGGGATCTCGCAGGCCATTCAATGTCACCGTTACGTGAAATAATGCGTCTCCCAAACAATTGACGAGCTGCTGCCATCGAATGTCGAGCACTGTGTGACGTGGTTCCGTCCTGCTGAAACCACATGTTTTCCATGTTAAGATTAAGCTCGTACAATCTCGGTGTAAAGAATGTTTGAAGCATTTCAACATATCGAGCGGATGTTACTGTCGCTGCACTACCATCCTCACGTGCAAAAAAATAAAGGTCGATAACACCATGACGTGATACAGCATACCATATTGTGACCTTGTCGCTATGTAGTGGTCGCTGGTGTAACTCACAACGATTGTCCTGGGTCCAATAACGAAAATTCTGTTTGTTGTACGAAACCATATGTTACCAACGAAATTCGCGTCCTCGTTAATTTTAGCCAATATCTGCCTACTAAACTCCATACGTGACGCTGGATCTCGTTCATGTAATTGTTGCACAATCTGCAACTTATAGGGATGGAAATGTAATTCGTGCAGTATTCTTTGTAAGCTTCGTCGCTTAATCCCTAGCGTAGATGCATGCTGTCGAACGGAGCGGCGAGGACTTGTCTCGATTGCAGCTCTAACAGCCCCAATGTTCTCTGGGGTACGTACCGTTCGAATGCCAGCTGGGGCTTTCTTTTTCAAGGCAGATCCTGTTTCTTCAAAATTACGCACCCACGCTGTAATCGCATGCGCAGATAGGACACGTCCATGACGTCCAAGCTGGTGATGCTGTCGAAATATTCTCTGCGCGGCAGTCGCACTATCACCATTTTTATAAAACGCTCTCACAGCTACTGCACGTTCCGCACCAGTCCAACGATCCATGATTACTAAATGGCAATACGTTCACAACAATTGTGCGACGTTACGGACAACTGCCGGCTCTACAGTGCTGACAACTGTAACGTTCATAATTTCACGTTCCCCTGCGCGACCCTGTATTACAAGATGGTTTTATTTTTAACCAAGAGGAAGATAATATAGAGAATAAAGGATACAAATTTCGTGTTTATTTATATAATTTAAATCTTAAAAGTATTCTAAGGTTTCAATATAATTTAAATCTTAAAAGTATTCTAAGGTTTCAATGCATCACATTTTTTTTATAAATTTCGCAGTATTACAGTAAAATGTGTGTAACTGTTTTATTTTTAAGTTAATACCAATGACGTATTAAATAGATTTTCTTTAAAATTTTTTTTTTCAAGACACTTAAATTAAGAAAATTTATTTACTTTTAAAATATTTCAACTGTACTTCAAAAATTTCCAGATTCCAAAAATTTAGGCTGGGAAGTTTTGAACACACTGTAAATATACAGTCCTTATCCGATTTATTAGGGCCACTTACTAAAATACCGATCTTGTTATAACATATAACGAAAAACGTTTATTCACATCATCACGTTTATAGACATCATCACACTTACGTATATTCGCTGCACTGTTTGTAGGGATACTTCTTATTTCTTCAAGAATGCATCAATACGTCGTCTTTTTCCTTATTTCGTATGTCCTTTTTTACCTACAACGAAAAAATATAAAGCACATACAAGCAATAACTTAAAGGGCAACACTAACACGTAAACACGGAAGTGGCACTTCCTCAATCTCTTAGAAAGATATTTAAGGAATGTATTTCGATAAGTAAAGACACGAAAGCTTAAATTTATAAAGTGGCTGTAATAAAATGGATAGGGACTGTGTATTCCTATTGGAGAATCTGTGTACATCCATTACATCAATAAACCTATTCTGAATTCGCAAAGCACAGATAAAAGTATAAATCTCGTATAGATCAACTAGCGCTTCTGTCGTATCGGTTTAATTTAGTTCGCTAGACGTTTTCCGGAAACGCAGCTGCAGAAGCGATCATCATCAGTTAGATCGTGGCGTGGCGGCTCGTTTCTTCCTTTTTCGAAAGCCCCCCAGTCCGCCTTTACCGTCGCCGTCGCTGCTTCCTCCGCCTCCTCGTCCTCCTCCCCCGATCTCCTCCATAAACTAAAGCGTGCCGTGTTCATTTTCCTATTCACTGGCTCTAATTAATTAAGTTTCCATCAGGTAGGAGTCGTACGATGTACAAAGATATACGTTACATACATTCGCAGGCATGCATATAGCAGTTAGAGCAATAAAACTGGAAACCGAAGCGGGTACGTCAAGCTACAAGCGGATAGGTTTGAATGGGAAAAAAGTTCTAATCTAATTTGCATCGCATGACGTACATTTAAAACATCCGATGAAAAAAAACATGATAATAAATACGCTAATAGGTGGAAGCAAAACAAACGATAGCCGTAGAGCTCGAACGAATCGAAGTAAGTGGAGGGGGCGGCCTCTCGTCGAACGCGTACTGAAGAAAAGATCTCATTCCACCTCTGTGCATATAATGCAGAAGTTAATTACTTAATTAGTTCCGAGTCGAAGATGATCAACGCGGTCCGTAACGAAATGATGCGCGTTGCTACTTTTGAGCCCATTAAGCTTCGTTAATTAGAAATCAACACCGGACGAGGAGCCGGTAGACCCTCAGGTTGCCCGAGGATCTTGCTCTTTCATATATTTATATACCAATACTAGTAACCTAGCTTAGTAGATATTCACGTGTAGTTGCATGAAACTATAGTCCGTTCACAACTTAAAATTCAGTATGGTTCTTATGAGAAATGCGAACGCGTTTGCCACATTGTATCAAAATTATAGTCTTAGGATCTTTTAAACTCTACAGTTGGCTATTTGAAGAAATGACAAATGGAATATAAACAATATATCTCATATATATTTATTATAGTATTTTGTTAGATGATAGTATTACAAGCTAGTATTACAGAAATAGCTTTGTAATATAAATATTACAAGCTATCTTTGTACTTTCCAAATTATACGAAACGGCTTTTATTAAAATATAATTTACGCATATGGCATTTCTTTTTCTCTTAGAATTGATTCTGCAATTGACTATAACGTTACACATAAAGTTATTGCCATTAAGGCAAGGCATAAGGTTTTTCGAATTGAAGCAGAACAGCTGACACCAATAAGTAAAACTTAAATACCAATTTATTTGTTGGCAGTAATAGAATGTTAATATAAGACATAGGCTGAAAAGTCCCGGGCCTAACACATAGATGACGATGGTTTTATTGCAGTCACCTTTCTCTTAGTACTAACCTTCAAAAGACAGCTGTTAAAATTTCATGATATTATATTCATTAGTTTGTGAGTTATTGTGAGTCACGCTACTTTTGTTATTTTCAAAACAATGGATCAAAAACAATTTCGTGTTTTAATTTTACACTGCTTCTTGATGGAAAAAAATACCGTTCAAGCGAAGCAATGGACTAAAAGTGTTATGCGGACTCCGTTCCATCAGAAACAACAATAAAACGTTGGTTTGCTGACTTCAAACGTGGTCGTAGAGACACCGATGATGCAGAACGCAGTCGACGTCCAAATGAGGCGCTAACACCAGAAAACATCAAAAAAATCCACAAAATCGTTTTGAATGATCGAAAAGCGAAGTTGCATGCGTTAGCTGACATCGTAAAGATATCAAAAGAACGTATTGGCTTTATATTGCATGAGCATTTGACTACGAGAAAGCTCTGTTCAAAGTGGGTGCCGCGTTTGCTAACTGATGACCAAAAACAAGAACGTGTTGATGATTCTGAGCAGTGTTTGGCCATGTTTAAACGTAACAAACCGGGATTTTTGCGTCAATATGTGACAATGGATGAAACATGGATCCATCACTTCACTCCGGAATCAAAACGATCGTCATCTGAGTGGACAGCAATATTATACAGTGTTATTGGAGCGTTTGAAGGCCGAAATTGCAAAGAAACGACCGCATATGGCAAAGAAAAAAATTTTGTTTCATCAAGACAACGCACTGTGTCACAAGCCAATCAAAACAATTGCAAAACTAAATGAATTAAACTTCGAATTGCTCCCACATCCACCGTATTCGCTAGAAGATAAAATTTTGACCCAAAAGTCGAATTCCGGAAGGTATTGCGTGGTTCTCCAAAATTTCGCGGTAGCCTTCTTTTTTTAATACATCAATTTTCACAATGTCCCCTGTTCACTAGTGCCAGCAAAACAGCCCCAAATGATGGTAGAACCTCCACCATGCTTCAAGGTAGCAGCAATATACTCTCTGGCACGTTCACCCACAGATCTTCTTACGAATATGCATCTTCGAGTTCCGAACAGCTCAAATTTGAACTCATCCGTCCATAGGACGTTGTTCCACTCTGCTATGGTCCAGTGTTGGTGTTCACGAGCCCATTTAAGTCGCTTTTGGTTGTTTTGTGTACGTAGTAATGGCTTTCTCATCGCAATACCTCCATGGAGCCGAGCTGTAGGAGACCTTTGACTGTAGAAACACTGAGTAGTTTTTGGCGACCAACGTTTAATTCTGCGGTGATTTCCGGGGCTGTTTTGCGTCTATTTAACTTGCTGGTAACCACTATTCTGCGATCATCTCCAGATGTTGTCGCTTTTGGCCTTCGACTCCGTCTTTTATTAAGAAAACGGCCAGTTTCCCGATATTTTTTACGTTATAGTCAACCGCAGCGTGGCGTTTTCATTTTTTTGGCAATTTGTCGATTACTTATGCCACTTTTATGGTAAGCTATTATAAGCGCACGTGTTTCCGTACTAATTTCTCTTCGCGGAGGCATTTTAAAAAAATTGTCACACGATATTTCGCTCAAGACGTGAATAGAGTAAATACCACAATACAACTGACCATAGGTTACAGATTTCACTACAATCTTCTAGGAAGGTAATTTAAACATTATTATCTACAATCTAACAGATGACCAAATTTACCCAGTAAATTCAGAGGGATTGTTATTGTAATTGCACTGCAATAAAGAGTTTATGGTAATCCGACCAAGTGCAGGTAAATGCGATATAATGGGTGTTTATCTTACTGAACTACATTTTTAATACGTATTTCATTTTATTATAATGTTTTCTTGGTAAACATAATACTATATGAATAATCCATGAAAACAAGGGTGGCTAAACACTTTTGAGCGGTAGTGTATATTGTACATTAACAAGACGAAAATAATCATCATTATGAAAAGGTATTTGATCATAGCATCGATTATCGAATAAGTAATAGTAAATCGATTCGTTGCCAACGAGCGAAAAAGTATAATCGAACGTAAAATCTAAAACATTCGTCACATTCTCTTTGTTCGAACATTTACGTTACCTAGCAATACATATATTCAAAGCACACGCGGTATAATAATAAATAGTTAATAGGCGTGTAGTGCGGAATGCATTCGCCGAGCGAGAGAGATACAATCACGTAATAATATCATTTATTATTCCCATCGACATGACGAAGCGCAGTTATTCGCGAACGAAATTGGAATTCCCGGTGGGAACATTACGCTTAGCAAACGGACCCGCTACTATATACATATTACTACAACTATACGCACAACCGTACCGTGATTCAAATTGCCTCGAATATTACGTACATTTCTAGCTATATAGGCACGTACTTACGGGTTACGTGCAAACATCGCTTACATTACTACATTTTTGATGGTATAATTACACACCGCCATCATCTCTGATCTTCAAACGCTAGGTTGATGTGATTTCTTCTTGGATTACTATTTTTTTCAGTTTATTCAAATACACGCAAGAATGTCAGATCATCTTTTAATACAATTTAATTTATATGGATTGCCTAGTTCATATCAGTAAATTATTATTATGAACACTTCAATCGTAATAACGCGACAGTTTATGGAATAATTACTTCATTTACTTAGTATTTTTACGCTAAAATTAAGAACGGATTCTACCATTAAGAATGTTCACATTTCTTTTTTCACAAGTCACAATGAATACTTAGAAGATCCAAGTGAAAACCTCTCACTACGTTGGCACTGTTGAACTTTATTATCTCTGAGAATTGTTAAATGTTATTAACATTATTCTAACTCGCAACTAATAGTATAAGTACCCTTTCTCGAAGCACACTGTAAAAAATAGGTAACTTTACTGGTGTGTGTGGTGAAAAATGTAATATTACAGTAGATTATGTAATCAAAAAATAATATCTGATGGGGCCATAAATATAGAGTCGCTACCTAAATTTCAAAAATTAAGGGGTATGAATGTTGACACACACTACCGCTCAAAAGTGTTTAGGCACTCTCACTGATAGCAAAAATGTATAAAAACTCAGCAAAAATGTTAATAATATTTATTTTTTATGTACAGATACACGTACATGAATAAAAATATATTGAATAAATGTGAAAATTAAAACGTTTAATTTAAATTTTGCTTTCATCTATGTGACCTCCTCTTGATTTAACAATTGCAGCACACAATCGAGGCATTCTCGCAATAAGTTTTGCCAGAGTTTCTTGTGTTATTGAGGTCCAACTCGATTGCAATTTGTTCCACACGTCAGTAGCCGATGTCGGAGCCGATTTCCGTACTTCCCGATCTAGTTCTTCCCATAGTAACTCGATCGAATTCAAATCGGGGCTCTGGGGAGGCCGTTCCATAATTTTGAGAGTTCCTTCCTCTTCTAAATGGCGTAAATAGTCTTTACATAATTTAGAGGAATGTTTTGGGTCATTATCTTGCTGGAAGATAAAATTTTGACCCAAAAGTCGAATTCCGGAAGGTATCGCGTGGTTCTCCAAAACTTCGCGGTAACTTTCTTTTTTTAATATAAGCCCCAAATGATGATAGAACCTCCACTATGCTTCACGGTAGCAGCAATACACTCTTCTCTTCTTACGAATATGCGTCTTCGAGTTCCGAACAGCTCAATTTTGGACTCATCCGTCCGTAGGACGTTGTTCCACTCTGCTATGGTCCAGTGTTGGTGTTCACGAGCCCAGTTAAGTCGCTTTTGCTTGTTTTGTTTGCGTAGTAATGGCTTTTTCATCGCAATACCTCCATGGAGCCCGGCTTTCTGTAGGCGACCTTTGACTGTAGAAACACTGAGTAGTTTTTGGCGACCAACGTTTAATTCTGCGGTGATTTCCGGGGCTGTTTTGCGTCTATTTAACTTGCTGGTAACCACTATTCTACGATCATCTGCAGATGTTGTCGCTTTTGGCCTTCCACTCCGTCTTTTATTAAGAAAACTGCCAGTTTCCCGATATTTGTTTACGTTATAGCCAACCGTAGCGTGGTGTATTTTAATTTTTTTGGCAATTTGTCGATTACTTACGCCACTTTTACGGTAAGCTATTATAAGCGCACGTGTTTCCGTACTAATTTCTCTTCGCGGAGGCATTTTAAAAAAATTGTCACACGATATTTCGCTCAAGACGTGAATAGAGTAAATACCACACTCCAACTGACCACAGGTTACAGATTTCACTATAATCTTCTAGGAAGGTAATTTGAACATTATTACCTACAATCTAACAGATGACTAAATTTACCCAGTAAATTCAGAGGGATTGTTATTGTAATTGCACCGCAATAAACAGTTTATGGTAATTCGATCAAATGCAGGTAAATGATAGTAAACCTTATGCGATATAATGGCTGTTTATCTTACTGAACTACATTTTAAATACGTATTTCATTTTATTATAATGTTTTTTTGGTAAACATAATACTATATGAATAATCTATGAAAACAGGGGTGCCTAAACACTTTTGACCGGTAGTGTATGTAGCGTGGTGTAGTCCTTTCTACGTACGATTGTTTACATATACAGTACAGTCCTTTCTTCGTATGATATAGTAACGCAAAAAAAGAATTGAAATTCAGCGCAGCAAAATATATTCTTAAACTACAACTAGTGACAGTAGACGTTTGAAATTTTAACAGTTGGCATAAAAGAAGCTTGCCCTTGCCGGCCAATGAATTCACTTCAACCTTCGTAAGCCATCTCTTGCCTATTCCGGAAACATTTCAGGTCGCCCTTGTATTAAAGTAAACTTACACGGAAATCTTACCTATCAATAGGTAATTTTACCCACCAAAATCGCACCTGGCACCTTTCGCTGAGAAATAAATTTGGTGGTGACTTTACTAAAAAGAGGTAGCCCAATTGTCTTCGTTTGGTAAAGGAAAATTCCTAATTTTTTTCAGTGCAATTTAATTATAATTTCACCTATAATGTTTACCGAACTGCATGATTATACAAAAACAATTTCCCTGTTCACTTTTACATAATCTAGCAACAACGTAAAGTCTGTTTTGTGGTATTTTCTCTTGTCCTATATTTCTAAAAATATCACCCATATTTAATGCTTATTTGTTTAATGGTGGTAATACCGAGAAAAACCGATACCCGTATAATACCATAAAAGCAAAACACCGACACTTCGACCCGTACCATTTCCATCATATGCCCATAGATACTGATAGGTAGCAGCAACATATAGCTAATAATATCGTCCGATGCACAACGACCGCATATTATAAGCCTCTATACTCTTGCTTCTTCTTTGTTAAACGTACTACTACCGGATAATGGAGCGATGAAAGGCGCCGAAGATAAAGCGTAAAGGAGGCAAAAAAGAAAGATCATATCTCGGTCCAAGTTTACAAACACGTACGCCGTACCTTACCGATTATAAAAAATAATCTCATTGTTGACGCGGGGGCTATTTGGCCTGGCGGACCGCGTCGACACCTTTGAAGTGGCCTGTTTACTTTCGAGGGGGCAGGCCGGCGTATTAGCGGCGACGAAAACTTTATACGCACCTTTCCGTCGGTTGAATGGGACGGGGTATATTTTGCGGTCGGATGATTTTCGAAACGCCTCCGGACGATTATATTATTTATCGAAAGGGAAACAAGTGAATGGGATCGATGTCGACGGCTCCTCTACGAGCTTAAGCTTAGAAGTGTTTGTGCAGAGCGATACGTAGCATCGAATGAATTGATCTCGTACTTGTTAGGTGCAAAAAATTTACGTATGTATTTTTATATAGTAATGTAATGGTTAAGAAGCTAGTACTTGGTTTGCAACGAATCAACTAAAACTTAACGCAACACTTATTGTTACGTTCTCCTGGTTTGAAGAACAGCGCCGCTGTAGCCTGCTCGTAAATTCCTAAATTACTTGACCAATACTTACTTGTAGAGTATGTTCGCTTATTTACTAGAGGAAAGGTTCTACAGTGAAACTCAATGCGCATGCGCAAAAAATATATTTAAAAATAAAATGTGTACACGGTTTCCACTCTTGCCTATGTACATTTACGATGTATTTGCAATAATTGCAGTTATTCGAGCTCTCTTATACATGTAATGTACATTAGCATGTATGTGTATGTTTTTCATATGCTTCCGCGGAAGCTTTGTTAGAGGCATGTACTAATGCCTCTATCTATTTGCATGCACCACTACCTTTTTATAGGGGAGCCAACCCTATTTATTTCGTAAATTTATAAGCGCACCTCGGTGCTATGTTTATTTATATGTCCCTTTCCGGGAGCCTAATATACTTTCCTTGTTTTAAATTTGCCTAAGGGACTTGGCCCTGTATTATTGGCATGTATTTGTACTTGAACCAAATACGTCCGTTATTTTCACATTTATAGGGGAACCCACACGTTCTCTTAGAGCTTGAACGCCTGGTCGAGGGCGACAGTAGCGATAATAGCCGATCTCAAAACAAAAGTAATGTCACAGCTACCCAGGCGTTCTCGTTTGAAATAATACGCTATGTGCAATCTTTAGCTCTCTGCTACTGCGCCCCAAAGAAGAGAAAAAGCCAGTAACCAGCAAATGTGCGAACTGCGCACCGACAAGTAAAACGGAGCGATGATGCCGACACTACATAAGAAGACTGGTCCCTGAAACTCGTCCGCTACGACGAGCAACTAAATGAAAAAAATTCTAAGTCCCGATACGACAAAGGACCGCACAAACGTACAAAAGACAACGGGCGCTACGGCCGCAACGACCGTCAGCAAAAAGCGGAGTGATCGTACTTGTAGAAGATGTCTATACATGCGCGCCGACAATCTCACCAAAATAATTTCCGACACAGACTTAACCGAAGATGTATAGACGACAACGGACACAGTAGCCTCGACGGACGATGATAGAAAATCGTGAATTTGTACTTATTAAAGAAATCTATACATGCGATTCGACAACCTTACCAGAATTACTCCCGCCAGAAATAAATGTATAGACGACAACGTTCTCGACGATTCCCGCCAAAACTATAAAATATTTGAAACTTCCACTAATCATACGACGACGTTACTGCACACGTTACGACGAGGTACGAAAGGTGACCGAGAGTGCACGATCGCTAATACCTCGACCGTCGCGCGGGAGACGACTGCCTGTGCTTGTGTACATTAAATTTTAAGAAAACTCCCATTACTTATTCGACGACGTTGCACTGAATGATTTTTAAATTAGGCAGTTTTAGCTAGCGTAATGTGAATGGCCGGCTTGCATACATATACAATGCTTAATGTACATACATATTAAAACAAAATTGGATATATTTTAAGAGAGCAAAATAAAGTAATATTCTAAATGAAAATAAGGTAATAATGCTAACCCATACGGCTGCAAAGAAAATAAAATCATATGAAATACAATTCCTAACTTAAAATTCACCTATAAAAATACAAAACAATGTTAAGTCCTTAACACTTAATACTTAGCACAACGAGGTCTCTATTTATGCACGTTTTTTTTGCGAAAAATCGAAATCATCTAAAATTCATTCATCATTAAAAAATACTTATTCCGCACGCCGTACTCATTTGACTGAATTAAGTGTGCAAACGTATTTAATGATTCTAATATTTAATAGATCCCACCTAATTTGTGATTTCTTGAAAACTTCTTAAAACAGTAAGTGTTTCAACACGTTATATAATATCTTTTATCATTAGTTTATGTGTAAACATTCCTGCGTCCGCATCGCGTATGTTCACTCATGAAGGTCACGATCAAAAATGATGCGAGTACGTAAACGTTACTGAACATTCGAATTGATACAGCCGCTCGGCCCCTCCACGTTGTTCTCCGTACTGCACTGTAACTTGCCACACTTTGCCGAGACTAGATACAATGCACATTATTTATTTGTATTCATTTTTTGCCTACGAATGTAAAGAAATCTACAAATATTTTGATTTCCGAATTACTGTACATTTTTTCAAAACATTGGTAGCCGTAAATGTAATATCAATAATAGAAATAAAATGCGCAAAATCAAATGCAATCAGAATGAAGAATTATTACTTATTGTAAGTACACCTGTGCGAACTACAAAAATATACACTTCTAGTTTGTTATTCACTAATGCAAATCTCGTACCATTTCATGACGTCAATTGTAACTGTTGCATATATAACCGCAGTTGTTGATCCTGTTGAGTGCTGGGATTTTTTAAATTCCAGAACGTATCTTTGAAAACGTGTGTGCTGTTAAGATTCTAATCCGTATGATTTATACGTAATAATACTGCGTTAATTTAAGCACAGTAGAACGAAAGGTGCAGTGCTATAATTATTGGTCTCTTTCCATGTGCATTGGGTACTACTCAAACCCAAAGAAATAATTTTCGCTATCCCTAAGACTTATGAGGTTGTGGTGTGAATAAGAAAAAAAAGTATTAAAAATAAGTAAAATTTTAACCGATCAATACAACGATGTCTTCAGACAGAAAGATATTTGACATGTAGTAGATATGCATTAAAGCATTAAATACATATTTTTTTATTTCAAACGGCAATGCGCCGCTTCTAAGTTATTTATTTTTTTAATTAAAAATACAGATACAACGGGATACTACAAAATAATGCGTATCTAACAAATACGAAGGTGAATTTGTATACTGCACCCCTGACCTTACAGTGGTATTAAGTTTTCTATTTTTCGATATTGTCCATCGGTGCTTCAATTTGAAAAACAGCCTGTAATCAGTAGTAACTAAGTCCAGCGAATATGGCCGGTGCTAAGCTAATTCAAAGCCTTCCACAGGTATAGCAGTAAACTCCACTCACACAAATTTATTAATTATGCGGAACGCAGCGTTTCGAGAGCACGTGGGCTCTCATTGTCAACCGCGTTACCGACTGAATGTAAAAACTGTATCGCACATGCAAATTATTTTCTACGCAGGCTCTAAAATTTCTAAACCATATGACTATTTACAATCTACTCGATGGTCTAATGCCTATTTTCGGGAAAGGATGGACCGAAAGCGAACCGTATCTTTAACAGGGCCTATGGTAATAAATCAATCAAACTCGAGTGTGCAATTGGGGGTGGTTCTCTGTTCAATAAGCTTCCGTTCTTTTTCATATATACCGTTTCGTACGCACCTAATTCCCTATACGAGTTCACGTTTTTAAGTAGTGTCAGATTTTTTAAATCAATCTTATGTCCGTATTTTACCATATGCTCTGCTACGCTTGATAGTTCTGGTTTGTCGAAACGATAGTGTTTAATATGTTCTTTGAACCTCGTTTCGATACTCCTTTTTGTTTGTCCAATATAAACCTTCTCACAATCATTGCATGCGATTTGGTATATTCCAGACCTTTTTATCATCTCCGGTTTATCATTGGGATTCGCTAAGAGATTCTTTAAGTTATTTTTTGATACAAAAGACACGTTCATATTTAGTTGTCGGAAAATTTTACTTAACCCTTTTACTGTTGGGTGAAAAGGAAGAGTTATAAATTTCTTATTACAGGTGTTTGTTGATATCAAGGTCGTGGAATTTCTGATGTGTTGTTTGTATGGGACCTTCCTTAAAATACGGTCGACATCCATAGAAGAGAAGCCATTGTACCTCGCTACATCTTTGATATACTTTAATTCTTTGTCGTACCTGCTCTTGTTTAGCGGAAATCTGACGAGTCTATTGACCAGAAAACTAATCGCGGACATTTTTTGTTGTTCGCAATGGTGCGAATCAACCGTGATGAATCTGCCTGCTTGGTGTATAGCAGCCATAGGATTACGAGATGTATGGCTGTGAGCAGTATCCTGATGGAACAGCACAACAATACTTTGGGATACAAACTTGATATTATGTAGATATGATCTACAAATGTCAGTTAAGTAAATATCAAAAACATTAATCAAACAATATACACTGCACAAAATGCCGTATGTCATATAACAATACAGAATGCAATGTCAATTTCTCCATATTTTTCAATAGCAACCCAAATGTTTTGTTTCTTGGAATCCTACGTTTAAAAGTAGCCCTACGCCATTAAATATCCATCTCCCAATAGCTAATCCTTGTAGCTTTTGTGCCTTTTGCAAAAAATATTTACTCTTTCAAAATTTTATTTTTTGAAAACAATTTGGTAATGAACAAATCATCGAATTACTTGTTATTAGAGTAAGCAATTGGGATTCCAATAATTACAAGATGACTAATAAATTTTCATGCAAATTCTTCATCTAAACCTGCTCATTCAGCAGTTTCGTGCTTACACGTCTGGCGCCATTATTTAGTACCCCTTGGATAATCAAAAAAAGTTAAACAATGCCGTGTTTGCTAATACAATTGAACGCGATATTCGTAGGCAACGGACTTAATAACGTTAATTCTTTTAATCGCGAAAACGTAATTGCCGAGAATTAGTTTCGGAGGGAAAGAAAAAGAAAGAAAAGTGAAACGACAAGCTCACGGAATAGCGGAGTAGCGAAAACAAAGGGGAGTACATCACCGTTTCGGTGCATATTGCGCGACATCGCGACGAAGAAGAAGAAGAAATCGAAACATGCCCTCGTCTCTGACGCTCGCCGTCCGTCTTCGAATCTTCCGTCTCGTTCGTACGCCCGGGTTCGTACTCACCGGTTTTCCTCGCATTTTTATTCACGTTACGTTTAGATACCCTCTTCTTTTCAATTATTTTGTAACTCATTTATTTAGGGAATTTAATGCGCATTCTTTTTCAATCTATTTCAATCATCGCGAATTCGCAGACATCTGAATGCGCTTTTTGTTCGGTGGCGCATTGTTCGCGCTTTGCCCCAAATATACGCGCGCCGGTCGGGATTCGAACCGATGAATTCAAATAATAATAGACATGAGAAATAAGTTTCGTGCGCCGTCCTTATCGCGCCCGTACGACTGTCCCTCTCGGGCGCATCTCCAGCTGCGCTCGTCGCGCTTTCGCTCCGACGTATAGGTTCGATCGTGTTTGTCGCTTTTTTACGTTTTCTCGTCCGTTTTACGTTCGTATTTTTTCTCGTATTCGGGACGGGGGGACTCGCGAAAAATGCACCAGGTATTCGAATAATGAAACTTTTAACACAAAGGCGGATTAATTTTGGCTGCGAATCGAAAAAATCCCTATCGATCCGTAATTGGACCCCGCTATATTCTCTTTTGTAGATCGTGTAATTCTCGTTAACTCTTCAGTGATGCATCTTTAAGATTAAAAGTTGATGATTTGTTGAAAATAAAAAGTTTGTTAAAAGATTAATCATCAGATTTTAATATCAACTATATCCTGTACAATACACTCATTGGTACGTAAACACAATAAAAAAAAGTACGTTAATGTAACAATTTCTTTATCAAGGTTCGGTCCAACAAACCAGTTTATCGTATTAATAAATGGATGTTTACTATATCGATGAATATACGCCTTCTTATATAGTCTCGGCAAAGAGGAGCAACTTTCAGTGCCGTGCGCAGAACAACGTGGAGGGGTGAAGAGCGCGCCACGCAGAATCGAGTACCCGTATCAAAACACGCTTGTTCAGTATTATTCAACTGGTTGTTGTGAGTGCTTGTCAGTACACACATACTTAGAAAATGTCGCATTTAAGCACGTTTCGGAAACGGCGTATTTCGAATAACGTAGAAAACGTAATAGCGAGTATGCCGGATTTAGAATACGAAGGCGACAGAATTAAATGTGTAAAGTACGACACCTATTTTACACGTACCAGCAGGTGGAAGTTTGAACGTCACCTAAAAAGTATAAAACACTATTCTGCAATCCGCGCCAAACGATATAGCGAACAATTAATTAATATTTGAGATAGGTGACGATTGCAAGGACTGTGTGGACGTACAATTCACAGGTATAGCAGTAAACTCCACTCACACAAATAATTAATTATGCGGAACGCAGCGTTTCGAGAGCGCGTGGGCTCTCATTGTCAACCGAGTTACCGACTGAAAGTGAAAATTGTATCACGCACGCAAATTATTTTCTACGGAGGCTCTAAAATTTCTAAAACATATGACTATTTACAATCTATCAATTTTACAGCCTGCGTAGAAAATAATTTGCATGTGTGATACCAGTTTTATTTAGTAAACTTGAATATGTTTTATCTGTTTGGTCTCTTGGTTACATGCGTTTACCATTATCCATATTTATTTTCTAAAATCGATGTTGAGTATCCTGATCGGAGTATTGATTATGATTTCTTGCTTAGATGAGATAAGATGGTTTTCAGAATATTTATAAACGATCTCATCTTTAAACTATTATCGTTAAACTAGTTTAACTGTAACGCTTGCCGTATTAATAATATAGTATTCGTGAGATAGTACGATATATCTACTGGCATCGTGACACCTGGGGTGATTTAAAGTGACTTAAATTCAATGGTCTTGTTGTGCAGAGAATAGCACGTTACGCCGGAGACGTAAAGATGTTGGGTTCGAGTCCCATTCGAGACTGATATTTTTTCAGTAATTTAATTACGTTAGTTAATTGCAAGGAAATTGTAACTTTATCGATCTTATCATTGCCGATTATTTAATTCTACACCCATTTACATCAAATTAACATAAACTGTGACGATTTCTATCCATCGATACTAACATACACAACTAGACATGTAACGCCAGACAAGAGCAAGCAAGAACATTTAGTCCAGCTGCTCATCAACTTCCGAATTTCTTCATTTCAAGCTCCATACAAATTACTGATAAACCATATCATTCACTGGTAATTCTATTTCCTTCGAAATATTAAAAATCTGCATGCTAGACATTATAAAATATAATATAATAATATTTTGAATGTTTGTATCCCACCCGATATTCATCCACATCATTATTTTAATTTCACTTTTAAACATTATTCAACACGACGTTAAAACGTTCATCTGAAAGATGTTAATTTATGCATAATATAACATTTTCGACAATTCGATAATAATGCAGTTTGTTCTAATATTTGTAGGGATATCTTACAGAGAAACCTTTAATTTAACTCCGAGACTTAGTTAATATCTCCTTCAGTTTGTTCCATTTCCCATTTAAGAACTAACTCCTTTCTCCAGTTTTCTCATTTTCTTCCTTTATTTCGTATATATCACAACTCGAACTGAAGGAAACTAATTAATTTCTTGGTTACATATAGACGAGAACCATTCCGAAATAACCTTCTCTCATCGAACAAACAATTGTTTGACGAACTTCTCCGGCGTATCAAGCACGATGAACAGCAGTAGAATGGCAAAAAGGAATAAAAGTTTTCGCCGATAGTACGAGATCCAGGGGCTACGTAGGTTAATCCTGGCAGAGAGTTTTGAAATAAATCCAGATAGATAATTTAATTGTTATTTTGAAAAGACGATAGAAACAATCCGATGATCCAAGAAACCGCAGAGGCATGTTATCGCAAACGTCAGAGCTTCGACGGCTACAGCGTCAAAATAATAGGACGGGCCGGATAGCTAAGCCGAAAGGTCGAAAACGCCGAGCTTAACACGAACAACTGGATATGAAGAGGGACCTTCGCAGCGAGAGATTGTTAGGCCATACGGTGCGAGATATCCTTCTTCCGTGGACCGGATTATCTTCTACGATGTAAACCCCTCTATCATGGTGCCTTCCGCTTCTTCTCCGACTTTATTCCTTCAATACCTTTTTGTTTCGTATGTGGAAGTTGTAGTAATATCGGAGTGTGCGATATGAGCGATCATTTTAACTTAATCCTTTGTCCTTGTTCTTTGTTCTTGCTTTAGGGGAAGAAAATCTATTACTATCTAATAATTGACACTTGACGTCAATTATTTTGGTATTATTGGAAGTTCTTGTACACTCAGCGAAATTTCTATAGATCCATTAACACAAAATTTATAAATAAATACATAAACTTAGTAGTGTCTCAAGGAATATAGATTTTCACTGCCGGTATCGAATGACGAAGATTCTTCCGGGCTATTTAGCAATTTTTTAACAATAACAAGATGTTTAGAGGTTTCTTTTACATTGAAGAGTAATGCTTAATTGCGTAGGATGTCTGTCTAACCCTGCGGACCTACCTACCATATAGTAATTTCGGTGTTTTTAGTTACCAGTATTGTAAGTATTCTCTGTGTAAAATGTAACAAGTTCTTTTTAATATTACTTTGAAATACAGTTCACAACAAACAATAATTATTAACGAAATTTCATTTTATACATATGGCTAGCTTAGATCGTCGTCTTTAATCTAACACAAGTACTTAAAATTATCCTAAGAAAGCTGACTAAAGTAGGAGTTTATACCTTAGATGGATGTAACTTCAAGTTTATAAACGAGCTTTAAAGTGCAACTAAAACAGGAGCAATGGAACCTCAATCGTGACACTGGGTTTAGAGATCGGGTTTTAACCTTCAAGACAGACCATAATTTTTTCCATCTACTAATGCTTTAAGGATTTCTGGGGAGTTAGAATCTATAGTGTCGACAATATCTTTATTGCCTTTTTCCCAAATTCTAATTTATGAATTCTTTCATTGTACATCCACAATTGCGCACAATTTTCAAACAAATGAATAACTACGCTTCTCCAATTCTCGATTGCATATTCAGACAACGATGAGAAACCATCATCGGAACAATCAACTTACGGAAATGTTAAGCATCGCGAAGCGGCAAGGGTCTCATAACCTGGTCCCCGATCTCTTGCACAATGACCGCGATGGGCAAGTAGCAAGAGGGTGGCGTACGCCTTACCCCCGATTACCGGTCGATCATCCGGCCCATCGCCTTCCCCCGAAGTCTCGGCTCGCTTGATCCCTCAGGAATCCCCCCGCCGTTTCGCAGTAACGCGGCTAACTGCAGTTGGCGAACTGTTGTTGTACCGTAGTCCCGCTCTAGGTCCACTATAATCAGATGAGATAGTTAGCGGCAAAACTAAGAGGAGAGGACTTAGTTTCGCGTTCTCGGTGCGACGGTGGTGGCCGTGCTAGTTGGAGCGGCGGGGCGAAGGGTGGAAAAGGGTTAGAAACTACGGCCATCGTCGGAATAAGACCGCCGTCTTGGCGATTATTGACTCTAACCGGACGCGGTTTACCGGCGTTCGAATGGTCGCTTTGTGTACAATTATTCCGGTTCAAATATCGATTCAGTTGGTAGCACTGCACACACAAGGTCCTCGTCGAGTACAAATCATTGATGACAATTATGATAACACCAATTTTATGCTGTCGAAGTGAAATGACAGTTAAGAAAAGATCTAGGTCGAGGTACACAGGAATATTTTTGGAATGTACTGGTGTGAGTAGAGCTCGTTTTACTCTACTGTCATTTTTACAAAAATTGATAATTTTGTTTTACGATTCAGTTGATAATTCGTACTTTAATAAACTAATTTCATTTGCGTATTTAATTATATGTACGACGTAGGTGCCTGCTATAGAAAAAGAAACTCGGGACAATATAAGGAATTTTACATTTCTCTGGCAGGCCGAGAAGCAGTAGTTTGACAGAGAATTAAATATATCTGACATTCTCAATCCATTTTACCCCAACTCTTTGTCTAGTAATCGCAGCCTATTCAAAAGTGTGCACAGTATTGAAAAGAAAATAGTGAAGTCGTACCACAACGACTTCACATATATTTTAACGCCGAAACAATTAGATCAACTTCTTTTAACTTGGTGAACATATAAATTCACTATTTGTTTTCACGGTTTGTTTTTGTTTTCAGTATATGGAGAGAAATCTACCCCAATATCTTCTTTAGTGGTGAAGGTATAAGGAAATTTATGTAGGGTTATCGAGGTACTTTTATGAGTAAAATCGATTCATCATTACATTCAATTTTTATTTCCTATTCACTATAAAGCAGCCAGAAATGTAGGGTTTACCACTGGATCAATATTATATAAAACATCACGCTCTGAAATAGATCTTGCGTATTATTTTAATTTTCATCAATTTAGGTCAAACGGCAGCAGCAATAAATTATCCTCGGAGCATATTTCGCAGGAGGAAGGAGATTAGCGTAGGTATAGCTGGAATATAGGCGATAACGATCAGGATTATAAGTAGGAATGGCTAATACACACGCCGACGTTAATTAGCGTATCGATTTCTGTAGGCATGCACCTTCTCCTTTCTTAGCGTTTCGTTATATTCGAAATTCTCTTGCTTTATCATACTTAATTGCAAGTCTATAAGACATGTGTTCTAAGTTTCTGTGTTTGTTTCTTTTAGACGATTTATATCTCTACATTGTGATATAATTTCATTCTACGCAGCCAATAGAACGGACTAAACTTCATGTTAAATTTACAACCCGAGGCAATGGTATTAGACCCACTTTATAATATTATGGTTGTTTGGTATTCCCGAACAACAGTGTATGTGTATAAATTAACGCTCTGAATATGTCACGATACATATACCATTTATTATATAAACCATCAAAGCTAGGATTAGTTGTGGTAGCCAATAATTGATTCAGATAGAATGTTTGTTGGTATTGTCCCAAGTTGAGGACTTTCTTAAAAGTTATAGCGTAAATGATACCGCATCAAAATAAAGTTTTTCAAATTGTTTACGTTCGTTACGTGCGCTATAGCACCATAGCCGTTCAAAATTTAACAATACTTGCTCTTATTTTTCTTTCCGATAATTTATCTGTGTAAAATCGTCGTGTACAAGTATTAATGAGTCTAAATGAGATTAATAATTGATGATACGTTTTAATTCAAGTCTAATAACGTAACTTTTGCGTGTTAGATGTTCGCTTTATCCACTATTTTAACGCAAAGCTGAAAAAAAATTAAAATGAACTGGTGAAAAAGAGAGGGGACTTACTGTTAATCGTTGGTGTCGTGATAATGTTTGATTCTCTGAAACGTTCGGATCAACAATTCTTATTGGATACTACGTACTTCCGCAAGTACTAGTTCTGTGAATTACTACCTTAATTCTTTCTTCAGATTCGACTCGAAGAGTGTGGAATTTGACCTCTAGAGGGTCAATGTTACATAGTACCACCGTACTTCCACTATTCTGAGTATTATGATTATCCATATTTAACACATGGGGTGAAAAGTCCCGGGCCTAACAAAGAGAACACGGTTTCTTTGGTTCAAAATTAGCTTTATTCATCAACGTAATCTCCATCAAAAGCAACGCAATCATTCCAGCGCCGCTCTAACATTTCAATACCACTTTCGTAGAACGATTTATCTTTTGCCTGAAAATAGGCCTCAGTTTCAGCGATAACCTCTTCATTCGTGCGAAATTTCTTACCGGCGAGCATTTTTTTGAGGTTTGCGAACAGCCAGTAGTCGCTGGGAGCCAAATTTGGCGAATACGGTGGATGTGGGACCAATTCGAAGTTCAATTCATGTAGTTTTGCCATTGTTTTGATTAATTTGTGACACGGTGCGTTGTCTTGATGAAACAACATTTTTCTTCTTTGCCATATGCGGTAGTTTCTTTGCAATTTCGGCCTTCAAACGCTCCAATAACGCTATATAATATTCACTGTTGATGGTATTTCCTTTCTCAAGATAGTCGATGAATATTACACCACGCACATCCCAAAATACCGAGGCCATAACCCGGCTTTCGGGCGCTTTGGACGAGGTTCACCAGTTGCTGTCCACTCAGATGACGATCGTTTTGATTCCGGAGTGAAGTGATGGAACCATGTTTCATCCATTGTCACATATCGACGCAAAAATTGCGGTTTGTTACGTTTAAATATGGCCAAAAACTGCTCAGAATCATCAACATGTTCTTGTTTTTGGTCAACAGTGAGCAAACGCGGCACCCACTTTGAACAGAGCTTTCTCATAGTCAAATGCTCATGCAATATAAAGCCAATACGTTCTTTTGACATCTTTACGATGTCAGTTAACTCACGCAACTTCACGTTTCGATCATTCAAAACGATTTTGTGGATTTTTGATGTTTTCTGGTGTCTCATTTGGACGTCCACTGCGTTCTGAATCATCGGTGTCTCTACGACCACGTCTGAAGTCAGCAAACCAACGTTTTATTGTTGTTTCTGATGGAGCGGAGTCCCCATAACACTTGTCAGGCCATTGTTTCGCTTGAACGGTATTTTTTCCCATCAAGAAGCAGTGTAAAATTAAAACACGAAATTGTTTTTGATCCATTGTTTTGAATATAACAAAAGTAGCGTGACTCTTAGCACGATAACTCACAAACTAATGAATAGAATATCATGAAATTTTAACAGCTGTCTTTTGAAGGTTAGTACTAACTGAGAGAAAGGTGACTGTAATAGAACTAGCGTCATCTATGTGTTAGGCCCGGGACTTTTCAGCCCATATGTTATGTAACGAGAATTGGAGCTATTCCCTACTTCTTCAGCAGTGACTTACTGTGACTAGTGTGAATATTTTCCTAACATTTCATTCAGACACCTTAACAACGAACTTTCAGATAGCTTTAGTTTTGTTTTGAGATTGTAGAATACCCATTACGCATCATTAAATGAGATAAATTTAATGTTGAGTTAGAAAAACAAACTAAATATATCATGTTGTTCTCTACACAGGTCGGGTACTTTCATAACAGAAAAGTCAGTGTAAATCTTAGACTGATTAGTTTCGAATTTACTAAAGATAATAAAAATGCACATATATGGCCATATGCTTGCTATAAAATTACATGAAACAGTTTAGATTGGTACTTTGTTCAACTTCCTTTGGTTGGAATGATCACTTGTAGGTTTGCATTTTTATCCCAATTTTCAGGGCAATATTTCTTTTAAATTCTACTTCGTGTGTTTTTATAAAGACAATACATTTTCAATTTGGTCTAAATCCGGTAAGTTGTTGGACTACAAATAAATTCTGGATTAATTACGTACTATAAAGTTATTCTATGGTCTTTCATCCTCAGCTAATAGCTTCGGAAAAAGCAAAAATACCATTTCAATGTCTCCACTGCATTGCATTTCGTTTACTGGTGCTTCGACAAAATGCAGAAGGAGACGCCATTGTAATTTATCTCGTATTTTGAATATACGTAGATTCAGCCGTCGTAGAACACTCCGTATAGTAGTTCAACCCGAGCGTAATTTAAGCTCGTCGTCGTCGTCGAAGTTATAAAACGCGATCGACAGCATCAGTATTAGTATTAGTAGCGGCTAGATGCCGCCTCCGCAGCTTCACGACGAGTACGGGAACGAAGGGGTAGAAGTCCTTGTAATCTTAGATATATTCGAAGTTAGAACATCGTCCGAGAACTTCATTAATTTGTTTCGGGGTGGATACAATTAATGGCCGAATTGCCGTACTTAGTTTAGCGCGCGTTTAATTGGAAACAAGTCTCGTCGCCGACACTAGGCCCCCCTCTCCCATTTGCCCCTGTTCCCTTCCCGTTCGTCCATGCTGGATCGCGAACGATTCACTTCTTGTTTGCGGAGAGGGATTATCAAATTTCGGCACTGTTACTTCGCGAAACCTAAACTCGTACTTCTTGGTACCGAATGGACCGTATTAACGATATTTATTACGTCGATGCGCCGTTTCATTGTACGAGAATAGCGCTCAGATAAACATTTTCTGTAAATTTACGACGATTGTCATTAGTTGGTTGTTACAGTCGTGACGAACGTGTAATTTTACGAAGGGAATGCAGCTTTCCGTTTTTCTAATTAGTGGTTATTTAATATTATAATTATAGTGTAATCCGTATACATAATTTTGCGTGTAATTATAATAATAATACCTATATATAATACATATATATATATATATAATATATATCATTAATATCTAATACAATATTATCCCGAAAAAACGTAGTTGGGAGGAACAACTTAGGATATACATCCCGTGGTAATAGAGCATAAGTAATTTCTATAAATTATTTGGATAATTTACGAGATATTTCTGTTTTAAATTTTCTATTAATGGTCTTTTTTTGGTTTTTACTTTAAGAGCATGTATGTCAAAATTGATTACAAATTTTGCAGTGAAATTCATATGTACTACTTTAAAAATGTACAATTTTATTTACACATGACAAAATAACAGTATCTAACTCATAATGTGAAAAATATGTTATATCAATGATTTCTTTTTTAAACACTTAAATCTCCCTGCGTCTACGTCGTCTGAGGTACATACACTACCGCTCAAAAGTGTTTAGGCACCCCTGTTTTCATGGATTATTCATATAGTATTATCTTTACCAAAAAAACATTATAATAAAATGAGATACGTATTTAAAATGTAGTTCAGTAAGATAAACACCCATTATATCGCATAGGGTTTACTATCATTTACCTGCACTTGATCGGGTTACTATAAACTGTTTATTGCGGTGCAATTACAATAACAATCCCTCTGAATTTACTGGGTAAATTTAGTCATCTGTTAGATTGTAGGTAATAATGTTTAAATTACCTTCGTAGAAGTTGCAGTGTGGTATTTACTCTATTCACGTCATGAGCGAAATATCGTGTGACAATTTTTTAAAATGCCTCCGCGAAGAGAAATTAGTACGGAAACACGTGCGCTTATAATAGCTTACCATAAAAGTGGCATAAGTAATCGACAAATTGCCAAAAAAATGAAAATACACCACGGTACGGTTGACTATAACGTAAAAAAATATCGGGAAACTGGCCGTTTTCTTAATAAAAGACGGAGTCGAAGGCCAAAAGCGACAACATCTGGAGATGATCGCAGAATAGTGGTTACCAGCAAGTCAAATAGACGCAAAACAGCGCCGGAAATCACCGCAGAATTATATGTTGGTCGCCAAAAACTACTCAGTGTTTCTACAGTCAAACGTCGTCTACAGAAAGCCGGGCTACATGGACGTGTTACGATGAAAAAGCCATTACTACGCAAACAAAACAAGCAAAAGCGACTTAAATGGGCTCGTAAACACCAACACTGGACCATAGAAGAGTGGAACAACGTCCTATGGACGGATGAGTCCAAATTTGAGCTGTTCGGAACCCGTAGACGCATATTCGTAAGAAGATCTGTGGGTGAACGTGCCAGAGAAGAGTGCATTGCTGCTACCGTGAAGCATGGTGGAGGTTCTATCATCATTTGGGGCTGTTTTGCTGGCACTAGTGTGTGTGTGAAAATTGACGGTATATTAAAAAAAGAAGGTTACCGCTAATGAATAGAATATCATGAAATTTTAACAGCTGTCTTTTGAAGGTTAGTACTAACTGAGAGAAAGGTGACTGCAATATAACTAGCGTCATCTATGTGTTAGGCCCGGGACTTTTCAGCCAATGTGTTACATTAAACAAACGGGCAGAAACATTAATATGAATACACAAATATAACATACAACAACATAACATCAGTAGCGAAACACTCAACAACCACGATATGTGTAATCCGAACAACATCAACAAAGAAGACGGACTATAGTTACCAAGTACATATATAAACCCGAGCTCATTTCATATCCGAAGAAGATTGAGACAAGATGATCGAAACGTCAAGTATTACAAACTTTTAAAACGCTTGTGCCTGGGATATATTATTCAAAAGGATCTATTGATATTTTTACCTTCTTCTACACCTAAAATAAACAGAAATAAAACGAAGACTGTAATAACAGCTTGTTCCGCTTAATATTTAATAACGACTGACTTATGCGAAGCGCAACGCCTATTAAAGACTACCCACCCTGAACGCGTGATTCGGGAAAACGTCACTCAATTCGCTTGCTCGTATCTATAATTAAACGTCGTTACGTTTTTTCGCCTTCGTTCAACTCGGATCGTTCCCTTGATGCTCCCAACCGGCAAAAGATCTTTCCGATTATAATGATACGTAGGAACGTCCTACATGCATATGTAGGTAGACGTAGTAGATAAAGCGTACACACATCAACATCTTACCTTCTAATTTGAATAATTTCGGGAATAATCGTCAGTCGTACGTCAGATGTCAAATACGTACCAATTTCTACGTCTAACTGGATGCGATTTTCATAGCCGTCTCGAACTTAGAAGGGTTGTCGAATAATTATTCTATCAAAATCGTATCCGTAACCTATATTTATTCCGAGATGCGGGAAGATAGCCTGTGAAAATATTATTTGAACTTCGGAGGTTATGCGGTGCATAGACAGGTTGTGTGTTTTAACATGGCGGCAGTGTCAATCAGCTGATTTTAATTGCCATAACCTTAAATTAATCTAGATGGTTTAAATGGAGTAGGCAATAGAAAATTTTTGTAGGTGAATAAATCCATTTAAATTGATTTAAATCAATTCGTCTTAAACATAATTTCTCATTGTGCAGAATGGATTTTGTTATAATTTTATCGTGGTTATTTACAGCAACAACATTAACGAATAATTAGAACTGGAAACATTACTATAAAATTGCCGCATTCGAACAGCGAGAAGCCAATAGGACCATGCACCACCGACAATAAGAACGCTCGTTAAACAGCTTTATCACGACTCTCCAATCACGCCAAGAAAGAGAGATCTTCCTGAAACAGAGCTACGGGAGAAAAAAAAAACAGAGCACGAAGCTAGATTGTATGTACGTACGTATGTGTGTTCGTAAGTATTGCGTGATAATCTACACACCGTAATTACCTACGTTTACGGTAGAAAATGGATTCGCCAGAAGAGAAAGGAATGCTCTCATTCGTCGGTAAGAATTAGTTCGATAACGATGAGATCCGTCCTTATACTTCAACATCTTTTTTTCGCTATACGACGGTAAGATTTCTGTAGATTCGTTTCTGATTCTACTGCTTGTTCTGTATGAAGAATGCTGAGGATAAATTTTGTAAATAGACACACATAAGATTTAATAATCGAATTTACTGTTTTTACTGTACTGTACCTTTGGCGCCAGTAACTTTTACATAAGCTTAATCCGTATGACAATGTTTACGCAGCTTTCAATATCGTTAATATATAATATAAACAAAACTGAACCTAAAACTGTACCCTGCAGTACCCCATAATCGATTTGTTTTGTATTAGAAATATTGCTACTAAATTTTACTTGTCACCGAATTAGCTATTTACAACAACAATTATACTGCCCAACACATATTTTGGTGCCTAGGATTTTTTAAATGTAGTTAATCCTAAGCCAAAAATGCCATTAGATTTTTCCTATGAAATCTAGTTTCCGAAATTCACTATTTCTACCCTATTTAGGAAAAAATTGCCAAAATTAGATGTAATGTTTTGTTATGTACGTAACTTTTAAATATTACTATTTGATAACCGTTACCTGAAATACAAAAAGAATGGGTAGTAGGTATTTCTCTAACAGAAAATGCGTATATATTCGGCCATTATATGGGTATCCCATCTTCCTTGATACCTTTCCTGCATAATGATGATGTCTTTGTGAAATATTTCCCCCTCTTCCTCACTAACATCACTTAAGATTCTAGAAAAAGATCGAAGTGGCTGTGAAAGTAATGAATCTTGATGCTTATGTTACATCCAAGCGTGTGAAAGTTAGAAAGCATTTGTTCTTCTAATAAATAACGGGTGTATCTCAAAAACTAGAGCTGCTACGAAGAAATTCCAGTTGTTTTTGGAACCAGCACATCAGAAATACCCTAAATCGGTTCGTATTTTATAGGCACCACGACAAAAAGATTATTTTCTTGGGCAGTGTTATCTTGGAATTGGAGGAGAAATAGGTAATAATGAGTTTTAATCGCAATTTATATTTTTCCCATGGCAAGCGCAGATTTAAGGGTAGGTACGTTATCCTGATGGAAAAGCACTTTCTTCTTCGAATTCCTGGCTCAATTGTTACAATAACCTGTGATTTATTGTTTGCCCCTTTCCCGCTGACAAAACCTTTGTGTATTCACTGTTTCTGCTGTTAAATTGTTTGCAGGTTGTTATAGGAGTGGAGCTCTGATGAAAACGTCGCAAAAACACATAAATGAGTCAGTTTTCGTTCGAGGATGAGGAACCGCGCCTTTAGTTTAAAATCTCTTTACACTATCATTAGAAATACCTGTGATGCAATACTCTGTGCTGACATGACCATGTTTAAATTCACAACCTTAGCCTTTAAAGAAGAAGTAGACTTCAACAGTGTCGAATCCAACTCTACCTCGATTTCAGTTGAAGGCATTTTATCACTGGTCACAATGCAGTTTTTATCACTGTTTACAAACGAACACGAGACGTTTAGTTTGGTGTACTGTCAAACACAAACTAGTATTGTTATATGTAGCCTAATAAAGGACAATTCCGCAGAACAGCAAAGATTACCCCGAATTCGATATTATAGCAAGTATATAGCAATTGTTACAACAAATATCTAGGTTAAATTGTAAATAAACGTAGACTCAAACAAACAGCCATCTATATATAATTACTGAATTATACACTTCTTCCACTCCCAGTTATTATTGTAAATAGAAAATAATTTTTGTCTGTATAACAGTTTCTTAATTAATTCGTATATGTATGGATGGCACACACAATTATAACGAGCCGACATCTTAATAACATTAAACGTCCCTCACCTCATATCAGCACAATTTTTACGACCGCCATGAATTTTTAAAATTTACATTTACTCTGGCGTATATTTTCGTGCAGGAGCAAAGGAGACAGAAAGAGTTGTGCTAGTCGTAATAGTAATTATTATGGACGAGGACGCGATTTCAATTTTATAGACGGTCAAGATTATTAACCCATTAAAACAGCATCCTTTTCCCTTCTTGCGCGCGCACATATACAGGGTGAGGCAAAAAGACGTTAACATTAAATGGCTACTTAATCAGATTGAACTACAATTGTGGTGTTTCATAACCGTTTTGGACGAGTCGTTACATTTTTTAAGCAGAGCTGTGAGATAACAGTTTTACTACATTAAATTTAATAAAAATTTCGACATAACAAATACACGTAAAAGTAAAATAATAAATCATCAAGAAGAAATGAGAAAGGAAAAAAGAGAAAGTGCAAGAATTGTAGCTTTTGGCCAGAAAAGAGAATATACAAAAAAATATAGACAAGGCAGGGATCTGGTTACAAGGTTTCAATTTGGCATCCATCACTCTCAATGCATTTAGGGAGTCTCACCATTGTTGTTTGTAAGGCCCTCTGGGAAATTTGTACTGGAATTTCAGCGATGACGTGAGCGATGCGGTGTTTCAACTTGTCCAAATTGTGAGGTTTGCTGGCGTAGACTCGATCTTTGACCATACTCCACAGCCAAAAATCACATGACGTCAGGTCGGATGAGCGTGCTGGTCATGGGAGAGGACCACCTCTACCAATCCAGCGTTTAACGAACTTAAGATTCAGGTAATCCCGAACCATTAGACTGTAATGGACGGGGGAGCCGTATTGCTGAAGGTACCCTCGCAAAAAGATTGCAACTGGTACGTTCCTCTCCATGAGCGTGTAATTCTCTCTACCAACGGTTTCTTCTTCAAAAATGAAGGGTCCTATCACTCCTAATTTACTCACGACACACCAAGCGTGCGTTGAGGGAATCCGGAATGTGCTCTCGAACTTTCTTCGGGTGCTCGGTCGCCCAAATGACACAGTTGTGTTTGTACACACGACAGGCTCCACGTGTTTGTACACACTCATGCTTCCTTGCCCGCTTTTGTGAGCTGCTGCACAATCTGCAAATGGTATGACTTAATTTCTATATCACGATGCAAAATTCTATTCAATGACCGTTGCGAAATGTTAGTTTCTAAAGAAGATCTCTGCGTGGACTTGGTTGGGCTGACTGCTATCGCTCCCTGGACGAGGATGGTATTCTCTTCCTAACGCTATAACAATCCTCTTGAACGGACTCCGTCTGGACAAACTCGTGGATCCTACCAATTGTCAAGCACAATGGTCCAGGCCTTGAATTTTCCTTGTACGATGCTTGGGGAATGAGAAACTTCCACCTAGGCAATTATCTTTCTTCGTTCCTCAATTGAATATCGAAATGACATGTTTTAATCTGCAAAAAGAAAGTATTTAGTCCCCCATACAGAGTTAACATCTAATTGCCTCATCCTGTATATGTAAGTATATGCGTGCGTAGAGCATGTTGGTACTTTTCTTGATTTCTTTGGCTTTTATTTTACTCTTTCATCGTTCCGAGCGTTCATAAATTCATATTAGGTTATCAGCGGTTCGGATCGCACGCTCTGTCGTAAAAATATTAACGACTCTCAGAGAATTTTATGTGATTAGGAACGAATTGTATGAGATGCGGAGGTATAACTAGGTATACGCGTACGTTAAAGGAGTTATGAAGAGTGACTCTGTTGGGTTCAAAAAGGGAAAAATCCTTGATCTTGGAGAAAGTGGAATATCCCGTAGAAGAAATGCAAGAAGGATCGATCGAAAGTTCGTAGAAGTATTTCGTTGCTAGTGTGCGTGGAGAGAAGGTCGTTGTAGTCATCGTCGAGATATGGAAGCTTAAGCGAGAATTGTAGAACGTGGAAATAGATTCAGTTTTGTACCAGTCATGAATCATGGAACTAGGTTATTTGATCTGATATCTTACTGACAGCGTTTAATGTCTCCAACAACACCAGATATAACTTTAATAGAGAAAGAAGTAAAATTAATGTTTCAAACAAAATATTCACACGTCTCTCCCCTCAACAGACTCTGAATGTACATTAGTAACCATACGTCTGTATAACTAATTATGTATACCCTACTGTGGTATGTAATTAAAAACTTAATGTTTCGACTTTTTATACAGATCAAAAGAGTTTGATTTGGTGGAGATGAGGAGGCTACGACCTCACAACCGAAAATTATGGCCTGGTAATAAACTACACTACTAGCAACTGCCCCACTACCACGATTATGACTTAATTTGTAGCGTATCTATAGGATGAAATGAAGAATAAGAACACTGATATCTAACCTCGGGAAAGTGGGGAAGTTACAGTGCAGTGTGAATACCGTGGAGGGGTCGAGCGGTCGTATCAAGGCGAATGTTCAGTAACGTTTACGTACTCGCATCATTTATGATCGTGATCTTCATGAGTAGAGTAGGCTATGCGGACGCAGGAATGTTTACACAAGATAATGATAAAAAATATATTATATAACGAGCTGAAACACTTTCGTACCTTTACCTTTTATATGTATTGTTGTGTTACCTAGCTAATTAACAAATCCACAGTTTATAAGTTGAATGAAGATATTCTACTTTAAACTGAAATAGTGAAGAACTTCCTTCCACTTCGTGAGGGTTCTTGTTAAAAAAATGCTCGCTCACAAATCTTACTTTAACATGTTGGCATTATACGAGGGGAGGTCCAGAAGTTCGTGAAATGAAAGGATTTTAAATAAAATAAAACAGTAAATCTATTTTTCCTTTTCAATATAATCACGCTTAAGCACAATACATCTATTAGATCTATGAATTAATTTTTCTAAACCATCATAAAAATATGTTTTATCTTTCGCCTCAAAATGGGCCAAAATTGCCTCCTTTACCTCCATCGTCATCGGAAAACTTCCTTCCACGTAGGTCTTTTTTTAAATTGGGGAACAAATAAAAATCACTAGGTGCCACGTCTGGACTGTAGGGTGGATGGATTATTGATTGAAAGCCATGCTTGTGCAGAGCAGCCATTACAACTTTGCTCTTGTGAAGCGGCGCATTGTCTTGCAAGAGCAACAGACCCCTGGTCAATTTTTCCCGACGTTTTTCCTTGATGGCCTCCTTTAATTTTTCTAATATCGCTGCGCAATATTCTCCGGTTATGCTCCTACCTTTTTCTTTGTAATCAATCAATAACATCCCCTCAGAATCCCAAAAAAACAGTAGCCATCAACTTTCCAGCCGATTCTGACACTTTGAATTTCTTTGGCGGTGGTGTCCCCTTTTTATGCCATTGCATGGACTCCTGTTTGGACTCAGGCTCAAAGTGATGAACCCATGTTTCATCTCCGGTAACAATCCGCTCCAAAATCTGTGCAGGTTTGTCTCCACACAGCTCCAAAAATTGTTTGGACGCACAGACGCGCTGCTGTTTCTGCAGCGGCGTGAGTATTCTCCGTACCCATCTTGCACTGACTTTTGTCATACCCAGATGGTCATGTAGGATACGCAAAATGGTGGTATCTGATACTCTAACTAATACAGGTATTTTTTTTTTCTTCAAACGGGCATCTTCCAGTACAAATTTTTGCACTTTTTCGACGACGTCTAATGTGGTGGCCTCAACTGGCCGTCTTGAGCGGGGGTCGTTTGCAATCGACTCCCTACCATGTCACTTATAAATCATTGACTTACTAGGGCACTGTTCCCCATAAACGGTTTCCATTTCATTCAATATGGTTTGAGCGTTCTTTCCTTGCTTTCTAAGGAATCAATTTCCTCCATAGTTTCAGTTTTCTTCCGGATTGACTTGTTTAGCAGGCAACTATTCGTAAACGACTGACGCTATAAGGCTGCAACTTAACTTATATACTAGTTATGAGCCGCCAATCAGAATGACACCTAGCAAGCGCCCCTATCCCCACTCCATCCCCTCCATTCCACAAACTTCTGGACCTCCCCTCGTAGAAGAAATTAATCTTTGCTATGTAACCTATTTTTCATATCCAACTTAAATCTCCGTCAGTACTCTGCAGGCATTTCCCTTACTCACTTGCTCCCTTGTTCGATAACGCTGAAACTAAACTGATTTAGTTTTTGTAACAGCGTTCTTCGTTTGAGTCCGTAGATTTTGGCACAGATACTGCTTTCAAATGAGGTACTAGATGAGTAACAGACGCCGGATAAGAACGAGTAATCTTATTCTTATTTTTATTGCAAAACCCGTTACTTTCTAAACCTTAACTCAACATCTCCTTAATTTTCACGCTCATAGCGATCACCAGTATCCACCGGCCGATTCAGACGTTCAAAAGCGTCTCATTAAAACCATCCGTAGGCACCTCGATTATATCGGTAGGCTCGCTTGGACGGACAGCGCGTTTTATGCGATTTCAGCGTGAGTTCGTCGCTCATGCGTTCGCGTATTTTTCACTACGTGTGCCTGCGTAAGTTTCGTTGTGCACTCTGTTTTTCTGACTCGTCCCTCTTCTGTCGACTGTCTCGTTTAGTTGATATTTACAAGTGGTGTCGGCGTTCGAACAGTTCTTCGCAGAATAGTCCTTTATAAGGGTATCGGGTCCGTTGCGACAGTGACACGCGACCGTGTTATTCTTATTCTGATAGGTGGATGCGAGATTATTGCGAGCTGTTTGGCAGCGTACAACGGCGGTCGCGAACGATCAAATGCCTAAATAATACTCGCGAAAAGTATCTGTTCTCGCCGTTTAGTTTTGTTTGTAAGGAAGAGGTGTCGATAGTCATAGTGAAATGACCCCCGATTATAGGATTAGGACTTTTACGTCTTCTTTTGTTTGGATTATTGATATCTACAACAAAAGAAAATCACTTCTACTAATAAGATTGGTAGGACACTAGAAATAGCATTACACGTATACCTCAAGTTTTGTTTAATGAAGATGTATGTGTTAATACCTCGCAGGAAAGAGTTCATGTCTTCGTACTAAAGTTTTCCTCTATGCACATAGATAATAATAACAACCCTAACGGGTTGTTATTAGTTGTAGTCAACTGTGTGTTGCTTTTAACTTGTTGCCTCTTAGGAAAAATGAAATAGTCTCTATTATGTCCAAATTTCCCTAGAATAATATCGCTAGTGATAATCTAATCCAAGTTTTGTCATACATGATAGTCGCTATGCGTTTTCGAAACCTATCACTTACATTATTAACTTAGGAATCGGCACTTGTACTTTTCCTATTCGATGAAAGCGAGTAACAATTGGTCCTATCTTTAAAAAAGAAAATCAAATCTCTGTCAATAACTATAGACCGATATCGATGTTGCCGAATTTTGCCAAGGTTTTTGGAAATGTTATCCACTGCTTGTTTATAATATGTTGCGTTATAGACAACAGCTGCTAAGTCTTCAATGTAAGTGACCGTGAAATTTTACTTGACAAGCTAGCGGACTTTTAAATTAAGGTATTTCTTGTTATAACTCTTACATTCCTATTTAACTAAAAGAGTTTCCTAAGACAGTCTTTTGAATACTTTCCTTCATAAGGTGTACCACATAAAATATTGATAAAACTAGTTATTTGGAAAATGTACTTGTAAAATATATTATAGAAATGAAATAAAGTTAATTCATGAAACAAATTGGAAATTCTAAGGAAAATTACTGTAAAGGTCGCACATTCAACATGACAGTGTGATAAATAAATTAATAAATGCGAAAATACACAAACAAATTCTTAGTAATTAGCTGGGTTTCCTTGAGCTTTAATTGGCGAAATTTTGTGCCATTTCGCTATTAATACGTTTTTAGGTCATCTCTATTAGATATTACGTGAATTCGTATTTGTATTTTCAGTGTATGTCACAGATTTTCAATAATATTTATGTCTGGTGAGTGAGCCGGGGTTTCTATAGTACTAGAGAAATTATATAGCAACCATTCTTTTACTATGCGCGCGGACTGCTTCGGATCATTATCCTGGTAAAACTTAAAATCATCAGCCCAGTTTTTCGACACTTTATTATTATATATTATATTATATTCCTTGAGAATGTTTAAAGACATAAATCTGTCTATGTTGTCTTCAATAAAATGAATATTTTCTACTCCTCCAGCTGAACACAACCCCACACCACATGTCCACCTCCATGTTTCATTGTTGGTGTGAAGTGCTGAGGTTTCAATCCATCATTTTTCTTTCTCCAAACGTTAACCTTGCCATCAGATCCAAAAAGGTTACATTTACTTTCATCACAGAACAATACCAATTTTCAGTAGTCGACACCATTAGTATTCCTTTGCGAACTGTAAGGGTGATGCCTTATTCTTTTGACTTATAACACATGAGCTGAAAAGTCCCGGGCCTAACGAAGAAAATACGGCTTTTTTGGTTCAAAATTAGCTTTATTCATCAACGTAATCTCCATAAAAAGAGCAACGCAGTCATTCCAGCGCCGCTCTAACATTTCAATACCACTTTTGTAGAACGATTTATCTTTTGCCTCAAAATAGGCCTCAGTTTCAGCGATAACCGCTTCATTCGTGCGAAATTTCTTACCGGCGAGCATTCTTTTGACGTCTGCGAACAGCCAGTAGTCGCTGGGAGCCAAATCTGGCGAATACGGTGGATGTGGGAGCAATTCGAAGTTCAATTCATGTAGTTTTGCCATTGTTTTGATTGACTAGTGATACGGTGCGTTTGTCTTGATGAAACAAAATTTTTTTCTTTGCCATATGCGGTCGTTTCTTTGCAATTTCGGCCTTCGAACGCTCCATTAACGCTATATAATATTCACTGTTGATGGTATTTCCTTTCTCAAGATAGTCGATGAATATTACACCACGCACATCCCAAAATACCGAGGCCATAACCTTTCCAGCCGATTGTTGTGCTTTCGGGCGCTTTGGACGAGATTCACCATGTTTCATCCATTGTCACATATCGACGCAAAAATTCCGGTTTGTTACGTTTAAACATGGCCAAACACTGCTCAGAATCATCAACACGTTCTTGTTTTTGGTCAACAGTGAGCAAACGCGGCACCCACTTTGAACAGAGCTTTCTCATAGTCAAATGCTCATGCAATATAAAGCCAATACGTTCTTTTGATATCTTTACGATGTCAGCTAACTCACGCAACTTCACCTTTCGATCATTCAAAACGATTTTGTGGATTTTTTTGATGTTTTCTGGTGTTACCGCCTCACTGCGTTCTGCATCATCGGTGTCTCTACGACCACGTTTTTCGCTATTAAAGCGTTCTGTAATATGTTCTACCGCAGATGTGCTTCTGTTTATTATTTTTGCTATTTCTCGTTGACTCTTTTTATTTTTATGGTGAAAAGTTACTAGCTCGCGCAACTGTTATCTGTCGACCCATGTTGTGCAGGGTTAAACTGTACGCTCCTGTGAACAAAATGTATTTGACAGTAATAGTACAAACAAGGAAAACTACCTACACATGCGGGAGATTTCCCTGGTTATGTTTTTGAGCGGATCAATCGCAGGTATAGCAGCAAACTCCGACGCCGGTAACACGGTTGACAATGAGAGCCCACGTGCTCTCGAAACGCTGCCTTCCGCGTAATTAATAAATTTGTGTGAGTGGAGTTTACTGCTATACCTGCGAATTGTACATCCACACAGTCCTTGCGATCGTCATCGGATCAATCGAATGAATAATTTTCACTGTGATGTTGAATGTGCGGCCTCTACAGTTGTAAAAACCTATCGTTTCCTTTTACGTTATCCAAATAATTTATTTGATCAATATTAAGTAATAAACAAAGATAATTCGTGCAGTTTATTTTCAACGTAATAACAAGGCTGAGGAAATATACTATTTCAAACAGTCCAGTCTACTGTAACGGCATAAAGTTTCATCCCCACCGGGTTTATTTATTTCAACCGCGAAAGCAAAAACCATCCCAACCCGGCCAGCTCTCGCCATATTCCGTTTGCCCATATTCGAATTGACGGCGACACGACGCTGCATGAAAATAAACAAATCGGATCGAGGATCGGACCTCGTTCGTAGCTCCGCCAGATCTAGAATATAAAGCTATGTATGCATGTAAGTAGATACGTATTCGTACATATCTAGATTTAGTTTGAAAAGTTTTCTCCGTTTACAGAATATTGTGTATTGAATTTTTATATTTATCGCGGCGCGGGACAGGCGCGTACATCTCGAACAGATTTAGTGCCGCTGGAAGTTTTATTCATGTCTCGGCGCGAGCTCGCGAGAAAACGCTAAATATACATACGTACGTACGTATATCGCATTTGCATCCGAACGGCTTGGAAACGTGCGAAGAAATGTGTATCGATTGGCGGAGAGTCCACGGACCTTTGCCTGTGTACCATTTAACTATCGTAGAAGGCCGTTAGTTATGACGCTATCGCTGGAAAGTTGAGAACGAGCGCATCGATCACCATTGTCCCTACTAAATCGAATTGGAAGGAGTTGCGTTCTATTCTCTATCAAATCTAATTAAGATGTTTTATTTTCCAATAACCAAAAGGGAAGCTAAACCCATTTTCACCAACTTCTCCTTTAAGTATCACTTCTTTTCTAAATAGTTTGGTTATTAAGTACTAATACAATACATTTTTACCGAAGATTTGGTCGTTAGTAGTAGTTTTAGACGTAAACAGAGGTACAGGGAGAGGGAATATGTGATGAAAAATCTCGGATTCTAATCTTACCGAGTGTGTCCTTTAATTTAAATTTACCTCTAAATTATTGTGTAAATGTATATTAAATTCAATAATTGATGTAGCCAAATGAAAAGTTATAAATATATATATTGACAAAATATGCAGCCGGGACACTATATTCTTTCAGTTAGCTTTGAATATTCACAAAATCTCCTAGTTATTAGCAGATAAATTATTTTTTTCTCTGGAGAGACGACTTTAATTTGACAAGTGTTCTATGATTCGATAAAATGTGTGTGAGTACAATACGTTCCGCATCTTTGGAGGTAATTTCGAAGAAATTCAATTTAATCACCAATAGATTATTAAGACAAGCGATATACACTAGGGTGACAGAATAAAATAGACACCAGGTAAAGCGGTATAAATATGTAAACAGCTAAATTCTAAGAACGAATTAAGAACTTTCTCTTGTCATTAGGGTAGGGGTAGATGTATCGGAAGGAATTCGTCATAGTTTAGTATCGTTACAACTATGCCTCGCTTACAAGGTTCGAGTGATATTAGCGACTTCACCCAGGGTGTCGCATCGTTGGCCAGAGTGAACGCGGCGCTTCGCAACGTGAAATAAGTACATTTTTAAATATTCCGTTGTCCCCACAATTAACCGTGTGATTACACAATTTAAACGCAAGGAAAAAAACAACAGTGGAGCCGAGACCACGTTGTGCCGGACCTTCTGAAAGAAGTAAAACGGTGCTTGTGCGCGAAGTGTTAAGAGAACCGCGAAAAAGTACAGCTGAGCTTGTGACAACTTCACAGAAAAGTCAGTGCACCGTTCTGCGATACCTCCACAGTGTGGGGATGTATAAAAGGGTGGCAAAGAAAAAACCTCTCCTGACGGCGTTTCAAAAACGGCGCCGAATGGCTTGGGCAATCCAAATGCGAACGAAGCCCGAAGAGTTTTGGCGGTCTGTCATTTTTTCAGACGAAAGCAGATACTGCCAATTCAGTGATAGTGGTTGTACGTGGGTATGGAGACGTTCGTCACGGCAACTGGACGACAAATTTTTGCATCAGACGGTGAAATACGGCGGTGGGGCGCGATATGGTATGGTGGAAGATCGCAATTAAAAATATAAATGGAGCAAAATATATCGAAATATTAACAGAAGGACTACTACCGATATTCGACAACGCCATTTGACCTAAAGAAGACGCCACTTTTATGGAGGATGGAGCACCCTGCCACAAAGCAGGAACAACAACCACATGGAAAGAGGAACAGGGGATTCGGATTTTGCCATGCCATGAATCCGATAGAGAATGTTTGGCATATAATCCAGACAAATATGACGAAACGACCCCGAAGACGCAGCAATAAGGAAGAACTCGTGGCAGCTGTTACAGAAGAATGGTTAAATATTCCAGAAGACACCGTTAATCATTTAATAGATTCTATGCCACGACGACTCGCAGCACTTCACGCAAGTAAAAGTGGATCGACAAAATATTAGTCTAATTTAAAAAATTTAAAATATTTTGTATGTATATATAACGAGAATAGAATCTCTTTTTTAATTAGTAGGTGTCTATTTTATTCCGTCACCCTAGTGTATGTATATAGATTACGATGGTGGAGTTTAAGTTTTCACTGTACACGCTATCCTAGAGAAAATTTCAAATTATAAACCAAACGTCGGTAAATAGTAACCAAAATAGATATCTGCAATATCTAATACACGGAAAGAAAATTGCATAAATTAAATATATAAAATAATAACTTTAACATTAAAGAAAAGGAAGCCCTAACGTTACTTTGCCTCCACAACAGCAAAATATAATAAGGGTGAATGAAAAGATAAAAAAAATTATCAGAATTTTAGAAGAAAGTCATGGAGTTTAGTTGATATAAATTATAGCATAACAATATTACATATTAATTTTAATGAATGCATTGTTTCTTTGAGACCGTTTGTAAAGACCACATCTTCCATATTCAATTCGTCCTGTTATACGGTCAGGTACTGCTTTATAGGTATCTACATTTGCTGCAATCCTATTGGACTCTCTGACATCATTAAGGCTTAAGGATGTAGATCGTGATAAATGATCTTTTAATAAGTAGAAATAAGATGCTCTGGTAAAGTAAACAGAATATTACGTAAATTTTAATTCTGCATTTTTGGCACAGCAAATCTAATTTGTCTATCTCGTCCGTACACTTAATGGTGTTATTGATAATATTGGGCCGAAATGTATCCGCATGTTATTTTTGCGTCTTGCAATTCGTGATTAGAAATTTCCTTTATTATACCCCAACAAAATAAATTCTTTATCGTGGTGCCTGTAAAATACGAACTGAATTCGGGTATTTCTGATGGACTGCTTCGAAGCAGCTATAGTTTTTGGTGAAATTTATTACTCAATACGTCTTCATTAGTAGTACAGATGCTTTCCAACTTTCATACACTCGGATGTAACATGAGCATCAAGATTCTTTACCTTCACAGTCACTTCGATCGTTTTCCGGAAAACTTAGGTGATGCTAGTAAGGAATAAGGGAAAAGATTTCACAAAAACGTCAGCATTATGGAGGAAAGGTACCAAGAAGGGTGGGATACCCATCCATATGACGACCGATTACTGCTGGTATCTTCAGCGAGACTGTTCCGGTAAACCTCACGCAAGGAAAACCTACAAAAGGAAATTTTTAACTGATGATTTAAAGTTGTATACGCATATCTTTCTGTTACATAAATATCTCCTGCCGATTTTTTTTATGTTTCTGTTAACGGTTATCAAATAATAATATTTAAAAAGTTACGTACATAAGAAAACATTATATCTAATTTTTTTTCGAAATATGGTAGAAAGAGTGAATTTCGGAAACTAGATCTGATAGAACAAATCTGATGGCATTCTTGGATTAGGTACCCTAAAATTATTGAAGTATATTTAAAAAATCTGAGGCACCAAAATATGTGTTGGCCAGTATTATTTTAATATTATTTTTCTCGCATTCGCTTTCTCTAGTGGTTTAACGTTAAGTTCGATACATAATTTGCCAAAGGTATTAAGAAAACTAAATATGTTATTCAAAAATTCATACATACATAACTTTCTGCAATCGTTTTAGACACGATGCCAGCATTTTTTGCGCTTAAATATGAAACTAACGATAAAAGATACAATCCTTTTAGAGTTTGGTAATGAGATACTTCCGAAAGGTAATCGGAATATGACATAAATTTCAATTCTGAGTTTTTGCACATTCCAATCTGATTTATCTATCTCACCGGTATACAGCTGTGGCCATACTTATTCGCCACTCTCGTTTTGAACGTGTTACACGATTATTATTGTATTTCTAAGAAGCAGGGTCGATGACGAACTTAACTAGGTACCTTGTAATGAGGGTTTAACGGTTTATTGTAGGTCATTCTGAGTAAATTAGAAAATAGACGTAAAATTGTAATTTCTAAATATTTCTTCAGTCTTTCTTAAAAGTTGCAAGAGTAAGGTTGAGCTAGTTAGAGTGAAGATATTGTGTCTGTGATTTTGTGTAATACGATAGTATACAGTAAAAAGTAATGCCGAAAACACGCTAATTGACGTAGGTAGAGCGAGAACAAATTGTGGTGTTAGAAAAGCAAGGGTTGTCGGTGTCTGCTACTGCCCGACAAGTGAAATGTGCGCGATCGACAGTTAGAATGACGATAAAACAAAGAGAGTGGATCTTTGACAAACAAACCGAAAACTGGTCGAAAAAGGAAGACAACTAGCAGAGATGAGCGAGTCTTAGAGCGGATGTCTTTGCGAGACCGGAAAAAAGGATCTAAACAGCTTTCCAGTGAGCTTTTCCGGCTACATAATGTTGCTATTTCTCCTCGCACGGTTAGAAGAGGCCTTTGTGAATTAAATTTAGGTGGATACAAAGCTCGACATAAACCACGGTTGTCTCCGCAACAAAAGAAAAAGAGACTGCTGTGGGCTAAAAGTCACCGCGACTGGAGCATTGACAATTGGGCCAATGTTATGTGGACGGATGAGTCAAATATTGAGGTAAGTAATACATGATTATTGTATTTGCGGTATTCTGTATTCAATTCCTGGTATCTACAGTGATTTTATTCTTTTTAATGGGTTCCAAAATGTAACAGTATTCATGTTTTTGTTGGTAGCTTTGTGGTAAACGTGGACCTCAATACGTGCGACGCAGGCGAGAAGGGCCTTCCATCCAGACTATATCATCCCGACTGTCAAGTTTGGGGGTGGTAGCATAATGGTTTTGGGTTCCGTGAGTGCAACAGGCGTCGGAGAACTTTTCGTCTGCGAGGGCCGAATGAACAGTCGGACGTACATCGACATGTTGGAAGAAGTTCTGGAACCGGGTGCGTTAAAATTATTCGATAATGATGAGCCAGAGTATTACTTCCAACAAGATAATGCACCGTGCCATAAATCTCGCGACGTAATGCGCTGGTTCGAGGAAAATAACGTGCGGGTCCTGGAATGGCCGCGCACAATCCCCGACTTACCGCCAATTGAGCATTTATGATACATTTTAAAGCGAAATGTAGCTAAATACTCATCTACCACAAAGCAATGCTTAAAAAGAAAAACATTCGAAGATTGGAATAAAATCACCCCCGAACAGTGCTACAACTTAATGAGCAATATGCCCCGACGAATTCGTGCGGTGATAAAAGCCCAGGGAGGAGCTACCAAATATTAAGCAATATCTGTATATATCTGTATACACTCACAATGAAACATTTTCATCGATCAATTTTCTTTTATTTCTTATATATTCGTCGGAATAAAAAACAAGAAAGGGTGGCGAATACATATGGCCACAGCTGTATTTGTGTGTTGCAAATAATAAAATTAGACCGAGGTGTATCCACATTTTGTTTTTGCTTCTTGCGATTAGTGATTAGACATTTCGTTTTGTATACTATAGGTTGCAGAATAAAATAACATTATCCTTATTAAATCAATAATCATAGCAACCTTAGTTTTCTTGTATGTTGTTACAGGCTTCCATGGTATCTAAATTCTTTATAAGATTACATAATATTAGGAATATAAAAAAAATTATTAAAAGAAAAATAAAATATTACCTCAATTTAAATTCTGATGTTATTTAAATTTATGAGAAAAAGAAAGACAGTATTTCGGTTAACAAAAACTAATTCAGAAGATTACTTTTCGACATAAAAATACAGTGCACCTCGAAAATTTAAATATCCATTAGATGGGGTACTTTAGAAATATATAACCGAAGTGAAAGGTGCAGTTAGCTTTAGTTAACTTTAAATAAAGAGATTATCGCATGCGTATAGTAACCGTAAATTCTTCTGCTAGACATCAGATAAGGTCTAAATATAGAAGAATGAAATTATGTACATAGCTTTTTTATATACGACATTTTCACAACTAACACGGAATAAATTGAGTATGTATTTCGATACTCGAACGAATAATAACTCCTCAAACATACGCCCATAAAACAAGAAAAGAACTTCACTCAATTAGATTCATTAAAAGAAGCTTAAAGACACTTTTTCACGTAAAATACGCATCTAGCCGTTAATGTACCGAAAAGAAAAACACGTACTAACACGCTTACAGGTATTTTAGATACCTTTTACGCACGCATACGTAGATACTCGCTCTCTAGGCCGAACAGGCGAGCCGAAGACTCTTATCGGCGACCGTTACGATCGACGCGGGCTCTTCCGTCTCGAACCGCGGTGAGCTTACGGCCGAAGTTTGGACAATAATGAAGTCATACCAACCGTCCTGATAAAATTTAAATTATCCGGACGCGTTTAATAAATTTCCCCATTTAGTATCTGATTCTACGCCTTATTTACGGTATGTGTGTACGTATGCAGTCGCTTTGATCGTTCATGGATGACTGGGATGCGATGTGTTTTCGTTTTTCTTTCTCTCCGTTGGCTTTGTGCGTGTTAAAATTAGAAAACGTCGTTTATCGTTATTTAACTTGTGATTGTACACGATTCTACGTATAGAGCAAATCGATAGATTCTAGTTAAATCAAATGTCGTAGATATGAGAGCTGTGATTTAATTGGAACGTAGTTTAGTATTTCAAAATTTAACGATTGGTAGCTGATGTAAAACAGAGTAAGATTCACAGGTATCGCAGCAAACTTCACACCACACAAATTAATACAGGGGTGGATCTTTATGCGGTACCTCTGACCCTCTTGCAGTAAAACTGCAGTGGCATTATATTTCACAATCCGTTTTTGTTTGTTGTTACCCTTGTGGCAGGATCACCGGCATTTTGCTTTTCACGGGATGTTCTTCCGCATTTAAAATCTCGATACCAGCGTTTGGCTATATCATAAGAAACTGAAGACTCGCCAATAGCCGCCGTAATGTCTTCATGAATTTGAGTTGGCGTCATGCCCTTTTTCTGGAGATATTTTATTACGACTCTTTGTCAAAAAATCATTAATCAATCAACCAATTAGAAGTAGGTGAGAGGCACGAACATTCGCACTCGTAATTTATTAATTATATTCCGATATTAACATTCCGAAGAAATTATTAATCTGCGTGGTGTATAGTTTACTGTGATATCTGTGAGTTATACAATCATTCTTTTGCAATAGTTGTTATAAGTAGAGTAAGAAATTAAATGATCAACAAAGAAAAGAAAAGAACGGTGGCATCTTTTTTGCTCGATGTTCTCGATGTTGGTGGTAATTCATAAATTTATCAACCGATTTTGAAAAAATTGCCGTGGCGTATTTATTGTTTCATCTGCAAGAGATAAAATTCATTTGAATTCTTTTCACATAGGTGAGGCGGGTCGCTCAATAGAAACCTGCAAAAAGAGCAGAAAAGTTAAGTCCGGGTATATATCATCTTCTGTGACAGCCGAACAGCATCTTAAAATGGGTCACAGCTACAATCATCGCGGAATATCCTAATTTTTATGGTAGAGAAATTAAGGAGGCAATGGAGATTCACAAATATCGATAGTATTAACAGAGATCTATAGGCGTTATGAAAACTACTCCTACAAGCTTAACTAACCGATGAATCGTAATGCTGCCAATGTACATATATAACACATGGGCTGAAAAGTCCCGTGCCTAACACATAGATGACGCTAGTTTTAGTGCAGTCACCTTTCTCTCACTTAGTACTAACCTTCAAAAGACAGCTGTTAAAATTTCATGATATTCTATTCATTAGTTTGTGAGTTATTGTGCTAAGAGTCACGCTACTTTTGTTATTTTCAAAACAATGGATCAAAAACAATTTCGTGTTTTAATTTTACACTACTTCTTGATGGGAAAAAATACCGTTCAAGCGAAGCAATGGCTTGATAAGTATTATGGGGACTCCGCTCCATCAAAAACAACAATAAAACGTTGGTTTGCTGACTTCAAACGTGCTCGTAGAGACACCGATGATGCAGAACGCAGTGGACGTCCAAACGAGGCTGTAACACCAGAAAACATCAAAAAAATCCACAAAATCGTTTTGAATGATCGAAAAGTGAAGTTGCGTGAGTTAACTGACATCGTAAAGATATCAAAAGAACGTATTGGCTTTATATTGCATGAGCGTTTGACTATGAGAAAGCTCTGTTCAAAGTGGGTGCCGCGTTTGCTCACTGTTGACCAAAAACAAGAACGTGTTGATGATTCTGAGCAGTGTTTGGCCATGTTTAAACGTAACAAACCGGAATTTTTGCATCGATATGTGACAATGGATGAAACATGGATCCATCACTTCACTCCGGAATCAAAACGATCGTCATCTGAGTGGACAGCAACTGGTGAACCTCGTCCAAAGCGCCCGAAAGCACAACAATCGGCTGGAAATGGTATGGCCTCGGTATTTTGGGATGTGCGTGGTGTAATATTCATCGACCATCTTGAGAAAGGATATACCATCAACAGTGAATATAATGTAGCGTTCTTGGAGCGTTTGAAGGCCGAAATTGCAAAGAAATGACCGCATATGGCAAAGAAAAAAATTTTGTTTCATCAAGGCAACGCACCGTGTCACAAGTCAATCAAAACAATGGCAAAACTACATGAATTGAACTTCGAATTGCTGCCACATCCACCGTATTCGCCAGATTTGGCTCTCAGCGACTACTGGCTATTCGCAGACCACAAAAAAATGCTCGCCGGTAAGAAATTTCGCACGAATGAAGAGGTTATCGCTGAAACTGTGGCCTATTTTGAGGCAAAAGATAAATCGTTCTATAAAAGTGGTATTGAAATGTTAGAGCGGCGCTGGAATGATTGCGTTGCTCTTGATGGAGATTACGTTGATGAATAAAGCTAATTTTGAACCAAAAAAGCCGTGTTTTCTTTGTTAGGCCCGGGACTTTTCAGCCCATGTGTTAAGTACCGTACTCTGTGGTACTAGCGTGGTTAGCACCTGTAGTTACCGCTATCTCCCATAGTGGTTAAACCTCTAGCGTGAATTATACGTTGAGTTACCTTGGTACTGTGGTCATGCCTTTTCATTTTCTCTCTTTTCTTTTTTTTCCTCTTTCATGACCTTCTTATTTCCACTCCGTTCCCTATCTTTCCTTTTTATTTTCATTTTCTTCTGTACTTTGTACTACCATTCACCAAGAAACAATCCAATTCGGAAAATGGTTTCTTCATTATTTGTATGCAGCTCGAAATAATAATCTAAACAACGAGCTCCAATGCTTTTCATTTACAAGGCCCGACCTCCGTTGATAACTTATTTATTCTGTATAATAACTGAACTGAGTAGTCTTCCATGCATTGCATAATCTATGGCTCCGTATACGCCTATCCACTTCCTAGCAGGGCGAATAAAGTTTTATTTGCCTGTTATACGGGGGTATATTACTTGCACATGTTTACTAGAATTCGTGTAACCGACTGTCCAGTCGGTAACACGGTTGACAATGGGAGCCCACGTGCTCTCGAAACGCTGCGTTCCGCATAATTAATTAATTTGTGTGAGTGGAGTTTACTGCTATACCTGTGAATTGTACATCCACACAGTCCTTGCAATCGTCATTTACTAGAATTGCATATTTAGCAAATGTTATGAGACTTGATTTAATTTTCTTTATGCTTATACAGCTTCATAGGTTATATTTGGCTTCAGGTCGCTTTGAAAACCGTTAAACTATTGCAGAAATTGCTTTTATAGAATTTTTTATTAATGCCGTAGGATGGCAATAAGAGTTCGACATTGAATTTCATTTCCGGTTTTTTTTTAATCAGCGAAAAAACTGAAATCGATTAACTACACATTGCGCGCGACCGGAAATACTCTAAACATGGAATCAATATTCGCTACCACCTTCTACACTTTACGAAAAAAAATTTCATCGCACAAAAGCTTCACTGTATAAATCCGTTTCGTGCATACGCATATCGGGGAACGCGTCGGTGAAATGGACGTGGTTTGAAACGTGTGACGGATCCACTTACTGCCGCTGCCTGAGGGAAAACCTCTCTTTTTCAGGGAAAAAAGTTCCTTTTCATATATACGTGTATACGTACGCATATACATGCATGTATCTAGCTATCTATGAAGCAAAAAAAAGAAAAACGCCCTCGCAGCGCGATCCATCAACGAAATTGGCATATGCGAAACCTGCCCGTACGTGTACGTGTGCGTATGCGGTGTGTATATTGGGAAGTTGAGATGATGATCGAGCGTTTATCGAAATTGACGGTTTACTTTATTTTCCTTTTCAATTGTTTGAAAGCTCGAATTTTTTGTTTGTGCCAATCTATGCTTGTTTCCACTTCATTTTTTTATAAAACAAACGCTAAATTTTTGAATTCGTTATTTTGACTTATTTAATCAAATCCTTTCTAATCAGAAATCCTTTAACACTGAATATTTCAATTATGATTGCATAAACGTACGTACATACGAGGTAGGCGCCAAAATTCTCGTCCTGATAGGCTTATACAACTTCAAGCGTGTTCAAACTCCGTCACGGCATGCATGCACATACGCAAAGTCTACGCCATAAATATGACGGTTCGAAGAGTACCGTGCGGTCATCAATTTTTTAACAAAAGAAGGGCATACGCCTAATCACATAAAACAACGTTTAGACGGCATTTACGGTGATTCATCTTCTACGTATTCCACTGTAAAAAAATGGGTAAAACGTTTCTGCTTGGGGAATTCCCGGAAGATGCTAAACGGTCTGATCGAGCAATTGAAGTCGTAACGCCTCAACAAATTTCGATTATTGAAGATTTAGTGCTAGAAGATCGTCGTTTGAAAGTGAAGGAATTAGCAGTGATAACAAACATATCCGAAACAAGTATTCGTCGAATTCTCCATGACTATTTGGGTGTGAATAAAATTAGTGCAAGATCGGTACCGCGACTTCTTTCTGCTCTCCAACGTGAACGTCGAGTCGAATGTGCGTGGTCCTTAAGCACGTGTGGAGACGAGCCAAAACCGATTTTGGAGTCCATTGTCACGGGGGATGAAACAATAGTTCTGTTTTACGATCCTCTATCGAAAAGGAAGGAATGGAGGCGACATGATGAACCTCGTCCCAGAAAGGCGAAAGTCCTTCAGTCAACGAAAAAGGTGATGGCCGCAATATTCTGGAATTGTGAGGGAATTTTGCTAATTGACTTTAAACTACAACAGTGAACGGCACATATCATGCATCTTTATTGCATAAATTAGGGGACACTATTCGTGTAAGACGTCGTGGAAAATTGACAAAAGATGTGCGATTATTGCAGGATGGATGCTTCCATCTATACTGTCGCTGTTTCACAAGCTGCTGTTTTCTAGTTGAAAAAAACGACCTTGGGGGACGTCGTTTTAAGGACGACAGTGAATTGCAAGCAGCTGTTATAGAACATTTTGACGGAAAAACCTGAGACTATTTTCGTTGTCGTAAATATATAGAAGTTAGGGGAGATTACAATAAAAAAAAAATTCTTATATTGTTCCATGTCATAGCTTAAATAGACGTCCGTTTCTCCGATTTGACAGCGAATCAATTCGAATTAATATCATGTTTTACTTACGCTTAACCAGCCTACCTTCTTTCCTCGCTTCGACGAGGGACCATTACGCCGACCGACATCAATAACCGCGATGTCTAGCGCGTCAATGTCAACGGGTCTTCACCGAGTCGGAACGCGACGCAGCAAACTGATTGACATTGATTGCAATGCTCCTCTCATCATACGCGTATGTCTCCATATGTATGTATGTATTAACGTCCACGTCCATTAATATATCGTTCCGACGGGGTCCTGACTCAGTCCGAGCACAAAAGCTATACGTAATTAAAATAACTCGGGAGACAAATCGCCGGACAAAGAATAGGAGGCTATGTACAACGTACATATTGATGTGCAAGAACAGAAGGGTATATTTGCTCTTATTAGATTGGAGTAAGGCGTTTTTTAAAGACGAAACAAAAAAGGAAGCAAACGTGGGATAATGAAATAAAAAGACAATTAGCGTTTATTACACTACCCATAAAAAATGAGTGAGACAAACACGGTCTGTATCCCATAGATAGCTGCAGTCTTTCGATTTTCCAAATGCGAATTATTACATACGATAGATAGAAAAATGCTTAAGTCAGTAGAAGGGTTTTGTTAGATAGCAAAGTCAAAGCCTTCCTAGTTTCTCTTGAAACTTATGATCGTCGAACTTTTTTATATTGACTTTAAACTTTTTCTCTTAGAGCCGAATTTTTATGTGGCTATGAGGCCGTTTGTAGAAAGAAAAAAAGCTTCGTTTTTCTTCCATCATTCATTGTTAATAACAATGTTGGTATGGTTTTGCTTTTGCGTACTGTTTATCTTTTTATATCAAATTTTGTACAACTCGCATAATTCATTTTTATAGCACGAGAATGATTTTTGTTTTATAACTAAAGAAACTTTTGAATATATCTTAATACATCCAAAGAAACATTTGTTATGATTATTTAAATAATACAGGGACTAAATAAAAATAGAAACTCATATTTGAAATTTTTACTAAGCAGATATGGTAAAAGAAATTACATTTTTGGAAAAAATATTCAATATTGCCACCCCTGGTTGGATTCAAATAACCTCCGTATACAAACTTGCTCTAAATTCTCCCATTTCTGACAAAATGCATCTTCTAATTCCTGTAGCTCTAGTGGGACGACATGTCGATAGGATTCATGCCTGCACTCACCGCAGGCCACTCTAAAACTGGAATGCCAACCTCCTCATGGTATTCCCGGATAATGCTGCATGGGGTCTTGCATTATCATGCATCAAAAAGAATTCGTTGCCTATTACTGGTATGGTATTACATGATCGTGTAAAAAATCGGTTATATATGGGTTGTTTTGCAGCTGTGTTTGTCGATACTAACTAAGAATTAGACGTAGATCTGATGTTGCACTGGAAATGACGCTCTATCTGAACTGTAAAGGCAAGATCCTAACTAATCCATAAAACGAGGAGCTGTAACGGCTACTCTGGCTCTTATTCTACTCTGACAATCAATGTTTGTAATAACAAAAAAGAACTTATTCAAACACCAGTTGTATCCCTTTGCATACTTATAATCGGCACACATATGGTAAACATTTGTGGACGTATAAAAAATATTTCAGTCTATAAACGCCTTTCGTAGTCTATGCGATGTCTTTTAGGCAGAGTGTATTTTAGAGTACTAAATTTTACTTCATAATGGTTTTTCTTTTTTATAGGTTTATAGATAAAGCGGAAAAATAATATACTATATATATATATATGTATATATTTTTTTATATGTTTGAGGACAGTTTAAATTTCGCGCGGTGGATTCTAGGGTATTTGACATGTTAAGAGTGGCCATTGTGAGTATCGGTCCCGTCAACTGCCTGTGCGACACGTTATTTATTATTCGTTATTTCTATTCGTTTTATTCGTTATTATTTGCTTCATTTTTACTTGTAATCTGTTCTTCTTAGAGCTACTGTTTATCAGTGTTATTTTCCAGGTATGTTTTTATGCATTTCTATTAAATTAAGTGAACTTAATTGTTGTTAGTTTTAAGATGCCGTTTACGGCCGAGTAAGACGCTTTTATTTTAAAAGCGCATTATCGCAGTGGCACTCATCACGAAGATGGATCATGGACTTATTCATTGCAATCATGTCTGAATCAATTTCGTGAAAATTATCCGGATGTTGTCGTACCATACAAAGTGTTTTGTAATCACAGAGACAGAATTATTGAACGATTCGAAGGGAAACACTGCATTTGCAAAGGAAAATCAACTGGACGACCAATAGTGTTAATAGAAGAGACTGTTGATGATGTTAGACAACGGATAGAGGCAAGTCCTAAAAAGTCAATTCGCAAATTAGCAGCTCAAACTGATATGATGCTTTTTCTATTTCTAAGATGTTGTATTTTTCATTTTCGTTATTTTAGGTTTATCGTTCAGTACTGCAAGAAAAGCACTGGTTAAAAATCTACACATGCATCCGTATAGAGTAACCGTAACACAGCAATTATTGCTAATTGATATTCCACGACGAATTCAATATTGTCAGTGGTTTAATGAAAATCTTCATAATGATGATATTTTAGATTTAACATTCATGTCAGACGAGGCCTGGTTTCACTTGTCACGCTATATTAATAGCCAAAATTACAGGACATGGGCTACAGAAAACCCTCATAATTTTGTTGAGACTTCTTTACATCCATAAAAAATTGGGGTCTGGGTGGCAATGTCTAGACGTCGCATAATTGGCCCTATTTTTTTTCCATGAAAATATCAATGCGGAAAGATATCACACTCAAATTTTATAAACCAATTACATGACGACGAATTGGAAAGGGCGTATTTTCAACAAGATGTAGCACCACTTCATGTAGCGCATGATACATTGGAATATCTAGAAGAGTATTTTGGTGACAGACTTATTAGTCGCGATCGTTGGCCATCACGGTCACCTGACCTAACCCCTTTAGATTTTTATCTGTTTGGGCATTTAAAAAATAAGATACATCAAAATCGACTTCACAATTTGGAAGAACTACGAGCAGCCGTAGAGCAGGAAATTTCGTAATATCGATAAAAACCAATTACAGCGACTGTTTGACAATATTAAGAGACGAATACATTTATGTCTTGAATCCAATGGAGGCCATCTCGAACATACATTGTAATGTAATTGTTTTTTTGCAATAAAATTATACAAAAAACGGAATCGTTTGCTTTTAAATATGTAGTGCTCATTTTTTTATCACATTTACATTAATTTTCTGCTTACAAAATCAATATGATATTGATTTTTTGAATATCTGTTGTCAATATTTTATCACCCATCCAAAATCTATTTGCTACGCTACTGTTTACGAATTCAAAACCAAATCGCCAACGTGACAAAAATTTAGCAAGGCGCGAAATTTAAACTGTCCTCAAACATTTAAAATCACTCAGTATATATATATATATATATATATATATATATATATATTAGAAAAAAGAAAACTGTTCAAGAATCTAACTTATATGCCCAATAAACTGACATATCTATTAAATACATCTCACTTGTATGTCTCCCGTCTTTGTCATTATTAGACAGTAGATATTTGCCTCGATTTAGTAGCAAATTGTATGAGAGTAAGTACGTATAGTATTACAATAAATGGGGCTAATTAACCTCAGCATCATCCAACTTACGACGTACACCATAAAATAAACACACATAATTAACCTGAATCTAAAAAATTGTATAATACCTCTTGAGGCACAACCTTCAATTAAAGAACCAACTCTATTCTACAAATGTACTCGATGGCACTAGTTGGGAAACACAGCAAAGTTCCTGGAAATTTGCCGAAAAAGTGTTGCTTGTCATTCTGTTGCGATGTACCAAATCTATATAAGGAAAAAAATAGATACCAATATCAAGAATTATATTGTAACCTTAAGACCCTTTGAACTGTTTAAATAAATAATATAAACGAAGATGTAGACACCACATTGCTACCATGCTATTCATAAAACCCTTATATTGTTTAGAAAAGATATCGAAATCATAGTGCGACTATGTGATTCATAAGACTCTTTGAACTACTTAGACGACATAATATAAACAAAGATATACATACGTAGGTTATATATTTTGTAATGCAAGTCTAAGACTGTAGTGCCTAAGATCGAGTTCTTATCATATTACAATAGACCAATCAATAAAAGTCATTGATGCTCGAGTACGAATAGCTTAATTCAAACCACTTAACACAAATCATTTGAAGTATGACCTGAGTCATCGTAAACAAATATACCACATTATTTATTCATAAGTGAATATTCTAACTCTCCTAAAATAAACGTTCTATCGCTTCCAAAATAAACGTCGCCCCTACTAACAACTAATATCTTACTAATTAAGTGTAACTATTCCATCTCAATCGTGAAGTGAAAAAGAATACAATAAATTCTTATAGCGATTTATTTCGATTGTGCGGCTATAAATACGTCCGAGTATAAATGACAATAACTCGAATAATTGTCGAGTCGAATTCCCCGACCGAGAGAGCGGAGAGGAGGACGTGAACGCACAAAAGAAAATCGAAACGAAGAGGAAAAAATAAAACGGAAGAGAGGGAGCGAGGAAGAAGGGAAGAGGCGGAAAAAATGCAAAAGAACAACGACTCCGGTAGTTTATAATTGGTGTCAATACTAAAACACATTTTGTGTTTGCAATAAATGGGATTCCTATTAAAAAAAGACGATCGCCGCAACGGAAAAAAAAAGAGACGGAGGTAGAGAGAGACGAAATATCCGACAATAATAATACGTAGAAGAGAGCGGGATGCAACGCCGAGAAGTTTGCATAAGCGCGATGCTTATTTACTCGCTCTCCGTCGCTCGTACTCGTTCTCGATCTCATTCTTTTGAAACTTGCCTGGTACGCGGTGTACACTAACGGTCATTAGGAATTGCACCACAAGATTTATATTTGTAATAAAATTTTTAAATAACAACGGACCCAGCAAATCGCCCTGAGGGAAGCCATCACCCTTCCTGTCGATAGAATGACTTTGGACTTCTTTGGAGCCGGTTCACCACGTCTAGTCCACTGTTTTGATTGCTGTTTACTTTCCGGTGTGTAGTGGGGGAACTACGTTTCATCGCAAGTCACAAATTAGTACAAAGAATCTGTTGGATTCTGCCGAAACCACTCCAAAATGGTTGTAGAACATTCCACGTTTTTGAGCTTTTGCGGTGGTGTGAGCAAACGCGGCACCCATCTTCCACACACTCAAATTTAACACTTAAAATGTACGTCGCCCGTGCTCTGGAGATGCCTGTAGCCTTAGCAATATTTTGCAATGTTTATCGGCGATCAGGTTCCACAAATTTCAAAACTTTTTTCACACTTTCTGCTGAAGTGGTTGTTATTGGACATCCAGAACGAGGATCGTCATTTACGCTCTTACGACTTTTTTTAAATTCATTCACCCAGTTGCAAGCAGTCTTAAAAGAAGGAGCATCCTCGTTTAACACAAAAGTGCTCTGCTTTGAACGAGTATACACAACAAACTACTTGACAGAACCACATAAAGTTTAACACGTACGTCATTGAAACATCCAGCTATACAATGGCGTCAAAGATTAGTTTCACATAGCGCCATCTCATAGTTAGTTACCGAATCTTTCAGCTTACCCTTGTATCACCCAAGCTTATTACGATATCAGAACCTTTACGCAAATCCAAAAATACTCCGCAAGCTAATGTCTGGTTCTCAAGTATTGGCAGAATATCCTCTGTTAACTGAAAGAGAACAGAAGGAAAACTATGTTGAAATTTGTTAAATATATTAGGACTATTAAGAAAATTTATCAATCTATTCAAAAATTTTAGAAAATATACTAAGTGAAAGTATTTGGTACTTAGAGGGAGGAGAATAGACCAGGGCAGACTACCATAACAGGTTTGGAAATGGATACTAATAGAAGGAAAACAGGAAGACCAGGAAGGAGTTGGGAAAAAGGGATTAAAGAAGCCATGGAAAAGAGAGGACTGAAGGCAGATGGTTATAGGGATGGAGCCTCTTGAAGATTGGGATACGGTAGATGGAAAAATTATCTGTTTACAAACCGCCATAACAATAATAATAATAATAACCGTTAGTTTACATTTTCAAATGAGTTCTCACATTTCCCAAATCGAATTTTGACACGATTTTCTAGAAGCAATGCAAATTTCTTCGGGCGTTAGTGTAGAACGTAATCTCTTCGATTTTTTCTCGTCCTTCTTCTACTTCTTCTTTAACATGTCGCCGTCGTCGTCGTCGTCTTATTCTCGGGTTCGCGTTTATAAAAAGGACGCTATTTATTGGCGACACGCTGAATATAACACGAAATACCAACAAGCGGCATCGCGGAGAAGGAGACGGAGAGGGATAGAGAGCGCGGCGAATAACGAGAAGAAGGGCAAACAAGGAGGAGGAGAAGAAGAAGAATAAGGAGAGTGCATCGCGCCGAGGGCCGGCGAAAAAAATCGCCGCGTACATATAATTTGAATTCTTTTATTTCTAAGGTGCGCGCCGCGCGGTGGGAATAATATCGCGGCTGCCTTGAATAGTTTCGCGAAAATTTACGTCGGCCGGCCGGCTGGCAGGAGCGCGAGCTTTCGTCGCATTGTATTAGCGACGATGAATTTGTTAGGAGGATCGCGGTACGGGGAACACGGTGGCAGAGGCGATGCCTGCGACTAGTGCGGCGATATTATACGGATCGTAAGAGATCGGGCTGAATACCGATGCTATATTTTCTTTCGAGAATTCAATCCGTGCGAAATAAAGTAACAAATGGAATTTGCAGTAAGGACGATGCGATTTTGACAGGAAATAAAACTAGAATTACACTCAATTGCACAATACTACGTTGCGTAATAAATCAAATTTTATAAATTCATCTCGCGTTCGATATTCGATGCGTTAAAATGAACAACTGATTTCTAATAACTATAGGGGATATTATACCGCTTGTACGTACGTAAATACGTATATATGGGGAATTATGAGTACCGTTACGATAATCGGTAGTCAATACCTACACCCTGGTTCCTCACACTACAGAGGAGCGCCGCTGCCGGGACCCGGTAGAGCCGGGAACGATATTTAGGGCGCGTAGCGTCGAAGCCTGGATTTTTCGTTCGTAGAACGCAATTTTTTAACCAAACAAAAAACTTTAGCTCGCATCTAATAATTTTATCGTATTCAACGTGGTCGATTACATACTGAAAATTGTCGATTTTTGACGATTTGCGAAGGGCGTTCGATTTCGCTCGAATTTTGGTTATATACGTAATTGACCACGCTGAATACGATAAAATTGTCAGATTCGAGCTAAAATTATTTGTTTGGCCAGAAAATTGTATTTTACAAGCGTAAAATGCAGACTTCGACGCTAGAGATCGTTCCGAGCTTAACCAGGCCCCCTCTGTGGATCTCGACTCTAGTACAAGGACCTTGAATCCAAGACGTTTCATATATTCCTGAATAGGGAAACATATATTTGCATAACGTTTGTAGGAACATTTTTTTTAATCCTATGTCCTTTATACCATGCGGTGTCGGACTATTTATTTTCTTATTTTTATCTTCCACAGGTTCCTGTTCTGAGCCAGTTGTTTGGCTTCAATCCATCCCATATGTTCTATAGACCTGCTCCTTCCAGGTGTTTCGGGGTCTACCTATTCTGTTTTTGCCCTCTGTTTTGGCTTCAAATATTCTCTTTGTGATTCGATCTTCTTTCATTCTGTGTGGATGTCCAAGCCATCCCAGTTGTATCTCTTCTATGACCACTTCTACTGGTTTGATACCCAGACTATTAGTGATTGCCGTGTTTCCGATTCTGTCTCTTCTAGTTACTCCTTCTATTCTTCTTAGGAGTTTCATTTCCATGGCCATAACTCTGCTTTTGATTCTATTCGTGGTTATCCATGACTCACTACCATATGTTAATGTTGGTCTGACAACTCTTTTATACACCTCTGTCTTTATTTTTTTTTGGTATTTCTTTTTTATCCAGAAACGAATTTCTCAATATGTTATATATTTTTGCGAATTTCCCTATCCTCTCATTTACCTCTTTCTCTATTCTCCCATTGTCTTCAATGATTGTTCCTAAGTAGTTGTAACTTTTAATTTGTTCCAATGCTTTTACCCCGATTTCGATGCTATGTTTTCTTTCTTGTGCTGCTATTATCATTGTGTTTGTTTTCCTCGTGTTTATCTCCATGTTTATCTTTGTTAGTTCTTCTTGGTATATCTTCAAGTTTTGCTGTAATGTCTCTTCCGAGGAACATTTTTATTGTTCTAAACTATTCTAGTCCGGCTGTGGTGTACCATGGTGTAATTAGACACAAAGAAGTCGGTAACACGGTTGACAATGGGAGCCCACGTGCTCTCGAAACGCTGCGTTCCGCATAATTAATTAATTTGTGTGACTGGAGTTTACTGCTATACCTGTGAAGTATAATATTGATAGTAAAATTAAGAATTCTGCATGATTAAAAGAAATATTAGAGGCACTATGCCTCCACTAACTAACCAACGACATTAAAAGAGTGCAAAATAAAATGAAAGGTAAGAGGACTTTTTTATAATTGGAAAGCTGTTAAATTGAAAACCCAGAATACCTTTACAGAACGAAGAATAAGAAACTATTATTCATTTATTCTTCTTTAACCATAAGAAAGATGGCGGAAAGTTAGCAAGTATGTCACAATTTTAAAAACAATTACAGAAACAGTTAGCCAAATGCAAGTTTTACTTTTCAACGAAGTCTCCATCGCTTTATCGATGCCTTAGTGCCTGTTGCATACAATTGTTTGGATTACTGTCTGAGCCACGTGTGTACTTCTTGCTAAATATCGTCGTCATCCTCGAAATGTTTGCAATCAAGATATACTGCGGAAAACCGGAGAAACGAAGCAGCCATCTTTTAATGTTGTTTGATGAAAGTAGCTTAATAATAAAGAAATTATTGTATTGAAATTAAAATAGATTCCATTCAAATCTGAAACAAAAACCATTGCTTTTAAAAAGAAGTGATTCAAAAACGATTCCCTTACTTTCCATAATTCTAACTTTATAACAAAGCACATGCCTGCATTTTTTAAAACGACAACTACATCTAAATAAAACGAGAAGTAGATAATCATTCCGTTTCCCTCAGCGTAAACGTGTTTTCTTTTTCATCGTTCGTTAGTCTTCGTTTTTTTTTTCCTTCGTTTATGCAAATACGAACCGGAGTCCATCGCATTTGTAAAATCTCTCCATACTCCTTCACGTTCTACAATATAAATTATCGGCGGGAATACTCGCTATAACGAATCCGGAGTCGTAGGCCTTAGATTATGCAAAAATGTCCGACAATTAGTAGCGAAAAATTCATACAAATGCACGCACGCAAGCGGCGAAATCCTCCTCCTTCTCTTCTACCGTCTTCCTCGGCGCGACTTCGCGCTGCAGGACGGCGAGGACGATGGAGCGAAGGCGATAAGACCGAATCGTCCGGCTCCGAGGCAGCTACCTCTACTACACGCACGGTTATACGTAGCTTACGTAAATACACTAACGTGGCATGGGCATGGGTACATGAACGCCTACGCGTCGCTGATTCGCCGAGATATTATTAATTAATGGATAAGAAAAAGGAGAAAAAAAACGAGAGAGAGAGAGGGAGAGAGAAGCGACGGTCGAGAGGCGAGGTATAATGGTATTCATTAAGAAACACACATATTTATGAGCTTCGGAACAAATTTAATTAGAGTATACGAGTAGGCATGTCCGTGATACTGGTTTTAGGAGAGGTTTAGGGAACACGAACCGACGTTTCGTATACAAATGAAGGAAAGGAGATGCGTAGAAACCAGCATAAATAGATATAGTCACTGTTTTGCTTATATTTACTAAGATATGTACAGAATTAAAATTTATATATAAGAAATTTTTCCTTATAATGTGTAGCATAAGAGCGGTCATCTAAAAAAAGCGTGTAATAAAAACAAACGAAGATCTTATTAGTATCGCTTGAATTTATATAATGTTAAGTTCAAAGCCCGAACATGTCTTAATTCCTCGTTTTGAAGCTGCGTTTTTTACACACACTCAAAAGCAACAAAAATGAATACAGCACGTGCAGTTGCCAATACATGGAAAGGTCATAATTCTTTAGTAAGAAATGAGTACAATGGTGGCGTAATACAAGAACAATTGCTGATTTATTAGAACGAGGTATTTTGCGGAGCACTACGCAAAGGCAGGATAAGACCATTACACAGTTATTTACTTAAAATCTACACCTATCGCTGCATCAATTTCAGGTGAAAGGAGAAGGCAGATGCAAATATCAACAGAGATTGAAGCAACATAGTTCTTACAAATGAATATTCATTTTCGGTCTGGGTTTCTGGGTATACACTGCTGGTCATCCTCAAAAATTACACGCTTGAGGTGGCTCCAATATTTGGAGTTTTGCTTCTTCTCTAATTTTTGTCCTCTACAGTTTCCTATTCTGAGCCAGTTGTTTAGCTTCAATTCGTCCCATACTTCTGTTTGTGTCGTGTTCTATACATTTGTCCTTTCCAGGTATTTCGTCGTCTACCTAATCTGTCTTGTGCCTTCTATTTTGGGTCCTAAAATCCTCTTTGTTATTCGATCTTCTTACATTCTGTATACATGTCCAAGCCATCCCAGTTGTCTCTCCTCTATGATGATTTCTATTGGCTTGACAGTTAGACTACTAGTGATTGACGTATTTCTAATTTTGTCTATCATTGTTACTTCTTCTATTCCACTTAAAAATCTCATTTCCATGGCTATGAGTTTGCTTTTGATTCTATTGTGGTGGTTGTCTATAACCCGCTGTCATATGTTAGTGTTAGTCTGGCCACTCTTTTATACACTTCTATCTTTAATTGTTTTGCTATTTGTTTTTTTATCTAAATATGTATGTCTTAATGTATCATATATGAAGTACGTGGAAAATATTTATTAAATTCTGCTAAACTTTGATTTGCATCAAAGTTACTACATGAGGATGATAACGGTCTTAAACACTGTAATTGTTTATGTACGGCTTGGAAAGTCTCCAGATCCTCATCCGATTCGAAGTGTGTGGACCTCCATGAAGACAAGATGAGAAAGTAAATGTTTACGTACTACCAAGTAATTACTTATTCGAATTCGAACAACTTGACACTCTTTAACTCAACGATATTCCAAAAATTTACCACGTATCCTTGCGATATAGACTGCATTTCATATTGTACACCATAGAGAGAATGGTCTTGGAATGAAAATCAGCGTCTAGCAGTCCCAATCGGACTACTAATTACTCGAATAAAAATTAATAGTTGACACAAGCCGAATATTGTATTTTACAGCATTAGGTGTTCTTTAATGGTAATAAAGTAAGGGGAATTGTTGTAACTGGTGTTGACGGCTCTATTCTTCTCCAGCGCAACTTGAGTGTGGCGCCTGATTGGAAAGGCATCCTTATCTTTTATATTGCCATACCCACTTTATGGTGTTAACATAAAATCAATACACCCGGTTTTGCATTAACAATTTAACGCATGGAAACTATGCAAATGATGTATACTTGGACTTTTCATAATTGGACAGAAGCTCAAAACCAAGATCGTTTCACATGATGAAAAAGAATTCAAGCAAGGTCGTTCAACTCGGTCCGCAACATCACTGGATTTACGTGCTAGTTATAGTAAACAGTAACCCACGGTTCGAGTATTTCAAAGATAACAGAGATAGTTCGTTCGTGTAGCACTAGGATGCAAATTGTTGCTCAATTCCTCGCTTTTTCTAAACATGAGGCTGCAGTAGCTTTAGAGGATCAGTGAACCATAACCGGCAATTAGTATAGAACAATTATTTTCCTCCAAGTTATCGATGAAATACAAAGAAACAGAACGTATTTGCTTGATTTATTACCTGATTTCCAAACATCATGAATAAAACAGAAAATGAGATTTCCGTTGCCTCAAGCAACTGCTGAAAGATTTCAAGTATTGCTTTCAGCTGCAGACTGGAAAAAATGCTTCACAATTCAGTTCGACGCAAAAGTCTATAGATGTCAAAGATGAATACTTTGATAAACAATAAATATATATATTGATTGCTTCTTAGTAGACAACTACAAAGGCACTCCACTTGAGACAGTCATCCAGAACAAGTCCTAAAAAGCGTGCTGAATGTTGTACATCATAGTCGTACTTATTAAGAGATAGAAGCTCAGAATAATTAATTTCCTTCGTCTTTAAGAGCATAATGTTGGTTTTACTGTGGTTAAGCTTTAAGTTATTAGCAGTTAACCATTGCTCAAGTAATTTCAAGAATCTGAAGCCATTGCCGATGTCCGTCTCCAATCAAGATCCTACAACTACCAAAGAAGTCAGTCATCGGCATAGTTCATCATTATAGGTCCATCCTCCATCGAAGGGCACTCGACAGCATAGACATCGTTAAAATAAATAACAAAAAGTAGTGGTTCCAAGATACCGCCTTGAGGTACGCCCTAAATGGAATTTGAATAAACACGAATAAGTAGACATGAACGCAATATCGAGACAACATCGGTTAAACCGATTCGAAATGGATCCAGCGGCCACGAGCGCGATAAACGGTAAGCCCTAGGTTTCGCTCGGTAGCGCGCGTTTGAGTCGAAAGTGTATTTATCTCTCGTCGCTCCGTGTTTGTATATTACGAGCGGAGGCATCCATAATGGGCAGTACATACGTACTAAAACCGACGACTACCAGGACTACAACGACGAATATTTTGTATCTCTGTCGTCCTCTTTATCGCTACGTATTCAATACGCAGTTTCGCATCATCGGCTCGACTATTGCTACTATTAACCGCGAGTAATATACTGAACGGCAGCGGTAGCGAACAACAACGGCAGCAGCTACAACAAGAACCGCAGCATTCGGCCGGTAATTATTCCGAAACGATATTATGTGCGACATGGGAATTAATTAGGAGGAGTGTATGCCTTATTTACTTTCCTCTTATTTCTGCCCGTGTATCTCGGCCTATCTCTATAAATATCTATCTCCGATCCTAACTTACGACTCCGAAACGTAAGGAGAAGTTAGTAAATTGCATGGTTTTTTGTTAGTCTCTTATAACGTTCGCGATACGAAAGCGGAGTCTTGAGTTTAGTCTGTACTTCATGAGCCTCAATTAATCATATATGAACGCTCCAACAATATCTTTTCCTCTTACTCTTATTTCATTTCTATATATCTCATCATGACACTGTCCAATTCCAGATGTAGTTCGTTTATTACTGACTCTGGCCGTGGAAGCCTACATATGCATTTCAGTCATACTCATCTTGGCGCTAAGAATATCAACCTTCCGAATGCTTGGGAAATTAGTACAGTATTTAAAAACAATAACCGCTCGGATGTTCATATCTATAGAGTTCTAAGCATTATTTATAATTTTTCGAATTTGGACTCTATGAGTTAGTAGTTGTGTTGGTTTCAATCTCCATATCTGTTTCCCAATCTTCCCTTATCAGAATCTGTTTAGCAATGTAAACAGGCCTGCAAATTTCAGCATTCTCAATACTTGCCTTGGCGAGCTTGTCATCTATTTCATTAGATTATATCCTAGCACCAAATCTTGTGCAATTTCACTAATATCTGAATTATTTCTAGTACAATTGGATGCATTTGAGTATGGTGTCCTTTTTATTTTGGATTTATGCTAGGACTCTTACGGAATCAAATAACTTCGTTGGTTTTATTGATTAAAAATTTCACGAAAATCTAAGCCAATTAAATTCAACGTTGCTAATAACAAGGAAATTGAATTATCAATGATGTTCAGATGTTTAACTGATGATAGTAACTTAAATGTCCAAACACAACCAGCTAAACTTTTAGACCCATCCATTAACGTATCTTCCAATTTGGGATGTCGATAGGTGATATCGAATGAACTTTGGAACTCGTGTGTGCTCTTGAAAGTGAGCATACACGAGACTGGTATCTAGAGACAAATCTAAATGGATTTCTTTCTGAAACTTTCTTCATCATCAATTTTTTTCGAAACTGTAAGCATGCTCTTTGAGGAGAGCTTGTAGATATAAAATGTTGCGAGGACGAGAAACATAAGCTTTTCTAACTCGTTACTTGGAATATTTTGTTATCGCATTTTATTCACATGTATATACTTGTGAATCGGTTAATTTGAACTGAATAAAAATACGAGATTTTTAATAGATTAGGTAACCTCAATGCACGTGTGTAGTCGATCAGCATTAACAAGTAGAACGCGTTTACGCGGCGAACGTATAAACCTACAGGTACACTTAAATACATATTTGGCGTTCTAATGGCACGATAGCGACGAGGAAAATCATGCAAATATATTTATATCTATGCAGTGGTAAAAGATACCTACGCGCACAACGTACGTATACACCGATGTGTATATGAAAGAGGTATTTATTGCTAGACGGCGATTGTAAATTCGAAAACCGTCGCGTATATCTAAAAGCGAACCTCGTATACTTGCTATATAACGTATGTACGTAGCTAGCCTATTCGAAAATTATTTAATACGGAAACTTTAATGAGTTATTACTACTTTTACCCGTTCGGTCGGTTAAAAGCCGAAGGATTGCCATATTTGCCCGCAATCTCGCTACGTTCGCAATTCTAACTTATTGCGGAACGCGCTCACTAGCTCGCCGGTCTTTTCTACTTATACGCGATGGAAAGAGCGGTTTGCCCCTAGAGGATCGTAGTGATCGAGGGCATGTTTAATACTGCCGCTAATTATGCGCACGTACCGCGAATTAAACGGGATGGCGTACCCGTAATGTGTATGGAGATACTTGCGTTCGCCGATGAATATACAACAAATGGAGTTTGTTATCTATTTCAACTAACTACCGGGTGATCGAGTAAAACCATTCGTCTAAAATACGTTCAAATAAATTTTACCGCAAAGTAGCCCTTGATATTACAATTATATCTTAGTTTGTTGTTGAAACTCTTAATTAATGAAACGAATTTTGTTTAATAAAAACTATTTGAATGACACAACAAACACTTTGTTAAATTGACAACAAAACATTGACAAGGAAAACACGGTATTGGTGTGGTTTTTTATTTTTATTTTTCGATGTAGTCGAGGTCTGCGAAATAACCATCTGCATTGGCGATGACCTCCTCATTTGAGGCAAATCTCTTTCCTCCCAGTGATTCTTTCAGCTTTGGGAATAGGAAAAAGTCTTCGGGGGCTACGTCCGGTGAATATGGAGGATGAGAGACTAATTTGTAACGCAACTCATTCAATTTGGACACGACAATGCGGGATGAATGAGGCGGTGCATTGTTGTGGTGGAAAAGTACATCTTCCCGTTGCAAATAAGGCCGTTTCGTCTTCAATACTGCATGGAATCCCATCAATAAATCGCTGTAGTATTACCCCCTAATCGTCCTTCACTTCTGCAGATAGTTGATGAGGACCGCACCTTGGGAATCCCAAAAAATGGTGGTAATTAGATTACTGAATAAATATCAGTCTCGAAAAGATTTGAACCCGCGACATCTACGTTATCGGCGCATGGTGCTATCATTACACCACCAGAGCACGTGTGAGTTCAAATCGCTTTTAATACCTAAATATCACGATGTCTGTAAATATAAAAGCAATTTGAGCTCATAAGTGATCTCGTGGTGTAATGCTGGCACAATGCGCCGGTAACGCAGAGGTCGCGGGTTTAAATCCTACCGAGACTGATACTTTTTCAGAATTTTAACTACGTTGGTTAATTGCAAGGAAATTGTGATTTTATCATTATTAATACCCACGGTGATTTAGTATTAATCATCAGAATATAATCATCGAAAATTAATGGATACTATACCCGTCTCCCCGATAAATGCACATCACGAAAAGAATTCTAAATATTTACCGGTTAATGCAGGGTATTACGTCAACCGCAAGGCTTCGAAAAAGAATATACGAGAAGCGAAGCGATGGGAAAAAAATGTTTTGTAATTCTATCGTTTTTGAAACAAAAGAGGCGCGAACGCACTTAAGAAAGGAGAAGAATTCAAATACGTCATCGCCGTTAACTTACTTGCGTCTAAACAAATATATTTTACCGGCAGATGCGTGCCGGGGCACCACCCCCTTTTATTTTCAGAACGTGCCGGATTTAGAGAAAAAGAGAATTCCGTTTTATTTCGGTGTGTGTCGTCTTTCCGACATCTTTCTTCTACTAGCCGCTAATGTACTAAATAAGTGCGTACGATCTACAGATATAGACAATACTCGTTATGAGGTTTATTTATTTGTTTTTCTCTAAATTGCTTCGAATTAAAAATATGAGCTCGCTATCAGTAGCGGCCGGTTTCGTAATGAATTTAAATCCGTTTTAAATCTTAAAATCAACTATAACCTTCCAAATCCCTTACTTTAAAGCTAAAGGAGCTTCAAAGCCTCGATTTTGTCCACCTTAAAAAGTTATTAAGTTTATTTTATAACCTATCCGATCAGCATTAAGTGTTAAATTAGCAACTTTCTAACCTTACTTTAGATTTATTTTTATTTACAATGAAGGCATTTAAACATAACACATGGGCTGGAAAGTCCCGGGCCTAACAAAGAAAACACGGTTTTTTTGGTTCAAAATTAGCTTTATTCATCAACGTAATCTCCATCAAGAGCAACGCAATCATTCCAGCGCCTCTCTAACATTTCAAGACCAGTTTTGTAGAACGATTTATCTTCTGCCTCAAAATAGGCCTCAGTTTCAGCGATAAACTCTTCGTTCGTGCGAAATTTCTTACAGGGCGAGCATTTTTTTGAGGTCTGCGAACAGCCAGTAGTCGCTGGGAGCTAAATCTGGCGAATACGGTGGATGTGGGAGCAATTCGAAGTTCAATTCATGTAGTTTTGCCATTGTTTTGATTGACTTGTGACACGGTGCGTTGTCTTGATGAAACAACATTTTTTTCTTTGCCATATGCGGTCGTGTCTATGCAATTTCGGCCTTCAAACGCTCCAATAACGCTATATAATATTCATTGTTGATGGTATTTCCTTTCTCAAGATAATCGATAAATATTACACCATGCACATCCCAAAATACCGAGGGCATAACCTTTCCAGCCGATTGTTGTGCTTTCGGCCGCTTTGGACGAGGTTCACCAGTTGCTGTCCACTCAGATGACGATCGTTTTGATTCCGGGGTGAAGTGATGGATCCATGTTTCATCCATTGTCATATATCGACGCAAAAATGAAAGTCGCGATACTATTTATTGCAAAATCGTCTCATGTGGGAATTCGACCCGATTTTGAGAATTTCTGAAATTCATGGTCCAGTACCCTACCATTAAAATTGCTCTCTTAAAACTTGTAATTAAGGTACAGTTATTTACGCAGAAGAGGTGTGATTATTCTTCTACAATATTGTCTCTTTTGGTAAACTGCACAGCTAATAAAATCTAATTTAAATTTACCAATACCTAACAATCAAGTGTGCACTAAGAAGACTAATATTTGAAGGTCACAAACTAAAAGAAGACTACACAGAAAGCCAATTAAAAGTAGCAAATACTGGCTTCAACTAAGAAAACAAAAATAGGAAGAAGTGATAATCAACACGGTGAATAATCTTATAACATACTGTAAATCTGTGGTTATAGACTATAACGACAGATTTGTGTTTGTTGTTGTTTTAAGACATTAAAATAAGAGCGTATATACGCGCATGCATAAAAGACTTTAGTAATCTTCTTCGGTCATACGATTTATTTGTCTTTGCCCCTTCCAGACGATGATGCGCACAACAAAAGATCAGAAGATTTGATGCCAAGGCGCCAACTGACGGATAAAAATATATATTTTCATCGGCTATAATTAAAAGCAACGGCTGCGCGATGATCCGTTTGACATTCTCGACGGTTTTAAGCGGTTAGTGGTAGGCTAAATTTTGATTCCGAACCGTATTTATGCGCCTATATCTCAATTCGTTTGGATTTAGATTGTTCGTCTCTTCTTTGTAATGAAACGAGTGTTGTCCAAATTTGTAAAGAAGATTTTAAATATGGTATTTAAGGTTTTCGAAGGGCTTCCGATTCTGTTTGCTTGTTATTAATGGTGGCATATGTTGCGTAAATGTATTAATTGCAGTAAATGTTATGATATTAATATTGCTTTATGATGAATATTAACGGATACGCAGTTACTTCATCAAAATCATTCATTAGATATTACTTAGCCTTGCAGATTGCTAACTTGTTTTACAGTAAACGTCAGCCCTTAAATTCTACTTAACTACTAACTAAATTTGTTTGATTATAGAATGCAGAATTCAAAGTTGAATGTTTAAAAAGATAAGAAAACTCTCGCACTATTTACAAAATTTCGCTATAGTTGTAATTTTGGTTTCGTTTTCATATAGATTCCAATTTATTTTAGATTTTTATTAAATAGTATCTAACGGGTGCCCTTTTGAAAGTTTATCAAGATTCTGCTACTTTTAGATTTAATTCAAAACCTACTTTGATTACTGCCATTGAAAATGTCGACCACTATTGTTAGTGATTAATTGTAGCAGTAGACTGTATTTGTTTTAAATTGTTTTTATTGAAAAATTGACTACTAAATAGCTGTTACATGGCACACATTGCTCAACGTTGTCTCTATTCTATGCACTTGCTTACAATCTGTCAACGTCACATGGGTAATATTTTTACATAACAAATGCGATAGATTAATTAAGGATGATGTGATGCCCGCACTTTTAACTCGCTATCCAGCTGTGATGGTTTCATAGACGGTATTTCCACCTCGTCTATGACGTCTTTGCCGAGATGGTTGGCACGGGTCTATAATGGCAGTGCAATTAGATGTTAGGTGTTCCGGACTTTCAGCCTCTACCCCACAAAACCTGCAGTCGCTATTCTGTTTCAGACCTATCCTTGCCATGTGGTCCCCAAAGTGACAATGCGCTGTAAGGAAACCTGTGAGGTCACGCAGTCTGTTTCTACTTAGTTCTAGCATAGTCATTGCTCTTTGCTTATTGAAGTGTCCAAGGAACACCTTCGAATGTCTCAGACCAGGAAGATTCTCCGAGCTTCTTAGCTTCTTCTCTCTGTCCTTAAGTTACTTTTTATAGGTGCTCATCCCTATACCACAAACAAAGTTGTGGCGGCCTTTTTTGCTAATAGGTTATTCTAGTTGAGTCTGATTCAAGTGTGTCCTGGTACCGAGTACGTAGAAAGGGATCATAAAACTAGCATATTTATTACTAAATATGCTGTAGCTGTACGGAAATAAGTATAAATTCGTAGGTTTCCACGGCCATAGTTAGTAATAAACGAACTGTATCCAGAATTGAAGCGTGTAATGATAAGGTATAAAAGGACAAAATTAAATAAAAGTAATAGGAAAAGCAAGGAAATAAAAAGAAAAAAGTACAAAAGGTAAAAAAAGGGATAAGCCCCTCTTTTTTCTCTGATTTTTTTTCTTATTCCTTTTTTCACCTTCTTCTTTTTCCGATATTCCCACTTTTTTCTTTCCTTCTCTTTTTCTTCTCTCTTTGTTTTCCCTCTTACATTTATATCATTTTCTCCCCTTATCATGACACGGTCCAATTCGTTTATTATAGTAAAATAATTTTCCTTTATTTACGTTCTAAAAGTTTTATTTTATTATATGCCTACCTTTTTCATATTTACATTCACATTTTCTCATTACAGCACTTGGTTTTGCTTTGAGAAACTTGCTTACATCCGCATCCAATTTAACACTGTTCTGAATATAGAGGAATAAGAACACTTTGAACTATTGCTAGAATTGAAGATAATTAAGCCTTACATTTGTTTTAAGAAGATTTCCACTTGAAACTAGTAAGGTTTTAGGAAAACCATTTGCTGAAAACAAGGTAATTTGAATAAATATTTTCTTCCTGAATGAGCTAAACCAAGAAAATATTATTTATACGTGTCGCAACATCAATTTGTATCCTCCCACAAGAAACGTCACCTAAAATGAAAGACATAAAATAGGCAAAAAGCACACCCCCCAAGGCTTCTTGGTGAACACCTTAAGATGTAAGTTTCGTTCTCATTTACATATGATGCAGTTTCCCGTAATGATTATGACGATCGTAATAAACCATTTCTAGGACATAAAGAGTAATCCACAAACCGCATCATAACCATCACGTAAAGCCCTCTACTGATTTACAACGGATGAGTTTTGAAGCTTATGCACCGAAGGATTTAACAGACGTACCGTCAGCAATAAACCTGCATAGTAATTACCTAAAATCCTGCACCTAGAGCTATACTATTACGTCTCATCTGTAAAATAACAACGAGCGTACCCGTCAACGCTAGACCAGAAATAGAACGACAAAGATCGTTTATTAAACTGCATTAGGTGCGAGGGAATGTATATACCTGCATACGTACGATAAATGCGTGCGTTCTCTCGGCGGTAAGAGCTGCTAGCTTAGTTGGTCGATCGCGAGTAAGAGGTACCACGCGTTATATCCAGCATGAAACCGAACGTACTTTCGGTTCTGAGTTAGGCACGTTAACGTTGGCATAATTAATAAACAGCAACGCCGAATGGTGTGTGTTTTACGAGAGTTTACGATTGCTCGTGTTACCTGAAAACAAAAAGGATGGAGGAGAAATTCTTTGGAATTGCTAATGTTGAACTAGTCTCTATATTTATCCAAAAATTTTGACCAGTTTTATCAGTAAAATTATGATCGGATTGGACAAGTTTTTAAATACATTTTCATACCGCACAGGAACGAAACATAATGAGATGGAAGATATAGGATTAAAAATTAATCAACCTCCGAATGAGTTCCTCTATTCAATTTTTTTATTTGTTTTAAATTCAAATGTATATACGAGGGCGACCTGAAATGTTTCCGCAATCGACAAGAAAAACGCGGCATTGGTGTGGTTTTTTATTTTTATTTTTCGATGTAGTCTCCTCGAACATCAATACACTCTTTCAAATAGTGCTTAAGTCTCTTCAAGCCGTCGGAGAAGTAGGATGTTTCGAGGTCTGCAAAATAGCCATCTGTAGCGGAGATGCCCTCCTCATTTGAAGCAAATCTCTTTCCTGCCAGTGATTTTTTCAGGTTTGCGAATAGGAAAAAGTCGCTCGGGGCTAGGTTCGGTGATTATGGAGGATGAGAGACTAATTTGTAGCGCAACTCATTCAATTTGGAGACGACAATGCGGGATGAATGAGGTGGTGCATTGTTGTCGTGGAAAAGTACATCTTCCCGTTGCAAATAAGGCCGTTTCATCTTCAATACTGCATGGAATATGATCAATAAATCGCTGTAGTATTACCCCGTGATCGTCCTTCTCTTCTGCAGGCGGTCGATTAGGATTTCACCTTGGGAATCCGAAAAAATAGTCGCCATGACCTTTCCAGGCGATGGAACTGTCTTTGCTTTCTTCGGAGCCGATTCGCTCGGAAAAGTCCACCGCCTCGACTGTCCCTTGGTCTCCGGTATGTAGTGCTGGATCCAAGTCTCATCCACGGTTACGAAACGCATGAAGAAATCTCTTGGATTGCGTTGGATCTTGGCCAGGCGCTCCTCCGAAACGGTCACCCGATTTCGTTTTTGCTCCGGTGTGTAACTTTTTCATCCCCAAAATTTCGTGTAGGATACGGCCAACGCGTTCTTCTGAGATGCCTATTGTCTCTGCTATCTTTTTCAGCTTAAATCGGCGATCGGCTAACACGACATCATGAATCATGTCGACCATTTCATCGTTGGTAGCGGTTTTTGTTTGTGCGACCACGTTTGAACTTGCTCACCCAGAAGTTGATGGTTGAAAATGATGGTGTACATCCGCCATGAACCTCTAGTAAAATACTTCGAATTTCCGTGGCCGTTTTCCCAGATATCCAGAAGTGTTTTATCGCTGCACGAAATTCGATTTTATCCATTTTTGCGAAACCGCTTGACTTGCTACATAAAACGTACTCTTAAACAGCAACTATTGACAATAAACGTCTGAAATTGTGACAGTTGTCATTGCCGAGCAATGAATCCACTTCAACCTCGTCGATTCCGGAAACATTTCAGGTCGCCCTCGTATTATTATTAGTGTTAAGCTGGTCTTTAGTTATCAAACAATTTTCACCAGTTGTAGCAGTTAAATTCCGATTAGATTTTGTTAGTTTTCCATATATTCACAAACCCTACAAGAATAGAATATGATAGAATAGAAGATATAGGATTAGAAATTAAAGAAAAATAAGTGGGAAGAGATAAACATACACACGAAATCGGTAAACGAAAAAAACCCAAAAAGAAAGATGGACAAAACAAACGGACAAGGACGACGAATGCGAACTATTAAATAGGATAGAAGCGAAGAACGAAGTGAGCGTTGAAAAAAATTAAACCAACAACAACACAACGACAGAATTGTAATTGCCTATCGGTTGGTATACCTGCGTGGTGTTGCGCGTATGATGCTCGCCCGAGTAGAATGAGGTTTATTTTTAAGACGAAGCAACAAAATGAAAAGCGGAAAAAAAAGAAAGCGAACTACTAGAAGGAGAAAGATAGCAGGAAGGAAAAAGAGAGAGAGAAAGAAGCTGAAAATCAAACAACATTAAAAACATTATTAACGTGCCTGTCTCGTCCGGCCATTAATGTAAAAGATAGGCGCATATATAGATATACATATATATACGGTATACGGGATGCCCGGTGATCGTCAAAGGGACACGCCAGTCGGGAATTTACAATTTTATTGTTGGTCATTTTCATTATTAAATTACCGCCGCGGTCGTATTTTACGCCGTATTTGGCGATTTTTTCCGTCCCCGTACAGCGGATGGACTAACTAATAACGGAGACAGACCGACCTCGTCGACGTCGAAAAGAGCAACGCGTCAATATACATACCAACCAACGTATTTACTTAAATACGTCACCTTAGAAGATTTACGGAGGTGTAAGATTTCTCGAAAAGCCTTAGAGACGTACCGAATGATCATACTGAATGATCAATGAAGTACGACAATTTTTATTTTATAGTTTATAACACATGGGCTGAAAAGTCCTGGGCCCAACACATAGATGACGCTAGTTTTATTGCAGTCACCTTTCTCTCAGTTACTACTAACCTTCAAAAGACAGCTGTTAAAATTTCATGATAGTCTATTCATTAGTTTGTGAGTTATTGTGCTAAGAGTCACGCTACTTTTGTTATTTTCAAAACAATGGATCAAAAACAATTTCGTGTTTTAATTTTACACTGCCTCTTGATGGGAAAAAATACCGTTCAAGCGAAGCAATGGCTTGAAAAGTGTTATGGGGACTGCGCTCCATCAGAAACAACAATAAAACGTTGGTTTGCTGACTTCAAACGTGGTCGTAGAGACACCGATGATGCAGAACGCAGCGGACGTCCAAATGAGGCGGTAACACCAGAAAACATCAAAAAAATCCACAAAATCGTTTTGAATGATCGAAAAGTGAAGTTGCGTGAGTTAGCTGACATCGTAAAGATATCAAAAGAACGTATTGGCTTTATATTGCATGAGCATTTGACTATGAGAAAGCTCTGTTCAAAGTGGGTGTCACGTTTGCTCACTGTTGACCAAAAACAGGAACGTGTTGATGATTCTGAGCAGTGTTTGGCCATGTTTAAACGTAACAAACCGGAATTTTTGCGTCGATATGTGACAATAGATGAAACATGGATCCATCACTTCACTCTGGAATCAAAGAGATCGTCATCTGAGTGGACAGCAACTGGTGAACCTCGTCCAAAACGCCCGAAAGCGCAACAATCGGTTGGAAAGGTTATGGCCTCAGTATTTTGGCATGTGCGTGGTGTAATATTGATTGACTATCTTGAGAAAGGAAATACCATCAACAGTGAATATTATATAGCGTTATTGGAGCGTTCGAATGCCGAAATTGCAAAGAAACGACCGTATATGGCAGAGAAAAAAATATTGTTTCATCAAGACAAACGCACCGTGTTACAAGTCAATCAAAACAATGGCAAAACTACATGAATTGAACTTCGAATTGCTCCCACATCCACCGTATTCGCCAGATTTGGCTCCCAGCGACTACTGGCTGTTCGCAGACCTCAAAAAAATGCTAGCCGGTAAGAAATTTCGCACGAATGAAGAGGTTATCGCTGAAACTGAGGCCTATCTTGAGGCAAAAGATAAATCGTTCTACAAAAGTGGTATTGAAATGTTAGAGCGGCGCTGGGATGATTGCGTCGCTCTTGATGGAGATTGCGTTGATGAATAAAGCTAATTTTGAACCAAAAAAAACGTGTTTTCTTTGTTAAGCCCGGGACTTTTCAGCCCATGTTATATAACTGCCGTGTAGTGTCCTACAGAAGTTGGCACATACATAGAACCATAACACCATATACATTTTTTTTGGTTGAAGGATGTCGATTCCATTTCATTACTTTCGAAATGTATCTTTTGCGCAACAAAATTTCGTATCAATTCTTTTATGTTAATTTGTGAAGTGCAATGCACGTTGAATGCGATGACGCTTTGGAAATTATGTCAGTTTAAAATTTAAATGAAATCGTATTTAGAAAGAAGCAATCTATCTTCAAACATCTGAAAGTGCCTTTGCAAACAATATTCAACAATTTTTGAAACTCTGAACGTCTAAATTCTGTGACATAATTGGATTCTACGATTGCTGAAGAAAGCTATGGTAGCAAAGATGATAATGCAAAAAGTAGCAACTCTCGCTTTATGTAGAATAATTCGCTGTATTCATGTTAAAATCGCCATTCGAGAATATTAGTAACGATTACAGAAAAGCACGAAGACAAAAGAAGGAAAAGCAAATCTTCCCACGATCGTAAATACTTTACTGCGTATAGTTAAGTGAATAATGTTTAGGTCTCGCTTATGTATCTGTATGTATTTATAATGTACGGCGAATAGTGTCCGCGTGTAATTTAAACGACATGATTTGTCGATTTGTACCGGCTGGTTTTATGATGCAACGATAATGTACGATTTCCATTGTTTGCGCATCGCCACTCTTCTGCGGAAGTGTCCGGGCGCACCTGTGTACATCGCATTTCACTAAACGCATCAACGAAACGAAACCGTTTCAATTATAATAGACGGGGAACCGTAAATAGCGCGATACATAGCGCACTTTATTGTTTCTGTTACGGAAGAACGTCGCTCCGCCTCACTTTCAGTTATTACGTTCGTTACATGTTTCGCAGAACGAAATAAAATAAGGAAAATAACAGAAACAAATGCAGGACGTCCGTTCTTCTTACATGTAAAGGTAACCCAGTTAGAAATTAAAAGGTGAATAATTACCAACGCGAATAAATATAGAAATTTGACATTCAAAGTACGAAGGTGTATCATAATACCCCATCTCTTATCTATTTCTAATTGTTTTCGACATTTACTTAACTGAGATTTGTAGATCATATCTACATAAGTTTGTATCTGCAAATATTGTTGTGCTGGGGCTAATTCTTGAATTGTGTATCGTGATTGTTTATAAAAAAAAATGATCCTGTAGAACAAAGAGCCGTAATAAAATATCTCCAGAAAAAGGGCATGACGCCAACTCAATAAGGACATTATAGCAACTATTGGTGAATCTGCAGTTTCTTATGATATAGTCAAACGCTAATGTCGAGATTTTAAATGCTACTATACACCAACCATTCCTTCAGTTGTGCAACAGCTACCATATTCACCAGATCTGACACCTAGTGATTAGAAGTTCCTCCCCGAATTAAAAGAAATCTTGCGCGGGGCAAATTTCTCTAGTAATTATGACGTGATACAAGTTGTAGAGAGGTGGCTTGCAGAAGTCGGACAAAAACTTTCCCACTCTTGTACAGTAGCAATCACAAATATTTGCTCTTACATTATCAACGTTTTATTAAATATCAAAATCACATAAAACAGCAAATCGATGGATTATATCCAAAGCTACTATTGAAAACCAAACTGCATAAACAATCGGATCAAATGTCAACAACACTTATCTAGATTTTGTTGGACTCCTTTGAATTCGATGAGCGTGGCACATCTGGGCGGCATGGAGTCGATCAATTTCTAGATGATCCCCTTTGATTTCTCCTCGAATTATACGAACTCCTACTGCGTATTTGTAGTCCTCAATATTCCGCATTTCCTCCTAAGTTTCTCCCAGAAGGTCAGGTTGTGGAGGGAGCTTCTCTCTGGCGAAAGTAGTCAATAATGAAAGCAGAGGTGTGCTTCAAATCATTATCTTAGCGCAATATCGATTCAGGACCCGTTACTCCTCGCATGGGGGATCATATGCTTCTCCAGAATTTCTTTGTACGTGAATTGCTCCATGACCCTAAGAATGCAGACGATGAACGTTCAGTTCTTCATTCTTGATAGAAGTGAACGGTTTCACTCCATCTCGCAGACGACCTAACGACAAAACCTTAAACAGCATGCATAGTGCAAATATACTCCATAAGTTGTAAATGTCTATGTCTACGAGTTTCACTCTATATATATTTTGAGACGCCACCAACTAGCGAATCGAAAGCTGGTAATATTGCATTTCTAGATACCACCATCCTTAAGTAGTAAGCTCTGACTGACAGTTCGGGTCGCTGCTTTCATGGAGCAAACGTGATATATACGATTTGTCATTGCAACATGGACTTGTCAAGAGAATATATATGCGCAATGAACTATTACGATTTTAAGGTCGGTGTAAGCAAGCAACAGAGTTTCGAGCGATTGCAACTACTATACAGTGAAGATAACGTATTTAGTGTGTTCAAAAAGTAAAATAAACATTTTTTGTTTTATTTTATCCAGATTCTGTTTGGTGACGGATGCAGAAGCAAGGAGATAACGAAGCATCCCCAGAATGTTAGAAGAAATCAGATAAAGGCTATAAGGAGTATTCCTTGAAAACAGTAAAAGTTCTACCTCCTGTAAGGATTTGGTCACGCATTGCTGTAAAAATTGTAGTACTACTTTAACATATTTTCTTTTTGCTCTCGGGAAGCTCTCTAATCATTCCTTCACCGAATCGGAATAAATAACAATCCTATATGGATGTATCATTTGACTATTCTTGATGGTACAAAAATAAGAACTAATACAGTAAGAATAAAGTTGAATTAATACTCAATGCCGAAGGTAAGAAATAACTTCAATGACAATCAATATAAATAAAATGAATAAGCAAATAAAACGGTCGAAAGAGTAGGTATTGACTATATACAATAATAGATAAGGGAGCGTACAAGAAGTGACAGCAACGACTCCTGCCGGTCGATCGTTTAATTAGTTCGGCGATAACCAGCAGCATTGACATTCCTCTTCTTCTTATCCTCCTCCTCCTTTGTTTTCTTTCTTCGTCTTCGCCTAATGCAAATAATCGTCTCTTTTTTCGAAACGACGACTTGACTTGGTCAAGAAAAAGAGATCTATATGTCCCCGATGTACGTATGTAGGTATTCAGCGCGAGTAGGACTAGGTTTGGCCGAGCAAAAGCGCAAGTAGGAGCGCGAATAACTGCTTCCAACTTCAGTAGCAGCAACCGCAAAAGAAGAAGAAGAAGAATTGACATAATCAGTGGTCCAGCGTTGATCTGCGAGGGCCGATGCGCCGAGACCACACCGGAGGTAGTGTGCGACGCACCACCCAATGCATTAATGACCATTCGATGTTGCTATAATTTATGTACTGCTCTTCTTCTTCTTCTTCTTCTTGATCGTCGTCGTCTTCGCTGCCTATACGCGGCGTATTCGAGATGGTGAATTGGGAGTACGTTTTTCGTATGATTTTAATTGTGTGCGTACCTTATATCTGTCCCTTTCTTGCTACCTTCGTATGGTATAAGGATACGTGAGTGGTATGCTTAACGCTCCGAGTGGACTGCAGTCCATGGTAATCGAAATAGCTCACGTTTAAAACGAGAAGCTACTTCCCTAAATTTCTAAATTTAAAGGGAAACACAAGCCATATCACTTTTCGTCATTTTCCTAACATTTTTTGTTTGTTTCACGTTGATATTCAGAAGAGGCAAGAGGATAATCTTTATCAATATGATGGCTAACACGAGAACTGCTGAGAATATTACTCAAACTAGTTATCGAGCCTTTTGCTTAGTTTCGAATCATGATTTTTAATGAATTTCAAATGCTCCAAAACACTACTTCGATAGACGCTATTTAGCCTTTAAAGATGAGGCAGTATCCAAGACTAGTGCTCATAATTGGACTGCTTATCTCAGCATGGACGTATCACTCGCAAAAAACGAATTTCGCGTAGTTCAACTTTTATTACTGTTAATGTTGAAGCAGTTGTTGCAATAATTGAGCGAAATCGAAGCACCGTGAGATTGAAGCAATCTTAGATTTCGGTATTAAAGTAATACACACGATTGCTTTCACATGAAGATTTGAACTTATGAAGGCTTTACAGTCATTGAATCCTACAAAATTCAAAGGCTCGTGTTAGATGGTATAAAGGAATACTCAAGAAATTCTAACGAAATTGTTCCGATTTAATCTAGAACATAAATAATGATTATTTATTCTTTTGATTGTACTGGATGTATCGGTACAGTAACATTAAAAAATTGTAGAATCATGAACGTGTTTGGTATATCAAAATTTCTTTGTGAAAACTCATTGATGAATATTTAAACACGATGAAAACAAGCATGATGATAATAGCGGTAGAAGAAAAAAAAATTTTTGGCAAAAATGTCCAAATTACTACAAATTTGGTAGTGTTATATGTATATTTCCAAAGCCCGTATTCTGTTGGACACCAGTTTTTCTTCAAAGGCACTTTTGTATTTATTAATACAATAATAGCTGAAACAGTTTTAAAAAATTCAAACTCACATACCAAATTAGTCACTTATCATCTCTTAATTCCAAACTCGAAAGATACAGAAAGAAAAATACCAGCATTTTGCGAATTTGAACTTTCCTGTAGGAGATTGGTATTAGCAGATACAGATGCAAGCTGAAATATATTTACATATATAGAAGCATTCTTCGCAGATCCAAACTAAGTTAGAGCTAATTCAATTATAAAGCACTGTATTTCCTTTTTCGAAACGGCGCATCGGTGCGAGGTTCTTCTTTTATTATCTTAAGTATTAGAGATATGGAACGATCCTTGCGTCGTGCACAATAATTACTCGCCCCGTACTGGAGGAGGTCCGCGGCGTATCTGCGTCTCTGTCGCGCTCGTTTCGGACCCTATACACGCATACATATATATGGTCGAACGATGGTGATATTTAGTGATTTTTAATGGGCGACATTAACAAAAACGACGAAGAAAGATAACGACAACAATAAAGAGCGTCGACAAGCCTCTCGGACCCTGAATAAATTAGATCGCCCGGACGGACAGGCCGGGCCCAAGACCGTACGAACTCTGCTATATAGGTATACACAATGATATGTATGTATTAGATGCGGGGACCGACAGTGATATATAATTTTCCACTTAATTATGACAATTAAGGAATACGCCGAACATGAGAAATAGAAGATTCTAACTACCTAGCCGAATTGAACAAGGGAAACGAGGTGGAATCGATAGCGGGTTAATTTTTTGTTGTGTATTTATGGAGGTAATCTTTTTTGTTGTAGGCTTGTTTTTATTAAATTCAAGAACTAACCCGGAATGTCAATGATTAATTTTAATAAATATAAAGTTATATTCTATTTCAGTAGCTTATGCGCAAGATATTGTATTAACATTTATCAACAAGTTTAAGTTTTATGGTAGTGAGTCATGGATAACCACGAATAGAATCAAAAGCAGAGTTACGGCCATGGAAATGAGATTCCTAAGAAGAATAGAAGGAGTAACTAGAAGAGACAGAATCAGAAACACGACAATCACAAATAGTTTGGGTATCAAACCAGTAGAAGTGGTCATAGAAGAGAGACAACTGGGATGTCTTGGACATCTATACAGAATGGAAGAAGATCGAATCACAAAGAGGATATTTGAAACAGCCAAAACAGAGAACGTTTAAACATGGCCAAACACTGCTCAGAATCATCAACACGTTCTTGTTTTTGGTTGACAGTGAGCAAACGCGGCATCCACTTTGAACAGAACTTTCTCGTAGTCAAATGCTCATGCAATATAAAGCCAATACGTTCTTTTGATATCTTTACGATGTCAGCTAACTCACGCAACTTCACTTTTCGATCATTCAAAACGATTTTGTGGACTTTTTTGATGTTTTCTGGTGTTACCGCCTCATTTGGACGTCCACTGCGTTCTGCATCATCGGCGTCTCTACGACCACGTTTGAAGTCAGCAAACCAACGTTTTATTGTTGTTTCTGATGGAGCGGAGTCCCCATAACACTTTTCAAGCCATTGCTTCGCTTGAACGGTATTTTTTCCCATCAAGAAGCAGTGTCAAATTAACACACGAAATTGTTTTTGATCCATTGTTTTGGAAATAACAAAAGTAGCGTGACTCTTAGCACAATAACTCACAAACTAATGAATAGAATATCATGAAATTTTAACAGCTGTCTTTTGAAGGTTAGTACTTACTGAGGGAAAAGTGACTGCAATAAAACTAGCGTTATCTATGTGTCAGGCCCGGGACTTTTCAGCCCATGTGTTACTGTTTGCTAGACCGAATGAACAATTCTATTTAAATCGCTATTTAAATTGCTAAATTTCAAGAGACTACTTTAAATACCTAAATGTCCGTAGTCATTTGAAATTTAGCGATCCACATGACGATCTGTTTTTTTTTCTTCTTTCTCTTGCAGCATAATAAACGTATTTATTATTAATAATATTGTGCAGAACATGGATATTTTGCCTTTAATTAAATTGCCATTAAAGTTTACCAATTTATATGCTGGTTATTTGCAATTATAATTTATTCAGTCTACCCGAGAACACCTAATTAAATCTCTTTACTTAATATGTCAGCATTGCTTCTCAGATTACATTCGATCGTACTTGAAAAAAGCAATTGAATAGGACAGAAAAAAGAAACAATATACCTTGAAAACAATGAAATAAATGCAGTGATAAAAATTGCTTTTATTATCCGTTCACCATTCACATTACCTATTATATACATACATTCATCCCATACAAAGACAATTCGCACCGTTAATTTATATATTTCATCGCCGTAAATATATGTACAACCTGTCGAGTGTCGACATCTCCGAAGGAACGGTTGACGCATCCAATCTGAATTCGAATCGAATATTTCTAATAGGTGATTAATGGCCCGCAATACGCACACATATGTAGGCAGACAATGCGTTACGCGAATCCTTTTTCATCCACTTATGCATGCGTAAATAGGTACGATCCTTGCCTATATATGTGTATACGTATTATTGCTTGCCGAGAGATACGTATGCACATGTAAGCGTTATATTAGCCTTATTAACTGAAAACGTAAAGTAGATAAATTAACGTTTGGTCGGCGATAAATTCTTTTTGTTTCGTGAGAGAGAGATGAATTCCAACTATGCGCCTTTGGCAAGGCGTTCTCGCCAAAGAAGGACCTCCGGCCGACTGGCCAGGATGGATGAATATTCCAAATCGACTTTTATTGTCGACGGCGCAGCATAATCCTTTATTAATAAAAATGTTATTGCTTGACGAACACCTGTTCGAGCTCGCGACTGTTAACAAACGAAGGACGACGCGTACGTGCAAGATTTTTACATACTCCGCCGTTGGAAAGTTTAAGCGCATACTGCGAGACTGTGATCGAGGTTTAAGAATTTTATTTGTGAAAATTTTGCCTTCGCATATGCATTTTTGTTCTGATATTACGTACTTCTGTTATTACGTACAAAATTTTTTTTTTGTACGTTTGTAGGTTTTTCTTTGTAACGTACTTATTATATAAATCTGGTATAAAGCAGCATGCTATACGCGTTAAATATCGGGGAATTACCATTCTCGAAAGAACAGTAGAAGCTCGCACACTACAATCGCTGTTACGTGGGGTATATAATATAATGTACTAAAGAGATTTTCCGATTTTTCTTCGCGCGAGTTGCAGTTAAATGTCTTAAGGAAAACATCAGTCTCTACCATAAAGATAAATAAAATTCTCGCATTAGAATGGACAAACAAAAATGTCAAGCGATTACGTAAACTTGTTTGAGGGAGAGTTGATGAAACTTTACTACGGGTGGTTTGAGTACCATCGAGCCAATAATATACCAATTAATGGTCCTTTTCTTCAAACTAAAGCAGAAGAATTTGCGAAATTATTCAACGACAGTGAGTTTCAGTGTACAGCGGATTGGTTTCTGCCCACCCGGCATCATCAGCGTGGTTTCGAGCAGTCTTATCCTAAACACATGTAGTTCTCTCGCTGCTTCTATCACCATACTTAACATATGATTCAAGTGAATATTCCTAGTGCTAACTATTATAACATGTGCAGTTTCCCTATGCAATGCTCTTTGGTGCAAAAACACCCTCTCAGGACTAGCAATCTTAAGTATTGCTCGAGAGAAGGCTGGGAAACTGTACCCGCTTCTTTTCGCTGTCTGACTTTGCGGATAAGGAATATTCCTTTGTATCGTAGGGTTAAGTATGGCGATAGAAACAGCGAGAGAATTACAAGTGCTAACATAAAACCGCTCGAAACCACGCTGATGACGCCGGGTAGGCGAAAACATGTCCGTGTGTTAGCGTTTTATGGCTTTTCACATGGCCTTCTCGTGAATTGATTTCACTAATACCATGAGAAAGCTGTATTTACAGCGTTTTCTTATCTTGACATTAAAAGGCTACTTTTTACTTATGCCGCTAATCGTCGGGCATGGGCGGCATCTAAACTTTTTGAAGACGAAATAAGAACTTGGGATAAAAACCTAACAAAACAAAAACGAAAAATTATATTGTTGATCGACAACTATCCAGCTCATCCCCGTATAAGTGATAAAAATATTCGTCTGGAGTTTCTACCACCGAATTCCACCCCCGTGATACAGCGATGCCTGTTATTAAGAAAGACACCAAAGGATTAACAACAGAGAAAAGAAGAGTTTATTGTGACTGTCAAGGAGACTTCTGTTAAAGTTTCAATTTCGCCCATTAAACCATTGTTTAATTTCATATTTACTTATATCATTCTTTACCTTTTTAGTTTTCCATTACATTAGAAGTCGTATTTCAGAATATATCATCTACAACTTATAATTTTTGAAACACAATTTCTGAAGTTCTTCTATTCAAAGTGAAATTTCTTTTGGTTTGAATATAAACTATTCACTTTTAATTTTTTTCTATAATTATTCAATTTAGTCTCTACAAAACATGCTTGATTCCTTCGTAAATAATAGGTGTAAACCAAAACTTTTTGACGGTGCTGTATTTATCTATATGTTGTATATGCATAGACCTCATTTTAAATGCGTTTCAGAAGAAAAAACGTTTCTAATAAAAGTTTCACAATCGCGTATTATTTCCCTCCGTAAATGGATGATCGGCACGTCATTTTATTCTACTTTATACCGTAAAGTAGTCGGCGTAACTTGATTACTTTACATATGAGGACGCTAGAATAATATGCGAGATCGATATAAAAAAAATGTTTCAATCCTTCTGCCCGTACGATATGGACATAAAATCTGCGCGCATATTCACATCTACATATGAATGTATGTAGATATGGCCTGGTATTTGTTATGCGTGCATTTAGATGCTATCTTTATGATATATCGTCTTAATTATTGCCTACATAAACCGTCTATTATGAGAGGATAATTACGTTCGTACGGACAGTGCAGATTTGAACGAAGGTAAACGCGAACGCGTGCATCACATATATATGTAGATGTTTGAAGTGCAGCAGGCTTGAATGAACCACTTTTGGTCTACCAGAGCCATTAACCTACAGTTTACGGCGAGACTTGCATATCTTTCTATTGGGCAAAAAAATACACGCGCTTTCGATATGCGATGAAGGCAGCTATAGAATCTATTAGAAATTTTATAATGTAAGTCGAGATTCTAAGATAATTTTAAAGTGGATACTGCGAAAAATATATGTATATGAAGGTGATGGATATAGAAGTTATGTTCCATTCTAACAATGTGAATTGGTTTTCATATTTCCGACCCGAAAAAGAATAAGAAAGAGGAGCTTTTTGTGATATATACAAATTTCATTTGTACCCTATCCATCCAACGTAATTAATATGCTAGCTTATTTTAGAAATTAATAATACCACGTGTCAGCGAACGCATAAATTCTTAATTCTATTGATTGTGGACGTTTTATGTATTACTATTACGTATTATATCCTCTATACTTTTGCGAAAACTTGTCAATTCCATTCAATGCGAGATATAAGTGATTTTGGTTTCCCTGCAAGCGTAACAAAATTGATCCATTCGCATCTAACTACACATCTCTAATATTTTCTGGTTCTTCTGGTGTATATCAAAGGACTGGAATGCAATGAACTTCCATACTCAGACGATCTTGTTAATTATTTTTACTTTCTTACTTAAATTTTTAAAAACACCTGCTATCTGAGTTAGGAGGAATATTTCATCTAGATGTGACGTATTTTGGATTAAACATTCTCTATTAACTATACGGACAATTATTAATGTAACACACAGTGTATAGTAAATAATATAGAACACAGACAAATTACTCGGGACTGAAATGGTTCAAATCGTTCGTATAAAATTAGAATTTAAATAATGATTTAAATCAAAGTGATTTTTTATTTTATATAACGATTCGGTGGTCCAGTGGTAAGAGCGCTAGCACTTGAATTGGACAACTCAGGTGTTGTGCGTTCGAAGCCAACGTTCTTTTTCACTTTACACATACTTCTCACATCTTAAGGCTCCTGCGATTATGACAAGTTAAAATAGCTTATAACCAGGTTGCGCCGTTGGCGACAAAAAAGTCATCATGTACATGAATATCCTCATGCACATCTATACTTAGAGGACATCCAAATTGTGTTACCTGGCGGATCTTGATATTTTAATTATTTAATTTTAAAAGATGCGATCAGTCGCTTTTCGAACTTCTTTATATTCACGTTGTCTAATTCTTGTTTGTTATTCTGGCCTATTTTGACCATGTAGGAGCCCAAAGTATCACCAGGGTCTGTTGACCAACTCTGGCATGTCTTTACCGCGTTTTCCTACGCATATTTCTTAACAAAATATTGGAAAAAACTACGTTCTCTTCTTGTCATTTTAATAAGAACATCTACACTCGTTCAGATTGCGACGGTATGGCATTCGACTCTTATCTAGTCGAATGCTAGTTTCAACATGTTTTAACACTTTTCCGGGAGAATGGTTAACTTGCGTGAACATCTTGTCGATTCCGTATTCTCGTTTAGTATTCTCAATGCGTTTTCAAAATAATACATGATTTTACCATCACAGAGAATTTCCTAACAGAGCGCAGGTTTCTCTACATGCAACTATGAACGGCTCGGTAGTCCAGTTGTAAGAGGACCAGCACTTGAATTTGGCAACTCGGGTGTCATGTGTTCGAAACCAGAGTCCGATGAGTACAGTGGCGGTACTTTTAGGAGGGGTTCGGTATGCTCCCGAGTCACCATTCGCCGTTGGCGCGTCACCCTATACGGCGAGGGGTGAAGTAACAAGGCCATAGAACACTTTATACATAGTTTCCTACACCTTAAGACTTCTCAAGTTATGATAAGCTAAAAGAGCTTATAATCCTGTAGGGTCACCAGCTATAAATAAAAAAACATTAATAACAAATCCAATTAATATAGTCTCCATAAAAATCTACTTCGAATTTAAAGGCCGTTTCAACTTTTTCTCTCGCTTAGCGACGATTCTCTTCACGTCTACTTCCCCGATATCGACTGAATAACGAACAGAACGACTTCCATATTACTCGCGCGTGAAAATGGTCAAAAAGAATAACGACGACGCTATCTGATAACCTTACGTACAGGTTGGAACGATACTTACTTCTCGATATTAGCTAATTTAAGTTGCCTATAACCGGGCATCGCTACCCAGCGCACTTTAATTGATGGCGGGCAGTCCGAATCAGTTATAACAGCCTGCCTCTGTACGTCTATCAATATCTCGTCCGGCTCTTTTTTGCCGGCCGGCAGTTTTTTCTCCCCGTTTCTTGTTCTTCTGGGTTCGGCGTACGTTCCGTTAATTGCGAGATGCGCTCTATGCCGAGCAGGATTCATTGAATCCACGAGACCCGCGTAAATATATGGACAATGCGATTACGCCAGATTATAAGAATTTCTACACGTTCCGGCCATAAGCAGCTGGCACGTGTACCGTGCGTATTTGGAAACTGGCAGAGCGACGCACCGACGATAGCCGGAGGCGAGAGCAAGCGGTATGTGAGCATCGACGAAGAACTGTTCGAATGATCTTCGACAGAAAGCAACGTCTCGGAAAAGCGAAGGATTTTTACGAAAGAATTGCTTTTCTGTAATTCGTAAAAACAAATTCTTAGCATTTTAGCAGTGAGCGGAATTCACATAGACGTAAGTAATCTTATTCGTAATTTTGCTTAAGAAGTCAAAGGGTTTCATGCAGCAAAAGTAACAGTTTGCACGTTTAATTGCGTCTAACCATAGGATAGGCAAATGCTAGTTCTTACTGTTTAAGTATTAAAGTTCCACTAATACTCTATATATCCCACAGATCTAATATCATTTACGCCGATGAGCAGCGAGTCTTCCACACACATCACAGTAGCGATTGCACTATTGCCAATATTTAGAGATATGTCATTTAAAGTACACCAATCATTAATAAGGGTAAGGTAAGCCTGCAACTTAACACAATCAACTAGCGAATCGATAACATTGTAGATTTTAAGATCATCAGCGTAAGCTAAAGCCTCACATCGCAATTTATCGAGCAAATCATTCAGAAAAATGTTAAATAAGAGTGGTCCGAGATTAGAACCATGCGGAACTCCAGATAGTATTGTGAAGCGAGTGGACGAATAACCATTATAGAAAACGTAACCACTCCTTCCAAAGAGATAAGATGAAATGAATTTTACCAACGAAGGGCAGAAGCCAATACCTTCCAATTTAGCTCAAAATAAGTTGTGTTCAATGCCCTAGCAAAGAAAATATAGACAACATCGACCTGTCCTCGCTGGTCCAATGCTCCAGATATATACTGGGTGATATTTGCCAAGTTCGTTACGGTGGATCTACCTGATATAAATCCGTGTTGATGAATTGACAAAAATGGTTTAACATTGAAAGAAATATTATTATTTGAATATGTTCAAATACTTTTCCAAAGGTAGCTGAAATCTTTATAGGTCTATAATTCACAATGTTAGCCCGGTCACCTCTCTTAAACACTGGCACTATTTTACTAGTCTTCCAAGTTGTCGGAAATGTGGAACTTTTAATAATTAAATTGTATAGTATACACAGTGGATACGCATAGATAGAGGCAGATTCACGAACTAGAAAGCTCACCCGATGTCATATAATTAGTAAGCCTTGAAGCACTTCATCCCCAGTAACAAAGGATACACCAAAAGAGGGACACGTAAAATTCATATTAATTTAAGACCAAATATATTTTTAGGGAAAGACTATATAAGTTTTCAAAGCAGCTTTCGGAATCAATATACAGAAATGCATGATACACGTGTTAATGTCCAAGAAGATAATCAGCTCGTTTAGATTCGCCAACAGGACCGTCAAAGAAAAGGCACCAGAAACGGACTTGATTTCTTCTCTCGTCGATGTACACATAACGGACGTGTGCATGCGCGCCTTTTTCGAAAAGGGAAAAAAACAACGCGCCCGAGTTCCATTCGACACGCATCGTTCATAATTTTTTTGTTTTATGGTCGCGCAACCGTACGCTGGCATCGTGTCCTCTCGTCCATCGTCTTCATCCTCGTCGATACGCCGATATAAGCATGCGTTTCGCATTGTCGCCGACCACCGCGAAGTAAATAAATCTTATTAAATTCCTCTTACAGTAGTCGGCGGGCAGCGGGCGTCTTTCCTCGCGGCGAGGAGTACCGTTCGTACTCGGCGCGCCTATGGCAAAGAAACGCGAAAGCGATAAATAATCTCGATGCTGTAAATTTCGGACTATCGCCAGCGAATGTCAATCGAAAAAATGGAAGCCTATACAACCTATGTACGTGCATTTCTTTGCTAGATTCGAAGACATCCGTCTACAGACGATAAATTCACGTTTATTAAGAAGTATGCGGACGTTGACTTGCTCGGATCAAACTTGCAAAAAGGAGTAGGAATAAAACTTGTATTATTGGTATTATGAGGGTTTACAAGGACAGATACACGCATTCACTAACCTATAATTCAGTTGTTAGCTTATACTAGGTGTATGCATAAGTTCTTTCCGGTTTTCCTTTTTGCTAAAAAGAAACACGTAATTTTCAAGGGAATTAATTTCCTTTATTCAAAATATTCACTGCAAAAACTGCTTGCTTTTTGAGCCAAGCCATTTGTCGAACCATTTTTCAACTTCCTCCAAACTGCTAAAGTGCTGCCCCATTGATTCGAAGAGGTGATAGTCAGGTGGCGCCAGCTCTGGAAGTACGGTGGGTAACCAAGGATGTCATATCCAAGCGATTTCAAAGTGTCTTTCACTGGTTTTGCATGCCATGTAACAAAATCACTTTGTCATGTCTTCTGGCCGATTCCGGTTGTCTTTTGATTAATGCATAGTTTAAATTAACCATTTGTTGACAATAGCGTTGTGTATTTACGGTATCGCCGGGCTTCAAGAGTTCCCAATACACAATACCGCTCTGGCCCCACCAGACACAGAGCACGGTCTTCTTGCCGAAACGATTTGGCCTTGGTGGTGAAGGTGACTCCCATTTACCGAGTTTATTGATCTTCCCCTGATTGCTTCTTTTGACACATGTAATCCTCTGCTGATTGCCGTTCAGTTTAAATTGGATCATCATCCAGTAACTCCTGCAATTGCTCGTCTTCGCATTTTTGGGGTCTACCGAAGCACTCGCTGTCTTTCATATTGAAATCGCCACTTTTAAACTGTTTAAACCATGTCTCACATGTTCTAATCGATGGAGCGTGTTCACCATATGTTTCTACGAGCAAATGATGGCTTTCAACAGCCTTTTTTCTTTTGATTAAATTAGAAAAGTAATGCGTACCGCAAATGTACTCTCTTAGACATAAAACTCGACATGATCACTGAACGATGAAGCAGATACACTAGTTTCTGGCGGACTCAACTAGTGTGTGCTGAAACCGGAAAAAAACTTATGCGTATACTTGGTGGGTTCAAATCCTACCGGGAACTGTGAATTCTTATTCACAAACTAATTAAGAATTAAAAAATTAACGTTCGCAATACCAAAGAAATTAAATTATTAACTGGTACAGTACATTTGAGAATGCGAACCACAGTTGTACGCGTTTTAAGGACCAAAACCCCTTGAACAAATTGACGATTTGCGAAGGCCGTTCGATTTCGCTCGAATTTTGGTTATATACGTAATTAACCACGCTGAATATGATAAAATTGTCAGATTTGATCTAAGGTTTTTTGTTTGGCTAGAAATTTGCATTCTACGAGCGGAAAACACAGGCTTCCACGCTTGGCGTTCTAGAGATCGTTCCAAGCTAAATCAGAGCCCCTCTATAGAGCGGAGGACGAGTCTCTTCCGATACCCATGTAATCGCTCCCTAAATAAGGCCCTATTTCGGCTCGCTTTTGACTTTGGTGTACTGTAGAGCCGGATTCGAAAGAGATGGGGCATTAACTCTGCCGGAAATCGAATTGCCGTATCATTTTACATAAACAAAATGTCATCATCCTACCACCTTCGCAACGGATCCTATAATTTTCGACCGAAAGGAAGAATCGTGATTTTATGCAGCTGCAACTTCCCACTGGCATTTTGGCACAAACTGTTGGAAAAGCTACACGATGAGGCGCGTTATGTCAATTTAAGAAACACCATTATTTTATGTGTAAACATTCCTGCGTCCGCATCGCCAATACACAAACGCTACTGAGCACTGGCCTTGATACGGGTGCTCGGCCCCTCCACCTTGTTCTCCGCACCGCACTGTAACGTGCTACACTTTGCAGAGACCAATTATTACTTACGATATTGCATGTTTACTTCAACGTTTAAAAGAGATGATCGCGGTTTACGAGCATCTTATAGTATCTCATGAGACACAATTTTTGTCAAGTATTGTATGTATGTAAGCTTACGTACAGTAGAGTCAAAATAATTGGTGTAGACGACAATTCAAAGGCGTTGGTGAAATGAGTGGGGAGGTTGAAAGTCTATTGCGTAATTGTCCATAAACAAACCATTCCACTATTGAATTAGACGTGTCAACTTTATCTGATAATGATGCACTATGATTGGCACATGTTCGGTTTTATTATGAAAACTCAACACGAATCAATGTCTAATGTTTTGCAAGATTATTTAATAGAAAAAGTGATTTCTTTATCAAGTATCAGTTACCACGTTTTGGGCTATTGCCATTTTTGCAATACACTGCACCGTCATTCACTATCAGCATCTAATAGCTAAATATATTAGTGCCAGACGGCAAATTCGTCTCAGCGACAGTAAATAAGGTTCGTAGCAAAACATTAAGTTCCTCTATATTTTTATCTGTTGTTGCATTATTTTATTTATACTTTTTTCATTGGAACATTTGAAGTTTAACAAAGCATTATTTTTCTCGATATAATCTCAAGTCGTTTCACGTCCCTCTCTCTGCTCTGATAGATGATCCTAAGTACGGAATAATAGCTCCGCTTCTAACCAACGCTACAAAAATGCGTAGGGTGTGAAGAAATCGTCCGTCAATGTATGACAACGATTCAACCTCAATGATGCACGAAACGAGCCTTCCCTTCCCAGAGGGGGGGGGGAAGGACGTCATCCGTACTGTTTATACAATACCAATTAGAGAGATAAGGGACGCGCATACACACGTCGCATTCATAGAACTCTGAAAAAAAAAAGGTGAATGAAGGTACGAGACCGACCGTCCCACAGGCCGTGCCCGGCTGGTCAACCGGCTGGCCGAGAAGAGACTCCACATCACCCGGTAATGACGGCTTGAAATTTAAAACCTTCTCGTCGGGAACGATAGCGCGAGCATAGTCGCGATACACATACGTTGAACGCTCCTCCGCGCCGTCCTCTTCTTTCGGTCATTATAATAAACGTCCGGCGAACGACATCGCACCATGAACCGAGAGAGATGGAGAACATCGTCCAAACAAAGGGTTCATATATGTTTATTAGGGTCGACCGCTATAAATTAACATTGATTAGGATTGTGTGTGATTATATCAGATTGTCCTCGCGGATGAGTAATAAATAATGTCCCACAATGTTCTTCTCGTCGGAACCGCCTTATATATACATATATATATATATACATGTATATAAATATAAATATATATATATACACGACGAAGGTACATACGTCGCCTCTCCGTATACCGTATACCCTTACCTGGGTGACGTCCTTCCTTTGGCAGGCGAAGTCGTCAGATAACACGAAGAAAGCATAACGATGTCCCCGAATCTCTTGTCGTTTCGTGTGCAGCCGTTTTGTATCCTTCCACCAACAAAATGGCAATATATTATTAGCCGCCCTTAATAATTGGTCGCCTATATATCTCCTTTTCTCTCTTCCATTGTCTCGTTTCGGTTTCGTACTTAATGATGGAAACCGCCGACCCCCCCGATGGCCATACAGATTCCATATGAGTCCCTTCCTTATCGGTGCTGATATATCGTACCTGTAAACCGTAGCGACGTGCTCGCTTCTTTGTTCGATCATCGTTGATTTAGCCCGGTCGTGATATTTATCCTTCGATGTGCGTAAAATATAGACATCAAAGTCACGTCAATGTCCAAAAAAAAAAGGAATTAAGTTGGTAATGTAGTTAGTATGACAACCGAAGTAGATTAAATTGGTAATCTAGTGAAGTTACCTGCGAAAATAATACGTCAATCAAATACTTCAATTAAAGTCTCTAAAATCTCTAAAGTATCTAAAGTCTCTAAAGTCTCTAAAGTCTCTAAAGTCTCTAAAGTCTCTAAAGTCTCTAAAGTCTCTAAAGTCTCTAAAGTCTCTAAAGTCTCTAAAGTCTCTAAAGTCTCTAAAGTCTCTAAAGTCTCTAAAGTCACTAGAGTCTCTAAAGTCTCTAAAGTCTCTAAAGATAAACATCACCTAGCTTTTTAATTTGTATTAATTTGACCATACGCCATTTTGTTCGTCTGATATTTAAACTACTAGCGTCTTTGCTTTATCATTTAGTGATCATGTCGAGTTTTGTGTTTAAAAGAGAACATTTGCGGCACGCATTACTTTTCTTATTTCACCAAAAGAAAAAGGCTGTTGGAAGTCATCGTTTGCTATTAGAAACATATGGTGAACACGCGTCATCGATTAGAACACATGAGACATGGTTTCGACAATTTAAAGGTGGTGATGTCATGTTAAAGAGAGTGAGCGCTTTGGTGCACCATAAAAATGCGAAGACAAGTAATTGCAGGAGTTATTGGATGATGACCCAACTCAAACTATGTCACAAGAAACAATCAGCAGATGTTTACGAGCAATGGGGAAGATCAAAAAAGTCAGTGGATGGATCCTACACGGTTTCAATGAGCGTCAAATAGAAAATCGCAAAGTCAACAGTGAAATGTTGCTTCAACGCCACGAAAGATTTTGTATCGAATTGTGACGGGTGACAAAAAAATGGATTTGTTTTGAAAACCCGAAGCGGGAAAAGATCGTGCCTTGTGAAGCTGGTCCTTCAACAACAAGGCCAAATCGCTTCTGTAAGAGGACCACGCTCTGTGTCTGGTGGGAGCAGAGAAGTATTATGTATTATGGACTCTTCAACCAATTTTTAAATTTACTGGCATTAGAATTAGTGTTGCCAATTTGAAAAATAAATCTTTTAAAAGAATGCCCATTACACACGTCCCAGGCTGTGGCTATCGATAAGATAAGGGCGTTTAGAAGGGAAACGAGGTGCAACGGAATCTTTATTTCGTTTGTTTTACTGATATATTTTAATAAAATTACGTTTTTTTTCCATATTCTGTAAACGTGCTGGTATCTTCCATAGTATAAAAGAAAAAGGAGCATAATGCGTTTTCTTTTGGGTTATGATTGGTTTATACTTATCACTGTTAAGTCTATTAAAAGACACATCGCTACGAAGAGTAATGTATTACCTATTAGGTTTCTTTGATGCTTGCAAGGATGATTTGAAAACAGTAATATGCACATTTTCAATAATTTTGATACAAATCAGCAATCAATATTACAAATCAATGTAAACTACTAACAACTTTCTATTCCTTCAATTCCATTTCTTTTTAAAAGATTACAAAAATAATAAAATAAAAATTTAAGATTGAAATAATTTTTATGGCTTTTTTAAAATACCAAACCATCATTTTTTGAACTAAATTTAAGGGGTAATGTCATAATAGATTATTAGACGGTAATAGTTTGTTACTTCAACCTTGTAGGGGTCGTAAATCTTTATAAAAAAATATTGACAGTCCCTTACGATGATTAAATGGCACCCCTGTAATGGGGGTTTCTTTAAAAGATGCCTCAAAGCATAAGTAAAACGACCGTAACATTAAAATTGACCTAAATACGGAGATATTGAACGAAGAATATTGCACGCAAATTTTTGCAAAAGGGTTTCGTACAATACAATAGGGAACCCTTCTTTTTAAAACGTTTACCCCGTTGTAAATAATAATCTGCCAAAATTTAGAAAGCGGACGCGTTTATTTCTGTATTGTCCGGTCGTTTTCGAAGTATGAACTCGTCATTCTCCGTACTTTCTCCTTACCATCGAACGTAATTCATCGTTTGTGACCGATTTATCTTTACGAAAGGACTTGAAGTATGAAATATTTCGGTAAAAATATGCTCTGTCTTACTTTCTTTCTATCGGTGTATACCCTTATTTTATATCGAGTTCTCTTTCAGCATAAATAATGATAATAATAATAATAAAATAAATGTAATGATTTCATAAAAAATTAAACAGAATAACATAAAAAAATAGTGTATAAATTAAAAAAAACTAAACCGGATCAGTACTTGCACATAACAATTGTCCCAGCGAACAGTAAAACACATCACAGTTTGAGAAAATCGGATTGTACGTATGACGGGGGATCAAGACCCTAAATTAGTGTGTGGCAATGCTGTATAAAATTTGGGACGTTTCGGGAGACCAAGGAAGATAACCTATTCAGTAGGTAGATGGAATCGATCTTGTCATGCAGTAACTTGTACAGAAGTGAAAGATAAAAATTGCTACGTCTCGATTCTAAGGTGGTGAAAGTGAAGGTATTTAATAATGTACTATAAAGGAAATCTCGATATGGGTAGACGTCATTTACTTTATACCCTAGGTATTTAAGAAAACGCCTTCGTATATTTTCTATTGGTAATTTGTGTACATTATAGCACGGACACCATGTTATCGCTACATATTCGAGTTTGGGACGCACAAAGGAACAGAATAATACTTTAAGTGAAGAAATGTTAATTAGTAATCATTTTTGTGTTTCGAAAAATAAAGCCCACGCTCCTTGTTGCGGAAGGAACAATTTCTGTTACATGATCGCTAAAGGCAAGATGTTCATCAAATACAATCTCAAGGTCTCTAATTCTAGTGCAACGTACCAATACCTCAGCCATACTTCATTGTAATTTATTTGTTATGCACCACCGTGATACTGACTCTAAATTATACTGAAGTTTCAGACAATCATTAACCGAAGTAATATATGCGTCAATTTTAATGTTGTCGTAAACACCAAGATCTCGTAATCAAGCAGATCCGAAATGTCATTGGAACAGAATGGAATAACAGAAACAGTAGAGGACCCAGATTCGAACTTTGTGGTACTCTTGATGTAATAACTCCGGTAGAGCGGAAACCGTTGTAAGATACATAAACTCTACCGTTTGTAAGATAAGAGTCAAATAAATTTACAAGCGACTCAGAAAAATCAATGCTATATAACTTCTGCAATAGAATACCATGGTCGATACTGACAAATGCTTTCGACATGTCGGTGTAGATGACATCGACCCGTCCATATAGCGAACACCATAAAATTTGCTCGTTAGTCGTGGTAGACTTCTGCTCAATGAAACCACGCTGGGCTACAGAGATGTAATTTGCGACGAGAGGTGTTTGTATAACGCTGTTTAAAAAACATTTGATATATTTGACAGAATCGAAATTGGACGATAATATCCGATATCAGCTACATTGCCATTTTTTAAATTTAAGCAAATCCTGGCGAGCTTCCATGCAGACGGAAAGTACAGGCCCTCAGGACCAAATTATACATAATGGTAGAGAAAGTACGATGGTGCAGTCCCTCAGCAGGAAACTAGGAATCTGATCAGGCCCGGAAATTAGTTTATTTTCATTGCAAATAATACTTCATCAACCCTCAACGAACCTAAGTGGAAGTGAGTGCTAGAATAATTGTTAATATTCTTATCAGGAGACGGTCGAGTTCAGACTTGAAATGCACTCGAGAATTTATCCGAAAAGGCCTCGACAATCAGCTGTGGGTCCAATAGATCCTCTGCAGGCACCAATCAAAGACCGGAAGTTCTTAGCATCCAGACTCGGAGACATTTCATTTAAACTTCTTGTATAACATATTTTAGTTTAATATTTCTGATGATTTCACCAGTATACCACGCAGAAAATCTCCTAGTTCTAACTCGTTGAGGGTAGATAGGAACAAATTTATCAAGCATTTCATAAATTATTTCATAAAATTTATTACAAGAAGTGTTAACATCTGTGCAGTTATCCAAGATTGACCAGTTTTCACCAGCAATGGCCTCGTGGAGAGTGGGATAGTTTTCTTTTCGGAAATTATACATTCTGTTCGTGCTGGCTAACAGACAGGTGATTTTGAAAGTACTTTTCGTATTTGTAGTTGTATTAGACTAAATTCTATTATTTTTTTTTATTATTGACGATTACTTTACAAAGAAACTATGTAATAACAATAAAGGTACGCAATAATTATCACCGACAATGTAAATTTATGATTGCTGCCTGACACTGCGTGCACATAAACGTCGACGGTAAAAAAAGTTTTAATTCTTCTAACGAGCATATAGAGAAAACAAACCGGCACCATTATTTCCATTATTTTATAAATTATTACGCTAATAGCGTTTAAACGGCGAACGTTAAGCGTAAATATAGGATATAATTAGCCGAATGATATATTAACCATGCGATTGAAACATGACAAACAGGCTCTCCGTATTTATACGTACACATACATACGCCAGTTTAGTCATATGTATTTACCCGCGTGCTTATAAATACCGACAGTACGATATACATAAATAAAATTAATATTAAACGAATGCGCACTTAATAATACGTAATATACGTATGTATGTATACCTCCATATCACTATATCATATGTACATGTCGTGTATATACATATTGAACGTATATTAAGTTCATTCTTGCGTTTCGCAACAATTAACGTGTAATCGTCGTCATCATTATCATCATCGTGCGACCACAATGCAAGGGCACCGCGTTTACACACACGTGCACGTAAATTCCCCCATCTAAATAATATTTACCTATTTACGGTGGTATGTACGAAGGTGCACGTTACCACAACATAAAGAAGAATGTTACTAAATAAGGAGGAATTTAATATTGCCTGTGAAGTACATGGATGTTTTGTGGAATATAGGTAACGAATTCTTCGAAACTCTTCAGAATGAAATAGACATTGCTGAAAGAAATCTTATAGTAATGGGAGACATGAATTGACGAGTCGGTTGATAGGGTAAGAAGAGAAGATGTATGGTAGAGCTTGGAAAGGAGAGGTTTAGAGAAAGGAATGATAGAGATGATTAAGGCATAAAAGCAATATGAATAAGGTGAGAACTTCCAATGCAGAATCAGCTGAATTCGAATCGCAAATTGGATTAAAACAGGGATGCGTATTGAGCCCATTGTTATTCTCTATATTAATAGACGACGCTGTTAAAAAAGCTAAACAAAAAGGAAAAAATATGAAAATAGGAAACTGGAAAATGAATGCAATTAAGGTACAGGAACTAATGTTTGCAGATGATAGCACACTCGGAAGAGACATTACAGCAAAACTTGAAGATATACCAAGAAGAACTAACAAAGATAAATACGAGGAAAACAAACACAATGATAATAGCATTGGAACAAGTTAAAAGTTACAACTACTTAGGAACAATCATTGAAAACAATGGGAGAATAGAGAAAGAGGTAAATGAGAGGATAGGAAAATCCGCAAAAATATATAACATATTGAGAAATTCGTTTCTGGATAAAAAAGAAATACCAAAAAAAATAAAGACAGAGGTGTATAAAAGAGTGGTCAGACCAACATTAACATATGGTAGTGAGTCATGGATAACCACGAATAGAATCAAAAGCAGAGTTACGGCCATGGAAATGAGATTCCTAAGAAGAATAGAAGGAGTAACTAGAAGAGACAGAATCAGAAACACGACAATCACAAATGGTCTGGGTATCGAACCAGTAGAAGTGGTCATAGAAGAGAGACAACTGGGATGGCTCGGACATCTACACAGAATGGAAGAAGATCGAATCACAAAGAGGATATTTGTAACAGCCAAAACAGAGGGCAAAAACAGAATAGGTAGACCCCGAAACACCTGGAAGGAGCAGCTGTATAGAACATTGGAAAAGAGAAGTATGGGATGGATTGAAGCCAAACAACTGGCTCAGAACAGGAACCTGTGGAAGATAAAAATAAGAAATAAATAGTCCGACACCGCAAGGTGTAAAGGACATAGGATTAAAAAAAAAAAGATAACAATTAAAACAGTTCTACCTTAAATAGATTCTTTTGTGAAGAATCAAGTAACCCGTCACAATTCCATACAAAAATGATTTCATTTCCTGGCGTTGAAGCAGCATTTCACAGGTGGATTGCGATTTTCTATTGTACTGCGTGCAGCAAATGTTCTTTCTCAGGCACAAAACTCGGCGAACAGAATGACGTATATGAGAAGATATCCACTTTATCCGAATAACTGTACCTAGATGCGTAGAATAGTTTCACAATCGATTAACGTTGTTATTAAAAGAAAGTATACCAGAATTTTTCTTTTCGTACCTACTTTCGAAAATATAAAAACGTCCCTTCATACATACATTCGAAAGTTCACAACGGTGATTTAAGCAGTCTTACTTACCTTATAGTACGTACATTTCGACCAATGTCCGCTACACTCACGAATCCGATCTCCTATCCATTCATAAGAGTCGAGCTTAAATCACGCGTCTAAATCAGTCACCGCGACTTCGGTATTACGTTTCACCTCTTACCGCGTATACCTCGCCTCTGCGGGTAAACTCCTTTCCATATCGGCGACAATTTACAATTTACACCGTACGAAGAAGGAAGCGGTTCGCCTGTTCGTTAGGAGTGACCAAAACGAAGACCGAATTTATCGGATGGCGGATGGATATAGGCGCGCTGCCGTATCAAACGCGGCGAATGCAATAACAGAACGTATTATGCATGTAAGCGTGCATATTAGCGAAAAGAGCGGCGTGCATAAGTCAAGTATAGAGAGAGTATAACGCGCATATATCGGTCAAACAGGTGAACGCGATATTTAGAAGGTAGATTCGTTTCGCTCGTTGTAAAAGCCTGTTGGAATGGCCCTATTTAACGGGTGATTACGTTACAAATCCTTTACTATCGTTGTTACGTAAAGTAGAACGGTTATGGATTGCACATACCATGCTGTTTTAGATCTTTTGGGGTATATTGCCTGATCATTGTTGCATGAATATTAAAAATTCGAATGACAACAATGGCTTCTACACTCAGACGGAGTTGTGTGAACCACCCAGATATTCTTTGTTACATTTGTGGCGAATACAAGGAAAGTATAAAACCCATGTCTCCCTTTATAAAAGGCACATATTTGGCGTATTTTGAGCTCCAGTTAGGAGACCAGGATAAATCTTGAGCACCGCATTCTGTATGCAAAACATGCGTAGAACATTTCGGACAAACCGAATGAGAAAGAGCTTAAAATTTGGAGTATCTATGGTATGGAGGGTGCCTAAAAACCATCATGATGACAGCTATCTTTGTTCTGTCAACATCAAAGGCTCTAATGGCAATAATCGGCATAAATAGATCAGCAAGTGGACCTCTTCCTCATTCTAAAGAAATGTCTATTCCAAATGCAGTTCGAAAACAGGGAAGGTGATAGTAATTTTGAAGTAGCATCAGGATGATATTACAATTCTACTGAAAGAATTGCTAGAATAGTCGTTCACGGCAAATAATTATTGTTAGCACACTATAGGTTTTATTGATTTGGGATGAAAAGTTGGAGTTATTCATTTTTTTTAATTTCCATAAAACACAAAATTTGTCGCACCAATTTAGTACAGGATAGCAGCACATAGCAGCATATTGGTAACATAGTCAACTATAAGATGTGGAAAAGGCATCTCTCATGGACACATAGGGTAACAATCTTGTGAAAGATAATTTTATCAACATTCCTGAACACACTAATAAAATTAAATGTACATAGCAATTAAAAGGGACTAATTCTTACAAATTCCATTATTAAAAAATTAGGGGGTCGGTTTTCCTGAACTTCACACATATTCAGGCTAGCTACTCTAGACTAGTTTATAAACTTAGCAACCATTGTAGAACGCGAATAACTACACACAGTAACAATGAAATTATAAACAAATACTATGTGAAAATGTAAAAACAAGCAGATTAAAACAGTGGTGTAAAAGGACAAAGAAGCAAACTTCATTAAGCAGAATATAATGAAGTATATTTTTACTATTACACTTTATTGTCTTCAATGTTTTGTTTTTAAAAATGAGGCACCAAGATGTGTGTTAGCAAGGGTTATAGGTATTCCACAAGGTCGAACGCCCGCATTCTGACATGATTACCATTTCCATTTCGTATCGTTATTACGCTTCCAATTTGGCAGCGATTTTGTAGTCGATCAGTCAGTTATCCAATGTTCGCGCAAAAAGCGTACAGAGAAACGAAAGCGAGAGCCGCACTCTTATTAGCGAGATCCGGAGCGCTTAAACGAACGCGTCGCTGACAGTTTGATTGTCCCATCCATGTGCATGAGAACAGTGTACGTATGTATGTATATATGCGGACGCGCCGCGGTCTCCCATGTCTCTCATCTCTTATTTGCACGGTTTGGTTTATTGTAAGTGCTTACCTGCTACTACGTATGTATGTACTAGGTATATGCCCGGCGAACGCATCTCGCGGATACGCTAAATTATGTATGACCGGCCGCGACTCCTTACGTACGCAGTTTGTTTCTGTCTCTGCTTGTTGTTGTTATAGCTGGTCGCCGATGTTCGACGTTCTCATCGCTGTTACTCCTGCTGCCGTTGATGCTGTGTTAGGTACATGCTTCTACATTTGTTAGTAGCTCGTATTGCCGATTCTCTTCTTCAACTCGTTCCAGCGATGCGCAATTATAGCCGCCGTGATGTCGTTTCCAATTTAACGCCGACCGATTGAAAAGCAAAAGAGCACGGAGCAGACGGCTGAGTTTGCTGTCGTTTCGAGTTGAGAAATTAGACGCGTATTAGGTCGCCGCCGTATCAAAGCAACGGACTTTCCGAACAAACCGCTCGTTATCTAAAGACAACTTATCCGAAAAGCAATACTTAATAGACGCAGGGAAGTCTCACAAATGCACACATTATCGAGACAAATCTAATGCCCTTAATAGAATTTAATTTTCTTCCGGATTTTACAAGATAAACACAATTCCCATGATGAATCGATCATACTGTACATTGTACACTACCGTCTATAGAAATGAATACGTAGGCTTCCACGGCCATAGTCAGTAATAAACGGAATTGGACCGCGTCATGGTGAGATATATAGAAATGAAGTAAGGGTAAGAGAAAAAGAAACAAAAGGAAAAGATAAAAAGTAAAATGAAAAGAAAGAAAAGGTGAAAAGAGTAAGAGAAGGAAAGGGAGATAGAAAAAAGGGGGAAAAATAAAAAAGGAAGAGAACAAAAAGAGAAAGGTGGGATCTCGACGTTTCTCCTGTAACGTAGGAGGCTTCTTCAGAAGAATAAGGGAAACTATGATGAAAAGAATGTTTAAGAATTTTGTTAACAATGATTAGGAAAAAAAAATAAAAAGTTTTGGTTAGATTTTGGTAGTCGCAATTTTCAAAAGTAATACATTTATTTCTTAGTATTAATTGCCTTTCATTTTTATTTTCTTTCAATTTTTATCACTTGGCCAAACTTCGATGGACGGTAGTATACATAGCACTTGGGAAGATCGCCGTAACGCAGGAAAGTAACAACCGTAGAAACGAAGGAGGCCAAAGAAAAAAAAGGGAACGTCCAAATAGAGCGTCTCCTTCTCTTTCTTCTTCTTCTTCTTCTTCTTCTTCTTCTTCTTCTTCTTCTATCCGATATCGGTATTTTCCTTCTAGCCGTACGTATACGCGTACGTATTTTGACACATTCCGCGGCATAGATTTATTTATCGCGGGCCATTTGATCGACCGTAAAACCTATTTCTGGCGCTTAACGCGTAAACAATTTTATACAATTCGGTCTTATTTCTAAACTTATTATGTTTTAAGTTTAATGCCGCTCCGTTTAGAACGGTTAGCGACGCGCCGAGGCCCTCTCCCATTGTGTCCAGGAAATGAAGAGGCGCGAAACGAACGTACGTAATGGGAATGGAAATATACATCTCCATATTGGAGCTTTTCTGTACAGTTACAAATTAACTAGCAGACTTTATTTTAGTTTTTGCGTCACCATTACCTGTCGGCTTCGCATGTTCTTGCTCGTAAAATGCGTAATAATTACAAATCGTATTCATTTTGCGAGATAAGGGCTTTAAGCTTGAATAAATAACCAGTTAGATATTAATTTAAAGCCAGATTCGCAATAAACGTAAGCGTAGCAAATGTACAAGCATAAAGCATTCAAACAAAAGACGACGGTGTTATTAATTACTACCAATAACCGAGCACCACCTGCTTGAAAGGTTATGAGATGGAATACTGGAAAAGAAAGCAAGGCAGTTATAAGATATCACATTAATGTCACCCCAATTGAGGACCCAACTAACATCGCTGATATCTTCAACAGGTCACTTCAAACACATGTTTAAAACATAAAATTGTAGAAAGCGTTTTTTGTCCCTGATGTTTCGCGAAAGGTACCTTTAAAATCCGAACCGGAGTTGTCCGCGAAACGTCAGGGAGAAAGAATCTAGTGACACGGCGGAACCCCACAAACTTTACGACTAAGACAATCAGAATTTGAAAATTTTTCAGTAAAAGAACGTTCGCAATAGAAAATATATCGCCTGAGGTTTTTAATGCCAAAATGTACAGAGTGACTCTATATGTTTGAGGACAGTTTAAATTTCGCGCGGTGGATTCTAGGGGATTTGACATGTTAAGAGTGGCCATTGTGGGTATAGGTTCTGTCAACTGCCTGTGCGACACTTATTTATTATTCGTTATTTATATTCATTTTATTTTTGTTATATTATTTATCAGCGTTATTTTCCAGGTATGTTTTTATGCATTTCTATTAAATTAAGTGAACTTAATTGTTGTTAGTTTTAAGATGCCGTTTACGGCCGAGCAAGACGCTTTTATTTTAAAAGCGCATTATCGCAGTGGCACTCATCACGAAGGTGGATCATGGACTTATTCATTGCAATCATGCCTGAACCAATTTCGTGAAAATTATCCGGATGTTGTCGTACCATACAAAGTGTTTTGTAATCACAGAGACAGAATTATCGAACGATTCGAAGGGAAACACTGCATTTGCAAAGGAAAATCAACTGAACGACCAACAGTGTTAACTCTTCTGTTAACACTGTTGATGATGTTAGACAACGGATAGAGGCAAGTCCGAAAAAGTCAATTCGCAAATTAGCAGCTCAAACTGATATGATGCTTTTTCTATTTCTAAGATGTAGTATTTTTCATTTTCGTTATTTTAGGTTTATCGTTCAGTACTGCAAGAAAAGCATTGGTTAAAAATCTACACATGCATCCGGATAGAGTAACCGTAACACAGCAATTATTGCCAAACGAATTCAATATTGTCAGTGGTTTAATGAAAATCTTCATAATGATGATATTTTAGATTTAACATTCATGTCAGACGAGGCCTGGTTTCACTTGTCACGCTATATTAACAGCCAAAATTACAGGACACGCGCTACAGAAAACCCTCATAATTTTGTTGAGACTTCTTTACATCCATAAAAAATTGGGGTCTGGGTGGTAATGTCTAGACGTCGCATAATTGGTCCTATTTATTTCCATGAAAATATCAATGTGGAAAGATATCGCACTCAAATTTTGGAAGTATTTATAAACCAATTACATGACGATGAATTGGAGAGGGGGTATTTTCAACAAGATGAAGCACCACCTCATGTAGCGCATGATGCGTTGGAATATCTAGAAGAGTATTTTGGTGACAGACTTATTAGTCGCTATCGTTGGCCATCACGGTCACCTGACCTAACCCCTTTAGATTTTTATCTGTTTGGGCATTTAAAAAATAAGATACATCAAAATCGACTTCACAATTTGGAAGAACTACGAGCAGCCATAGAGCAGGAAATTCGTAATATCGATCAAAACCAATTACAGCGACTGTCTGACAGTATTAAGAGACGAATACATTTATGTCTTGAATCAAATGGAGGCCATTTCGAACATACATTATAATGTAATTGTTTTTTTTGCAATAAAATTATACAAAAAACTGAATCGTTTGCTTTTAAATATGTAATGCTCAAATTTAAATATTTGTATTAATTCAAAAGCTATTTAAAATCATCTATATTTCATTCCAGTTTTTTATCACATTTACATTAATTTTCTGCTTAGAAAATCAATATGAAATTGATTTTTTCAAGATCTGTTGTCAATATTTTATGACCCATCCAAAATCTATTTGCTACGCTACTGTTTACGAATTCAAAATCGCCAACGTGACAAAAATTTAGCAAGGCGCGAAATTTAAACTGTCCTCAAACATTTAAAATCTCATTTAAAACTCTAACAGACGATGTTATACGAGATTGGTGGATTTATTGCAATCTTTCTCTGTTATTGACGTGTTTCATACCTTTGTAAAATGAAGTGAAGGGGAATATTAATATTAATAATAAAGTATCTTCTTACATTTCTTGATCTTTTAACCGATGACGGGATCAACAAAAAACCCGTCGTCGTTCAGCGTCAATTCAAGAAAAGATTGGACGCTCAAACCGTCCGTAATGATTCGCCATTAAATCGTTCTCAAGACCGTCGGGTGGAATCGTAGGTGCACGCACGTTCTTCTTCTCAGGTAGGTAAACATTTTCGTTCGGCGCGATTCGCCCGTCCGATGATGCATATAAATAATTGGACGGGGCGTAGGAGAGGGCCAAAAGGCGACCAAGAAGATCGTGTCGTCCGGATTCGAAACCGTTCCACAAATCACGCCATCTCCTCGCCAGAGTGCGAGATCCAGTTTTCTGGATCTTCTTTTCCCTCGATGCGGTGTTGTTTATTTTTTTCTTCTTCTTCTCGATTTGCCCTTCCCATATACCTTTTCTTTCTTTCCTTCTTTCAAAAACTGAACATAAATCTATATTATATCGGGTCACCATCCAATTAGATGAAGTTTTGTTGCGAGGCTCCTCTCTCTGTCGCTCCTCGCTTTCTTCGGGCCGATGCGGTGACAGGCCAGCGCAACGCCGAACGGTTCTTCGTCCTGTCGCCGAGAACTAGTTTGCTTGCGCGTTCTCTCCCTGAATTATTCCCTTGCTTTGGACGAGAACGTTGCCAAACGAGAATTTTCGGCAAACTGCATGCAACTGGTGCACGTCTTATCTTTGTATGTATTCACGTGTATGTACATACACGTTTGAATGCAATATACTACTCTCTTCGTATGTATGTTTGTATATACGTATATCGTAGCTATGCAGGAGTTCAAACTTGCAGCAAGCATGTCATTGTTGTCGCGATTGTCCCTTTATTTCGTGTCGGTTTTTGTTTGAGATTCCACGATCGTGGCAGTTTCGAGTCTGCATAGGAAAGATGTTTCGTTCCACTGCGAGGCGTCGTAAATCTATCGGTTAGAAATTTGGAGTCTTCGTTTAGAAAAGAATGCCGAAATGATCGATTTGGGATTTATACGGAATCGGTTTTCGATGGTAAAATATCGTCCTAATTCGAACTATTGTTTGGAATTAATTGAATTCCATTCCTGCTTAAGTTGTCATACAGCAATTCATAACCGTACCAAGTTTAAATTTGTTTTCTTAATAATTTGTTGTATTTTGGTCGCATTTTTTTCATGTTATTCTGTTGTATTTGGAACAATCTTAAAGATGTTGTTTGACAAGTAATTTTAGTAAAATTGGTTAACCAAATACCCGGTGTATGCGTAAGTTTTTTCCGGTTTAACAAAGAAATGGCGATAGCGGAAAGTACGCAGTGTACTACTTCATTTTGTTCGTTTGGCATTTAAACTACAAACGCACAAAAGTTGAGTCCGGCGTCTTTGCTTTATCCCTCAGTGATCACATCAGGTTTTATGCTTGAAAAAGAACATTTACGGCATGCATTACTTTTCTTATTTCATCAAAAGACAAGCCTGTTGAAAGGCATCATTTGCTGGTAGAAACATATGGTGAACACGTTCCATCAATTAGAACATGTGAGTCATGGTTTCGATAATTTAAAAGTGATGATTTCAATGTGAAAGGCAACGAGCACTTTGGTAGACCACAGAAATGCGTGGACGAGCAATCGCACGAGTTATTGGATGATGACCCAACTCAAGCTCAAAAGCAATTGGCAAAAGCATCACATGCGTCACAAGATAATATCAGCAGACGTTTACGAGCAATGGGGAAGATCCGCACCATTTGAATGAACATCAAATAGAAAATCACAGTCACCTGTAAAATGCTGCTTCAATGCCACGAAAGGAAATTATTTTTGTATCGAATTGTGACGGGTGACGAAAAGTTGATTTATTTTGAAAACCCGAAGCGAAAAAAATCGTGGGCTTTCACCTGGCGAAGCCATATCGCTTCGGCAAGAAGGCCATGCTCTGCGTCTGATGGGACCAGAGTGGTATTGTGTATTATGAACTTTTGAAGCCCGTTATCACCAACAAATTTAAACCACGCATTAATCGAAGGACGACCGAAATGGGTCAGAAGACATTGCAAAGTGATTATGTTATACGACAATCAAAATCAGTGAAAGACATCTTGAAATCGCTTGGATGGAATATTCTTCCGCACCCGCCATACGCCCCGGACCTCTTCGCATCAATGGGGTACGTGTTCGTAAAGCAGCACTTCAGCAATTTTAAGGAAGTTGGAATGAATAGTTTGCCGCAGAAGGCAAGCAGTTTTTCTATCATGGTATCCATAAATTACCTGAAAGATGGGTGAAATGTGTAGAAGCCGATGACCAAATAATGTCCCTTTTTAGCAAACAACCGGAGAAAAACTGGTACCTGGTACTTAAACAAACTAAATATATTACGCCAACTACAGCTACCTCTATAGAATGACTTGGCCAAACTCTGGAACAACGGCAGGAACCCATTAATTCTTATGCGCATCCGAGAAGAATAAACATCCAAACCGGGCAGCGGATATCGTTTCCCAAAGCCGTACCGTCGCCTGATACCGAATCCTCCGCCACCATATTCAGCCGTGTCGGATCTAAACGCGCGACGGGCGAGTAGGTATCCAGCGTGACGCGACTGATCGAGATCATTTGCGAGATTTTTTGCTAGTCCCCGGCCCGTCATCATAACCGCGCGCCAGTTATGACTATCGGGCACACCTGAACGTGTGTGTACGCGTCTTAGATCCCGCCGATGCGATATCGGGCCAACGGGGCGCATAACTCCTCGCAACAATGGCTCGAAAAACACATGCCGACCAACTTGTTTCGATATCACCTCGCCGCATCCCCGCATGAATTATTTATTTTATGAGAGAATCTCATCTCCGGGCCGCGTACTTCTTCTTCTTCTTCTTCTCCACCGTCGTCGTCATCTTCGTCTCCTTCTTCTATGCCCGTTATTAACGCTAGCGCTACTGCAGCTGTCCGCGCTTCACGTTGCGATTCGTAGAGGTTTTGGGGACCGCAGGAATGTCGGACACAACGCGAAAACGGACACCTTAGGATGTTTTGGTTGTTAGGTCGTTCCGCCGCTTCCCTCTATGGCGAAATAAATTCCACGCGAGATAACTTTGTTGGAAGCATGACTATCCGAATGAAATTTAAATCTGAGACGGTCAATATTTGAAAACAAAAAGTATACGAATCAGCGGCAATATGGCGGCATATCGAAACAGCTGATTTACATGTTTTCTACTAGCAACTGTAACAATGAATTCGATTAATTTTTCTTATGCAGATAAAAGATGGAAAATAAAACCAGGTTCCTATTACACTCCCTGCATAATGGAATGCATCACCAAACTTTGTGAAAATCAGTAATCAAGAAGACATGCTGCTATGACGATTAGGACAGTGAGTTAAAATGTAGAATAGGGAAAGTAAATCTCTGTCATTATCGTACGACTCTAGTAACACGGGAAAACTATATTCTAACATAATTTAAAATATTTAAGATTGGGATGAAACCGGAAGAAATCTATCTGCGCGAACTACGTGACATAAGCGTATAAAGACTATACTACGCACAGAGAAACATACAGTGGAACTCCCCTAACTCAAACCACCTAAATCCCCAAATAAAATTCGAGTTAGAGAAAATTTGAGTTACAGAAAATTCACAATTTACTTTTCATTATATGTATATATTTATAAAGCATAATATGTAATAACAATATTATATAAAATAAATAAAAAAATGATTTAAAAACAAACTGAAAATACAAACTACATGCATTAGGATATATATATATATATATATATATCTATATATATGTACTATATTTATATGTATGAAATTAAACAAATATTGTCCTATATACATAGGTATTAAATGTGTACTTGTACATGGGAACATAAAACGATTGCATAATTAAATTGTTTTTTTTTTAAGAAATCCGTTATCAACTGTTGCCGAACATTGGCCACTCGGATGTGTTCATAGGATTTTTGAATTTTATTAATGAACATATATGTCTTATCGGATGTTTGTTCATGAGATATAAAATAATTCTTTAGTGTCTCCAATGCTTGTAAAACTTGTTTGTATGATGGTTGCTCCACAATTTCTTCATCGCTTTCTTCGGAGGTTTCTTCATCTGTAATGCTTGATACACTCCTTAGAATATCTTCGCCTGTCGGATAGTCAGTAGTTAAGAGGTTACTATCAATTTCAAGATAAGTGTCAAGAGATACATTCTCGACATTTAGCAACTCAACAAAGTTTTCAAAATCTTGCCTTACTTCAACCGGAAATTCTTTATCTTCTGAATTTTGCAGTCGTTCTTTTAGTTGAGCAAGGGGAATTTCGTCTTCGTTACCAAAACCAGCCTTTGAACAGAGCTTTCTCATAGTTAACATGCTCATGCAGTATAAAGCCAATACGTTCTTTTGATATCTTTACGATGTCAGCTAACTCACGCAACTTCACTTTGTAATGATCTTTGAAACTTTTAATGATGCCTTGATCTAAAGGTTGCAGTTTGGAAGTTCCGTTTAGTGGCAAATGTTGCAATTTGATGGCGAGTTAGGGAAGTTCGAGTTGGGGAAGTTCCACTGTATGTTGAATTTCGAATGTGTACCTTATTTTATTTCGACAGTACATTTTGAGTATAAGTATGAAATGTGCAATGCATTCCATTTTGAGTTATTTTGCTATCAGTCTTTAAAGGAATAACGTAATAACTTTTATAGTAAGATAAAAACGTGAAAATAGTTAATTCGACTGTATCGATATATGATGACTTGCATATAACAGTACAAACTATAAGTATGAAACTGTTAATATTACAATGTAATGCCAAAACGCAGAAAAGTACCAACGTCAGGTTTTCTGTGTCGCCGAATTTGTTGTTGATATCATCATCATCTTCATTATTATCAGTGTCCTCTTCTAAATGAATATTAAAATCGGAATATTCATCCATTATATCATCATCAGTATTTTTTCCATATTTATATGTTAACATGTGTTCACCCAATCTTCTACGATAGGCTGCTCCACGCCATCTGGTTAAAATGTTCATTTCCTATAGTCACATTTTCAGCGTTTCGAGAGCCTTCGTGTATATGTATTATGAACAAAATTATTCTCCTTAATTGAATTATACATATAATATGGTTAGCAGGTTTCTCGCATTAACGGAATTGTAAAAATCATAAAGGAAAGGAACCAATAGCGATTTCAAGGACCGTGTTGTTGTATGATTCACAGGTATAGCAGATAAACTCCACTTACACAAATTTATTAATTTTTCGGAACGCAACGTTTCGAGAGCACGTGGACTCCCATTGTCAAATCCCAAATCGGTAACACGGTTGACAATAGGAGTCTACGTGCTCTCGAAATGCTACGTTCCGAATAATTAATTAAATTGTGTGAAGTGGAGTTTACTGACATACCTCTGAAAAGGAACCAGTTTTACTTTATTTTGAACTAAAATTTATTTTAGCAAACGTACATATATCACATCCGTCTTACGTACATGAGTGCAAACTACATTCGCTGCAAACATTATCTAGTAAAATAGGGTTTGGTACATCAAGACGATGGGGAAACAACAGTTTTGTCTTCGTGTATTGCGATTGCAGTTCATCAAGTTATATTCGGGAATAATCATTCTCTTCTTTACGGTGCTTCTAAAATTCAAACTTTCAGCGAATACTAGCACTCTAATTAAGAATTTAATAAAATTGTTTGATATGATTATAAACGCATAATTGTCAGAAAACTAATACACACACAATGAAATAACTATTTCACTCTTACATTATTTCAAAATTTCCTTTCCTTAAAGAAAAAGGTATCACCTAAGTAATAGGAAAAATTAAGTAATCTACTTCTCTACCGTAAAGTTTATATTACGAAAATATTAATAACTAATGTAAAACTTATAAATTATGTAAATATTCTCGTTGTCAACTTTAAATAAAAGAACCTTAAGAGTAAAAGAATTGTAAGTATAGTTTGCACAATCTTGCTACCAATCTCACATAATATTTGTCCCGCTACATATAAGACTGTACGATCACGATGTTCAAATTTATAAAGGCAGTTGAGCACAATACGAACATTACCTAATTATTCCCACAGATCGATCCAAAGATAGCAGTACTGTACACGACAGGCGATACTTTCCCCGATTAGGTTCCCAATGGCTAAGCTAAAAGTAAACAATCTGTATAGCAGCATAGATAAATGTATGTATCTATTCGGACTGGGCGTGTTATTTGTATGTGTGCGTTACATTGCGGACGACTAAAAAAAATAAATTTCGTAAAGTCGAAATAAGAAATAAAATCTTAATGTTGCAGTAGTTTTAGATTTAAAGACATGTTTATAAACATTATATTATATTAGTCAAAAATAAATACTATTTTTGATTTTACGGGCGCATTAGAAGTATCTAGGCCTTTTCATGTATACACGCTGGCATACACGAACACGCACGCACACGCTTTCGTGTAGAGGCAACACAATTTCCTCGCCTACATTAGAAGTACAATTTATTATGAGTAGGTTCCATGTATATGTATATACACGTATACGTAGGTATAGGATATTTGACGAAAAAGAAAATCCAATTGCAACGGAAAATACATATATCCAGAAAATGTAGATAGAATCATCTCATATTTCGCCTTTCAATATTTTCACATCAAATGGTATCAAATTCAATAACAAACAAATATATATAAAACTTCTCTTTAATGCCATTTTATAACCACCATTTAGACTGATAACTCTTTTATAATTGTTTTGATATCGAAAGCTAAAAGATTTTATACTCGAACATCACTTCTGACAAAATATACAGTGTGTCGTAGATCCAGTGGGATCTCATGGGTAACTTTCTTATTATGGAAGATAGAGATTCGATTAAATGGGCAATGTTTTCCAGTTTTATACGTTGATTTAAAATCTGTTTAAGAAAGTTCAAAACGTCGAACTCTTCAGAGCTACTATTTTGAAAAGGCTAAAACTCCTCACCTATTTCTAACTGATTGTTTGATTAATGTTTTTAGTTAACTGACAATTGTAGATCATATCTACATAATATCAGGTTTGTATCCCAAGGTGTTCTTGTGCTGTGGCTAATTCTTGAATTGTGTGATTATTCGTAAAAATGGATCATGGAGGACATTGTGGAAGATACTGGCTTATTATATCATGTGGTGTACAACAAACTGACTAGGGAATTAGATATGAAAAAGATGGATGCCCCGAATATTAACTATTGATCATAAGAGAAATCTGGTGCTGATTGGAAAGGTACCAAGCAAACAAAAAGAACTTTCATAGTTGGTATGTGACCATGGATAAGTCACTACTATGATCCCAAAACCAAAGTGCAAAGTGGAGAGTGGAACCATCACGGTTCTCCTCCGGAAATTTAAGGTCGTACCGTCCGCTAAATTAAGACACGGTGTGCTGTTCCATCAGGATAATGCTCCCTGGTATTGCTATGGCTGCTATACACCAAGCAGGCTTTAAATTAATGAAGCACCCGCAGTGGATCTGGGCCTTAGTGATGACAGGTTGTTCCCCAAATTAAAAGAAATCCTACGTGGGGCAAAACTCTCCAATAATTATGAAATGAGAGGGAGACTATAACGAAAAATAGAAAATATAATGCCATTGTAGTTTTAGTGTAAGAGGGTCAGGGTACAGCATAGAGATTCACCCTCGTACCGTTTTCTTGTATGTCAAATATCTTCGTAAGTATAAGAAAAAGTTTCATATGAAAGTCATTGTTTTCGACGGGACATATTTAAAATCGTTGTCGAACAAAAACTCAAGATGGCACCTTTTGAGATACTTCACAGGTATCGCAGTAAACTCCGCTCGACACGAATTAATAATTATTCGGAGAATTTCGAGAGCATGTGAACTCCCTACAGTAACATGGTTGAGAATGGGAGTCCACGTGCTGCTGAAACGCTGCTTTCCGAATAATTATTAATTTGTATGGTGTGAAGTTTATTGCAATACTCGTGAATTGTAAATCACACACTCTTTGCTAACGTTGTACTTGTATCAACTTCCTTAAGGCATAAAAAGTGTTCAAAATATTGGTCATGGTTTTTATTAAAACTCTGGATTTTGTCTGGGATTCCCGTAAACATTTTTTTAAAATTTAAATGCAGTAAACGGTTTATATTATGCCTATGGTTGTTCTCAGCTTGAATACGTCTGCACTGCTTGATATTCGTACTATTTCGAAGAAAATCTTATGATTGATCGTATTCAAAAGAGATTTCTAAGGTAGTTTTCCTTTTCAATGGACAATGCTTATCCTGATAGAGGCGCTGAATATTGTGGCCTACTTCCGAGGTACAATTTTCTGTCCCTTGCTGACCGCCGTGAGCAATATAGTGTGAAGTTGCTTTGCAAGATCTTAAAAATATAACATCAATTCACCAACTGTTCTAACGTAAATAAACTTTACTCTTTTTTCTTGTTCCCATAAGATAGTGCCATTGGTATGTTGTATGATTTCAATAATTTATATTTGTATTTTTATTATTATTATTATTTTGATTTCATTTAGCCTCAATACAAACTAGAGAGGAAGAAGGAAGAAATACAGAAATATATATATATATATACGTTAAAGAATCATCAACTAACTAACGATGAACGTTTTAAGGTTGAGCATCTAAACATCGCCTATAACCATCTAAGACGTAAAAAGTCAAGTTTAATACCTACAGACAAGCTTTTAAAAATTTCGATCTTAATTTGTGCATATACATATATTACTTCGATCAGGTTCTTAGAACTCCTCTAGAATCGTCAACATATGGGTACCCCCGATCCGTACGCACATATGAGAGGTAAAAAAAAGAAGAAGTAAACCGCTAAATTCTTTACCCTCGATAAATTTCCGGCCGTTTTCACCGAAGACGATCAACACAACGTTACTCGTAAACTTAATAATATACAAACGATCACAACAATCAACAAATACCGTTTTCCCCGACTTAACGGCTAACACGTTTTAGGCAAAAGCGAAAATATACCTACGTGCAAGCGTATGCGCGGCAAGCGAGTGCTAATCTGATTCTTCCGGCTTCATGATTAATCAAGTGCGTATCGTCGAAGTTCGCGCGGAGATATTCGGCGAATATTTTAGCGTCTAAAGTGTTTGTTTTTTTGCGTTTTTCCTTTGAAGATCGCGACCTACTAAAATATGTACGATCCCCAGTGATTGACGTGTATCAAAGTAGTTGACAGCCGATGTGGAGGGGATTTCTAAACAAATGAGTCGCAAGCTAAGATGGTAGAATTAAAAGTTCTGAGAACATTGGTTTTCCTTTTAGGTGTGAAGTAAACTCGACATCTTTGTCTGCAGCAAGTCGTAGCACCTTAGCCAGATCAATTATTCAAAATAATTCTTTTGAGTAAACCTTAGTCTATGATAATAATGTGGCAAGAACTCTTCTACTCTTTATCATACAGCGTTTGTTCGAGACAATATATTCAGATACACCACAAAGATCCGCGAGAGTGAAGCAGAAGAGAAGAAAAATATTGATTTGGTTACATTCTTTGTTATACCAGGTGTACGCATAAGTTTCTTTCTGGTTTTATAAAAACTTAGGGACACGGCAGAACCCAAAAAGCGTCGTTGTTAGCTTCTCCCAAGATCCTCATACTAGAGAGGAACACCACAAAGGGGACCCGGTAGAGCCCGGGACGGTTTCTAGCGCACCATCGAAGTCTGCATTTTTTTTCACCAAACAAAAAACTTTACCTCAAATCTGACAATTTTATCGTACCAGCATGATCGATTACATATATAGCCGAAATTTGGGCGAAATCGGGGAAGTCGAGATTTTTTTCAAAATCGGAAGGTCGTTCGATTTCGCTCAAATTTTGGTTATATATGTAATCGACCACGCTGAATACGATAAAATTGTCAGATTAGGGCTAAACGTTTTTGTTTGGCCAGAAAAGTGTATTCTACGAGCAGAAAATGCAGGCTTCGACGCTTGGCGCCCTAGAGATAGTTCCAAGCTCAACCGGGCTCCCTCTGTCGACCTCGCCTCTAATATGAGGACCTAGGGAGGAGCTGTCGAAGGGCGGAGGGCGAGTCTCTTTTGATGCCCGTATAATCGCTCTTTAAAGGAGGCCTTACATAAGCTGGTTTACGACTTTGGTGTCTTTTAGGGCCGGATTTGAAAGAGATAAGGCGCCAACTCTGCCGGAAATCGATTCAGCGTGTCATTTGACATAATCATTCCAAATTTTACCGTCCTACCACCTCAGGAATGGATCCTACAATTTTCGACCGAAAAGAAGAATCGCGATTTTATACAGCCATAACTTTGGGCTGATTTTTTTGGCACAAACTGTTGAAAAAGTTACACGATGAGGCGCGTTATGTCAATTTAAGCAGCATCATTTCTACTTGCGTTTATTACCGCTATTATCCCAATAAATTGGGCAGGGACGTACCTCTTATTACTGAATGATTCATATTCAAGTCCCTAGCTCCAAAATCTACTTGCTTTGAGTCATTTTGAGTTTGTTTTTTTTCTTTCACAATACACTCCTTAAATTACATGCCACGAATACAACTGAATGAACTTGTGTTATAGTTATACCGGAGAAACTTTCCAGTAACAAAACAACATTCAATTTATCGCTTATGAGATCTTCAGAATTTAATATCCAATTTATGAATCGATTTTTTTTTAAGTTATAATCATTAAACTAACATTAATATCAATATTACATTAATATTTTGACGTCTGCGGATTAAAAGCGATTCGAACTCACCAATGGTCTCGTGGTGTAATGGTAGCACAATACGCCGGTAGCGCAGACGTCGTGTGTTCGAGTTCCACCGAGATTGATATTTTTCAGTAATTTAATTACCTTGGTTAATTGCCATGAAATCGTAATTTTATCAATTATAATCTTAATAATCAGTAGCATACACTCCCCGTACTAGAAGATTCAAGGTTTTGCCAAAGACAAGAGCGCAAACCGTACACGAAGCCGACTCGTTTGCCGTAATATCAACAGCCACGTATTTATGCGTTCTTTCTTCTTCGCATCATTTATATCGTGTCCGACCGAGAAGCGGGGTTGAACTGTCCCCGGTCCCGTATTAATATTTCCATAACAATATTATGTATCTGTCAGCCGTGCTCTCGCGGAAAAAAAGGTAGCGCTTGCTGCTCTCGAGGAGCTTTGTCGCGAGCCGACGTCCATTCGTTATCCCCCGTTGCCGCCGTTTGCTCTAGCGAAAAGGAGAGAGACGAGAAGGAATATTATTCTATACGATGACGATCCATCGCTACCGATTCTCGAAAATAAAGAAGAAAGAAAAAGAGAGAATAAGCAGAACAAGAGCTTTCTTAGCCGAATATTACGAAGGAGATGCTTATAACGTTCTACCGTCGTCGTGACGGGCCCGCATTTGCATGTCATCCTCCGGATCCGCTGACAGATTTATTGAAAGTCATGCCCGATGCGTATATATTGTATGTACGTATACGCAAAGCTACCGGACATCGACGGTGGCATCGCTGGCTTTCGGGCAAAGGGAAATGGTGACGTGTAGGTCACTTTAATATTAAAATCGCTTAGCGACAAGAGTCGATGTACGAAATCTATAGGATATTTTCTTATACGAGAATAGCTACATAGTCTTCCATTGCAGAATGCAATCTTATATCCTTCGTGCAGAATGAATATGTCAAAAGGAGAGGTACAAGCAGAGGAACGTACCAAACTATTTGCGATGTAATAGCAAGTATATGTAAGTCTGGATGAAACGACTATAGGAATTTTCATGGATTTGACTAAGGCTTTCGACAGTGTTTGTTGGAATATATTACTTCAACAACTAGAACTATTGGAAGTAAGATGAATCGGCCTACATTTGGTGAATTCTTACTTAGCTTATCCGAACCAAATTTGAACAATCTAGACAATTATATGCGAACAACGGATTGGTCTCCTCTAACTAACAAAATTGATATAAATGCTAACTACTTGAAATTTCCTAACATATTTACTCTAGCAATAAAATCAACTTGTCCAAAAAGATTGGCTAGGAACACATACACTACTATACAGTGGAATCACAAAAACCGAATTACTGATGAAGTCAAGCAAAAAATCTGTTTAAAAAAGAATTTTATATGAAGATAACACGCTACTTTTATTATTTTCAAAACAATAGATCAAAAACAATTTCGTATTTTAATTTTACACTGCTTCTTGATGGGAAAAATACCGTTCAAGCGAAGCAATTGCTTGAAAAGTGTTATCGGGACTCCGCTCCATCAGAAACAACAATAAAACGTTGGTTTGCTGATTTCAAACGTAGTCGTAGAGACACCGATTACGCAGAACGCAGTGGACGTCCAAATGAGGCGGTAACACCAGAAAACATCAAAAAAATCCACAAAATCGTTTTGAATGATCAAAAAGTGAAGTTGCGTGAGTTAGCTGACATCGTAAAGATATCAAAAGAACGTATTGGCTTTATATTGCATGAGCATTTGACTATGAGAAAGCTCTGTTCAAAGTGGGTGCCGCGTTTGCTCACTGTTGACCAAAAACAAGAACGTGTTGATGACTCTGGGCAGTGTTCGGCCATGTTTAAACGTAACAAACCGGAATTTTTCCGTCAATATGTGACAATGGATGAAACATGGATCCATCACTTCACTCCGGAATCAAAACGATCGTCATCTGAGTGGACAGCAACTGGTGAACCTCGTCCAAAGCGCCCGAAAACACAACAATCGGCTGGAAAGGTTATGGCCTCGGTATTTTGGGATGTGCGTGGTGTAATATTCATCGACTATCTTGAGAAAGGAAATACTATCAACAGTGAATATTATATAGCGTTATTGGAGCGTTTGAAGGCCGAAATTGCAAAGAAACGACCGCGTATGTTAAAGAAGAAAATTTTGTTTCATCAAGACAACGCACCGTGTCACAAGTCAATCAAAACAAGGGCAAAACTACATGAATTGAACTTCGAATTGCTCCCACATCCACCGTATTCGCCAGATTTGGCTCCCAGCGACTACTGGCTGTTCGCAGACCTCAAAAAAATGCACGAATGAAGAGATTATCGCTGAAACTGAGGCCTATTTTGAGGCAAAAGATAAAAAGTTCTACAAAAGTGGTATTGAAATGTTAAAGCGGCGTTGGAATGATTGCGTTGCTCTTGATGGAGATTACGTTGATGAATAAAGCTAATTTTGAACCAGAAAAACCGTGTTTTCTTTGTTAGGCCCGGGACTTTTCAGCACATGTGTTATGTTAAAGGGAATATGAATCATTTTGCAGAAATTCAGCGCTTAAAGTATGCAGTAAACTCTGTGTTTATAACCAGCTCCCCAAATAAAACTAAAGCAACATGGAAATTAGTCAAGGAAATTATTGGTAAAGGTATTAAGACAATAGACAATGCTGACATAATCAAGATACAAACGAACGCTCCAAATTTGCAAGAAAAATTGCTAGATATAAACACATACCTTATAGATAGTTGCTGAAACGTACACGTCTTCAGAAAATGACGCTGTATTTGGTTGCAGAATTTTTTCAAAATAAGTTCTAATTTTATATGTCTACAACATTAATTGTTAGTTTGTCTCGATCTTTATACAATGTGTCCTTGTTATTTATATTTATTGCATCTACATGTATTTGTATTGGCTTGTTCAACGCTTTATTGGCATTATTGTATAAAACATATATTATTATTATTAATATATTTTCGTCAATTCCAACGCCCTACAATTATAAGATATGAAAGGAGAAACAAAATAACAACCAAATATGTTGCAATCGATGGCAGAGTGCGGACACAGTGTATTGTATACGCAGCATGAATATCAAACGAGATGAATATTTCGGATGGAGGTTCTGAAACTCGTCGGTAGACTATACGTTCATGCATATGTAGATGCATGTGGGAACACGTCATACAATCGAAAGACCGTCGAATAATGCGACACGTGTAAATACATTTCGGACAGGCGTTATCTAGTAACGAAATTCCCCAAGCATCCCTCGATTCCTAATATGATGGACGCTACATATGTCGCAGATTAAATCCGGCTTATGCGAGAATTCATGTTTTGATTGTATCGTCGTCGTCTGCGCCAATCCAGTTGCAATCGTTCTCATCGCTTAGTTCGTACGAATTAACTGAAAGATGGCACCATACTGCAGTTATAAATGTTAAAAGTTATAAATCATTGACGTCTTTAAATTGGAGTTCTTACGGTGGTAAGATCTATAAATGTCTTTTTTTTTTGTTTAGTTACTCTAGGAAACTTGAGTTTGAGTGCTCATTTTGCTAACAGAACCAAAAAAATTCAGATTAGATGTTAAAAATATATCTTAAGAGTCGTGTTAAGTTATCTAATATAATAATATTGCTAAATATAGCTCCTTATTACACGTGAACATGTATCTGTCTACCTGGTGTCATCAGCGCGGTCTCCCTACTCAAACCATTGCAATTCCTCTCGGCATTATCTAGTGATACAAGAATAACACACTAGCCTACTGGTACAGTTTCCCCAATGTACTGCAAAACTAGAGAGAGCGCTCACCAACAGTACATAGGCTAGCTGTTCGCGTGAATGATCCCTTAGAATTATCACGATGTATTAAAAACACATCGAAAAATGCCTAGAAATGATTTCACCAATACCATGAATAGCTGTGTGTATTCTAAGCATTTTCGATGTTTCTCATAAATTGTTTAACAATTTGTACACAATCTCGAGATTTTCTGTTTTCTGGAAAGTTTTTTGTCACTTTTTGCAAAAACATTCACTCAAATATTTTTCCAATGTGACAAATTAATTTAGGATCTTATGAAAATCTTCTCCTTATGATGGATCGCTGAAACTAGAAAATTTTTGCTTAAGATATAGAAATGCATGGCCTTCCTTGTACAATGGTGTTAGAAAAATCTCTTGAGACTACACCGGCGATTATTAACTATGTTGTTCTGGTCAGGCATATTTAAAACAACCCTCATATTGCAAACAAAACCTCTAGTTCTTAGAATAATTCATCATTATGCTTCGTTAAAATACCTAGAATTGATTAAAAATTAGATGGAAAGTTGAACATATTTTCAATCGCAGCCGAAGCTAGAGAGACTTCACCACACCTCACAAAAATTGGATGCATGTTTCGATAGCTAAGCTATCATCTTCAACAATAAAATAGAACTCTTACTTGTAGCGATGAATTTTAAAATGATGTTTATTCCATGTTTAAAATTTAATAAAGTTATAGCGTTTGATAGAAATAACACCCTTCCAATAAATCCACATCCACAAACAACATTTTTCCATGCAATCTCAAATCTCTTCACTACTTCTTAATTCACAATCCGTCCACCAGTCAAATAATATCCCCATTACATACGCTCATATCTTAATCGCATTCAAATGCATTCACCAAATGCGAAATCACCTTTCACCCCAAAAAACCTAACAAATTAAAATGGCAGTTACGTTCTTGAATTAAACCTCTCGTTCTTTCCCCCAGATGTACATATCGATAAGGAACTCCCAATATGCTCGTCAAATCTGTCCGTCGTATTCATACTTGCATAAAAAGCTACGCGAAAATCTGTCTCTTTCCCGAAAGGGAAAAAAAAGGCGTAGAGCTCTAACCCTTTTTTATTTACACGCCGTACACATCAGATATACGTACATATGTATGTAGATATTTTCCGCTGAGCGCGATGGCGTGCAAATCGCCCGAGTTATGAAAGTTACGAGGTAACCCGACGTCGTCATATCAATCAGGACCTCCCTACGGGGAACTTGGTGTGTGTGAGCTGCCGTTGGGAAGCCATGCGACCCGAATTTTATTATGTGCAGATATACGTGTACAGACATAACGTATGCAATCGTGACAGGGAATCGCAGAACGAACAGGTTCCCTCTTTTTCATGGTCGTGAAAGTATTTCGATGTGGGAGAAGTAAAATTCAGATTGGATACTTTTCTAGATTATTGTACATAAACCAAAACCAATGGTAATATAGAATTTATCGAGTATCGTTCCTTGCGCGACTCCGTATTTAATTTCTATTATCTTTAACATTATGTTTTTCCACGCCTTTGCTTGTCTTCTTCCGCGTAGATAAGAATTTAGAAAATCGGTGAAGTTTTAAATCAATGGTATTTAATTTCAAAAATAATCCCAAATTGAGACAGTTTTTAGTTGTAGAAACAAAATTGAGCATTCTTCGAACTCTTACTTTCAATAATCATCAGATTGCTGCCTGTTTTATTTGACTATATCATAGCATCATAAGTTTTGCGGTTACAGCTTACATTTCTTTTGTATTTTGAAAAATCTCTCTTTGTATTTTTCTTTACATATCGCCCTCTTATTGGACTTCTTTGGGTAACAATAAGGAAATTTTTCTTAAATTACAGTGACTCACAGTGTAATTGAGTAACAATTTGCAAAATTATTCAACGACAATGAATTTAAATTTAAAAAAACGTCATAATACATTCATGGTGAAAGTGCAAATAAAAATTTGGAGGAATGTAAGGTACGGATGCAATCGACCCTAAGTGATTTTATGAAAGACTCTCAAATAAATGACATCTTTAATCCAGACGAAATGGGCTTCTTATACAAACCTACACCTAATCGTACACTAAAATTTAAAGGTAAAAAATGCGTTAGGGGCTAACAATCGAAGAAAATTTTTATAATTGGAAAATTACGTTACAAGCACATTAAAAAGCTACCTTGTACTTATGCTGCTGAGCGTCGGGCATGGATGAATCTAAAAATTTTAAACACGAAATAAGAACTTGGGGTAAAGAAATGACGATTGCAAGGACTGTGTGGATGTACAATTCACAGGTATAGCGGTAAACTCCACTCACACAAATTAATTAATTATACGGAACGCAATGAGAGCCCACGTGCTCTCGAAACGCTGCGTTCCGCATAATTAATGAGTTTATGTGAGTGAAGTTTACTGCTATACATATGAATTGGGATAAAGACCTAACAAAGCAGATAAGACAAATTTTATTATTAGTTGTGTCCAGCTGTCCATCTCATCCCCGTATAAATGATCGTAAAAATATTCGTCTGGAATATGCAGCCAATAAGGAATTATTCATATCTTAAAATCCTATTATCGACACCTGTTAGTAATGAAACGTATTACAAATTTGGATATTGGAAGTTCTAATGAAGTAAATTTGCTAGAAGCCATAAAAATGTTAGCCAAAGCTTGGCAACAAATTTCGCAAGAAACCATAACAAATCGTTTTCAGCACGTTTTGGAAAATTTATTTTGATAAATTTACCGTCGTCTGAATGGCTCGTCAAATATAATGATAACATCGATGACGATAATTTGCCTTTAATGGTATGGTTACATCATAATTTGCAGGATCCTAGTATCGTGAATCTAGAAGCAACAGATGAATTTGTGTCAGTGGATAATAATCTCATTACTTCCTATATCCCCAGCGATATAGATTTTGTTGAGGAGATGAAGAAAATAACAGCGATTATAATGACGTAAGCGAAGAAGAAAGGACAGCTGAAATTACACGACATTTAGAAACTGAAAAGCATATTAGATATTCAACATTTTTTAGAATCTATTTGTTTCAAAAAATCAAAACGACGGACTCTTGTTACCGACCTTTTTACTAATGAAATTTTTATATGTATTTGTTTATTGACTTTTATTATTTATTATTATTATTGTGTATCTTTACTTTACTATAAATTTTGGTAGTATATACGTAATCTTTGGTTATATTCTTTTTTACGCACTGTTTTGTATGGTCCCGACGAGTAGTTTTTAGGCGAATTTTATTTACATTTTCCAAACAATTAGTTTTATCAATATTTTCGTTATCAAAGCAAATTATATACCACTGAATCGTTTTCACTGCGAATCACTATATAATATCGCATTTACTACAACCTGGAGTGTACCGCCAAAAATAGTCTTCATCCTAAGATGATGTCCCGGGTCTGACAAATTTGAAATACGGAATCTATTGCACGTCGAAAAAAATTGTCATCCGATCCCCGTCGAAACCCGGAGAATCGCACCGCTCCTCTTCGATTTATGAATCGCATCGAACCTTACAGGATCGCCGCAAACGCGAAGGAAAGAGCGAGAGGCACGGTTCGAGTGAATGAGGCACACCGCGCCGCATCGTACCGTAGCGTTGCGCCGCCGCTAATACTCCGTCTCCGTCTCTCTCTCTCTCTCCCGCTCGCCCTACCCTTTTCCTCCGCCCGAGAGACTAGAGCCGGGTAGGTGCTAGCGCGGCGCGCTACCGACAGAGACCGATAGATACAGGTGAGTAGCGGAGGGCGTTCCTGGGACGGACCCACCATCCAGTCACTTAGTCAAATGCCGTACGGTTAGCGAGTCAGTGCGTCAGTCACCGACTAGACGGGACTTTCGTTTGCCTGTCATAAGTGTATATCATATCAATACACAATAACGTCAATATAAGGATATACAAAAGAAAAATTAATAGCGCCGGTATATAAGGGGGAGTAGGTTGAAAAGTATCGTTGAATGCTAGTGTACGTTTGCGTATTGTATCGATGTGTTCGCGAAATCGAACAAGAAGAACAACGAAAGATGGTTCGTGGTGATTTGAGGTAGTGATTTCGAAAAGAAGAGAGAATAATCCTTCCTTACGTTTTCGATTAGGATTCGCACTACATTTCTCCGGTGAGACTTACCTACCCTTTTTTAGTCTCCTTTTAATTGACGGTCGCCGGATGCGATACGAACCGATGCTGACGGCGCGAAGGATAATAACAGCGAGCGCCGCTAAGCGTCCGTGTCGCGAAGCACAGTCGAGATAAACCGACCCCTACCGAAGGGTTGCATCGGCGTAACCCGCCCCAAAATCAAGAACAGCCCCCACCACGATCGCGCCGCTCGCAAATACACACAGCATCTCGACGGCTTCGGGCTAGCACACACACACGTCACCTGCGCCAGTGACCAATCATAACTGGAATATCTCCGCCGCTATATGCGGTACCGGCCGAGGAGGAAACACGCAACCGTACTAACATCGTCGTCGTCGTCGTATCGTAACGATAATCGCGCGATAATAATCGTCGTTCTTCAGCCGTGCGGACGAGCCCTCCGAGCTGGCGGACCGTTTTGGGGAACGTTACCGAAAAGGCATGAGAACGTTTCATCGACCATCGGGGGGATTTACGGTGTTCCGACGATGTGTCCGCCACGGTCAACGATCGTCGTCGTCGTCGCAGTAAGAGAGGACGCAGAAGAAGAAAGTGAAGATTCGATAACCTCGGCGCTGAACGAAGAATCTCAACGCTCGCGACCCGAATAAGTGAAATCCGAAAAGGAGAGAAAACAATGTTGTGCGTTATTCTCTAATGTTTTTCCCTAAATACTGTGACGAAAACAATAGTGAACGTCAAAGTCTTGGATAATCCTGGACCTGTGCGATTCTAAGTGATTTAATCGAGAGAAACCAGTGGTGCAAGCAAACGATCGTATCTGCCAGTGCGTTTTCCAAATTATTTTCATTATTCCGTTCGATTTGTTCGTTGTTGGTTTTCTTTTGCGTTATTTTTGCATTTCCCTCGAACGTTCCGTTTCTGTTTTGGTGCGAAAGAGAACATGTCGCGGCGCAAACAATCCAGACCGATTCGTCATTTGGAGAACGAACTTGAATCGACAATTCCCGGAAGTCTACCAACGTCCACTAATTTTGGTAAGTCGAAATATCAACGGCAATAACAACACGAATGATCGCGCGCCTTAGAAGAGAATTATTTTTCGTTACTCGTGAGTGTAGAAGGATTTGGCTAGACGCAGTAAGAAAATATCGGTAGTTTTTCAATGCGGAAAAGTGGGAAAATGTTTGGGGAAATTTGAAAAGCTGCAGGTAATAGAATACTACTTATCTATGAATAGGCAATAAGAATTACTACTTCTTTATTATATTCCGATAAAAACAAAGGATGAAATTCTTAAAAGACTCTTGACGTGATATTGTTTCTTCCAAATTTATTAATGGCTGAAGACTAATTTTCTGAAGAAAATTATTGAAATTCCTGATTTTCTTCGACTCTGCAACGTCCTTATGAAGAATATCTTTGAGTTAACTATTTTTAATTGAGAATTAATTAGAAATTATTGACTTTGGGAACTCCTACACACGCACATTTTGGTGCCTCGGATTTTTTAAGTGTAGTTAAGCAATTTTGGGGGCGCCTAATCGAAAAATGCTGTTAGATTTCTTCTGTCATATCTAGTTTTCGAAATTCACCCTTTCTACCCTATATAGGAACAATTTGACAAAATTACATGTAACGTCTTGTCATCTACAATCATTATCCTCCAAATGTGCTGAATATTAGAATATTGCTATTTGAAACACCGAAGATGATTCTAAATTCGAAATTGATAGAATAAATCCATATTAGATGCATCCCTAAGTTGAAAGAAAATGATTCTGTTAATTGGTTCAACGCGTTTTAGTTTCTTTCAAATTCAATTCTTTTCAGTAATTCTTGTATCTGAAATGCTTCGATTTTTTAGATAGAATTACAGAAAATATACAAGAATTTTATAATTTTTATTTCATGTTGAAAATTCGAATGACTATGAGCTCTAAATCGATAGAATAAATCCAGCTTAGATGAAATTCAAGGTATTTATTTAAATGGTTCGATGTAATCTAGGTTCTAAGGATTTAATGTATAACGCTAACCAACACACGTTTTGGTGCCTCGAATTAAGCTATTTTGGGGCCCCTAATTCAAAAATGTCGTCGAATTTATTCTATTAGATCTAGTTTTCGAAATTCACTCAAGTACCACGACAAAAAAAATATTTTGCTGGGCGGTGTAATTTATTCTGATACGTTAATAAATTAGAATTACACTTGTTCAAATTTCTAGAAGGATAAACTATTCATACGCTCAGACAAGTATGTAAATATACTACTTACTATATTTATTTATAAATTATTTAATATGCAAAAGTAAGAATTTTTAGTAGCGTAATTATTTCAATTCCATTTTCCATTCTTTCGAGATAAACCCTTTCTTCATTCATAACCCTAATTACTTACAATTTTCACGAGATTTCATAAAGCGAATACATTAATTAACATGAATATATTTTAATTTGAAATAAAAAAGAAAACGCCCGGATTAAATTACTCTAAATACCTAAGAATTAGACGGGTTTCCTATTGACTTTATCCTAAATATTTAGAACAATTTGTTCTAAATTTAAATGCAGTATACGATTTATTACAGCAAACTTCTTTTAATTCATTAATATTCAGGAGAATTTCGCGTGTTTTACGAGGGAACAATAAATAAAGAAAAAACGCTATCTCGACGTCGAAAATAAAAGTCCAAAGCCTACACATGTATATTCAAAAAAAAAATAATCTCGGATAATACGCAGAACTCATCCGTTTCTTTGCATCCGAATTCGTACGCCGAGCTTTTACCGACGGCTACGAACGTTTTTAACGCGCTACGGTAGTAGAATCGAATTTTACACCTAAATCCTAATATCGTCGCTCAATGAGAATTGAGAGCTCACGTCATGTACGTTTTCTAGAACGTTCTCCTTGAATGAGTTTGTTGACAGTGTGGAGAAAAGTTGTTGTGACAGGATATATATATATATGTATAATGCTTGTGTATCGAAGCAAGAATTCTTCAAGGAATGAATAAGTAAAACGGTTGAGTTATAGAATTGAATTTTACATTACAATTAAGAAAGATCATGTGGTTAATAATGTTTTTCCGAAGTAGATTTTGTATTTAAATTATTGTCACCAGGGTTTACTATCGCACAATTTTCATTATCGTAATGTTTATTGTTAGAAAGGGTGTTCAAAAATCTACGTACGAATACTGAGAATTACTTAATGTTTTTCATTTGATTCTTTTAGTCTATATATCTTCTATTTTTCTTTAAGATGCAATACCTTTCCAAAAAAAAGACAATACTTTATTCGTTTGAAACATGATTTTGCCTATTTTCTGGTTATTTGAGTGATGGTTGTAGGGTTAGAATTAACACTTACGGAAACCTGGTATATCCACTAGAATACAGCGTTGTGATAAGTTTCTGATGTCCATGTTATAATTAGATATTCAATTACTAGTGTTTTGAAACCGCTTGGAATGTGTTTGCAATTATATATTATTCATACAAAAATTATTGCTACATTTATAGATTTGCTAGCTTATCCAACATAAACTGAATAGCAACCAGTTGATTTTAGCTGCAGAATAACGTTTTTCTGTCATTTTCTTTTCAATAGTGATTATATTAACGTCAAACTCACTTGATATTTGTGCCCGATATTATTTCACCAACTACTATTTTAGTATTTAGATTAGCATATGGTTGCACATATATTGTGTTATACATTAAACGCATGCATCACAATAAGTGGGATATGAATATAATTTCAGAAACTAACATACCATATACACTAGGGTGACAGAATAAAATAGACACCTACTAATTAAAAAAAAGATACTATTCTCGTTATATATGCAAAATATTTTAAAATTTTTAAATTAGACTAATACTTTGTCGATCCACCTTTACTTGCGTGAAGTGCTGCGAGTCGTCGTGGCGTAGAATCTATTAAATGATTAATGGTGTCTTCTGGAATATTTAACCACTCTTCTGTAACAGCTGCCACGACTTCTTTCTTATTGCTGGGTTTTCGGGGTCGTTTCGCCATATTTGTCTGGATTATGTGCCAAACATTCTCTATCGGATTCATGGCATGGTAAAATCCGAATCCCCTGTTCCTCTTTCCATGTGGTTGTTGTTCTTGCTTTGTGGCAGGGTGTTCCATCCTCCATAAAAGTGGCGTCTTCTTTAGATAAAATGGCGTTGTCGAATATCGGTAGTAGTCCTTCTGTTAATATTTGGACATATTTTGCCGCATTCATATTTCCGTCGCAGATTACTAATTGCGATCTTCCACCATACCATATCGCGCCCCACACAATGATGTTCACACCGCCGTATTTCACCGTCTGATGCAAAAATTTGTCGTCCAGCTGCTATGACGGACGTCTCCATACCCACGTACGATCACTATCACTGAATTGGCAGTATCTGCTTTCGTCTGAAAAAATGACAGACCGCCAAAACTCTTCGGTTCGTTCGCATTTCGATTGCCCAAGTCATTCGGCGCCGTTTTTGAAACGCTGTAAGGAGAGGTTTTTTCTTTGCCACCCCTTTATACATCCCCACACTGTGGAGGTATCACAAAACGGTGCGTTGACTTTTCTGTGAAGTTGCCGCAAGCTCAGCTGTATGTACTTTGTCGCGGTTCTCTTAACACTTCGCGCACAAGCACCCTTTTACTTCTTTCAGAAGGTTCGGCACGACCTGGTCTCGGCTCCGCTGTTGTTTTTTCCTTGCGTTTAAATTGTATAATCACACGGTTAACCGTGGACAACGGAATATTTAAAAATTTTCACGTTGCGAAGCGCCGCGTTCACTCTGGCCAACGATGCAACCCCGGGTGAAGTCGCTAATATCACTCACTATCCTTGTAAGCGAGGCATAGTTGTAACGATACTAAACTATGACGAATTCCTCCCGATACATCTACCCCGACCCTAATGACAAGAGAAAGTTCTTAATTCGTTCTTAGAATTTAGCTGTTTACATATTTATACCGCTTTACCTGGTGTCTATTTTATTCACCCTAGTGTACATGTACGAACTGGATTCCTTGCGAAAACATCCAAATTAATTTACGCAAAGAAAAGAAAATTTCTGAAAGATCTTTGACCTTTTCAGAAAATCTTGTTCCTTTGTTTCAAATAATTGTTCTTATCTGTTGAAAGACAAATCAATTTTGAGTGAAATATTATCCTTGTATCTGCTAAATAATAAAGTAGACAAATAAATATTCCTGCCTGAAATATAGTGCGGTACGAAAAACATATCTTTTCATACGTCTATTTTTTTTCTTAATCAAAGATTTCTTTCACTGTGCAATGTGGTTATCATAACCGAATAACCAAGAAATACAAATGTTTTCTTAAAGGTTACAATGTCATCAAAATAGACTGATTAAATAGGTAATTCGACAGCGGGTATTGTTAAGGTCTTTATTGATATTTCGTAGTATAAATTGTATGTCTTTGTATATATATGTAAACAATAGTACTTCTCAGTACTACGGGGATATACAACTGACAGCTCCCATGGAGCAACAGGGTACTTTTGTAATTATGGCGTGCTTTCACAGTGATATTTTTGCTGCGAACGATATAGCGTAATGCATTCGCAAAATCGTATACCATTTAACGATTTTCTGCAACATCTAGATCGTTATTCAACATTTTCTTAGCACTGGGAGTATTCGTCATCAGACGCCCCCTTCTTAATTAACTTCTCATGTTGAAGTAGGTATAGGAAAACCAACGCTACAGAGTCCTAAAAACTAGGCTTTTTCAACAGATAGGCATCCTTTCTTTTGGTTCAGCCAGCAAAGTGAATGTTTACTTTTGTAAATAGCTGTCATATAGTTGTACGAAAACAATTACACTTCCATCCTTGTTTCAGCAATTACTTCTACAAAATTTGAGACTTTATAGATGAAGCTCCACTCTAGCAGTGTGAGCTCGCTTAGCTGGGAATTCAACCATTTTCGTAGAAGCAACTTTACAACAATGATTAGAAGAACTGTATGGCTATATAATAACCCCATACCACTCAAATCAATCTCGATATGCACTCGAAACGCTGCATTCCAAATAAGTTGTTAATTTGCCTAGTGTGCGATGCCTGTGAAGTTTACATCCGATCACAATATGGATTGCAATGTCTCGAACATATAATATTAATGCTGAAAAACATATGTACATAAGTCGGGTAACCATGAACATCTTCATTTATTATATACACATATAACAGCTACTGCATATTTAGAGGACTTCTATCCTCAATAAATATTTGTTATATATATATTTGGATCGTTAGAAAATGAAATATTTCGTAATGGACTCCATTATATTGAAGAGTTACAAGCAACAAACAAATATAAATATCGAAACATAACGCGATGTATTTATCACGTTTAAAACAAATGAAGAGAGTGCACTTATTTCTGTTAATCATATGTCACTTGTCCAACAGAATGGGTTTTATCTAATTGTACTTTTGCTGTGTTGTTTCAAAATACCTTGTAATATAATAAATAAGACAAATACATTTTTATTTTATTTCACTGTTAATATACAGTTAGTATCAAAAGAAACGACCGTAAAAGTCTACAACAGCGATCTTTCCGGAAGAAACGTATTCCGTTCGAAAATCTGTTTTTTCATATATAAGCAAATGCACCTTTAAATAATGGAAAACAAATTCAAAAGAATTATATATTTCGACGGTACTACTTGCTTAACTTAATAAAATATTCTTTCAATGAAACTAATTGTTATTTATTCCACTCACTGGAAATCTTTTTAAAGATAGACAAACGAAATCATGTTAAAAGGCGGAGACTTCACCACACACAACAACACCCACTTTATGAATTTCTACGCTAACATTACATTTTTGTGTAAAAATGTATTAGAAAGTTACAGTGTTAAATTCCAATGAAATTATATGCCACAAAATAGTAACAAGAATAAAGGTTTATTAACTGCACAACTAACATTTCATAGAGCAACACTAGCAAACACAGAACTAATATGCAAACTAATAATTAAGAACGCTAATTCGTCTCGGTGCAAGACTGTACAACTCAAAAATATTATTTGGTAAATTTGAATTCGTTTTCCATTCTTTACTGTTTTTAAACACCTTGTGAGAGTTGCTGTCGCTGTCTTCATCGTTCATAGCATTTTGGTATTCTGCCGATTTAGCATGTTAGTGAAACTTTCTCATGTCGCACTAATTGTTGCATAAATGATGAGTTCGGCAAGAATCTGCCGTTTTCAGGGTTACCTATATGACCGTCAAAAATTCCATAAACGATGAAAACAACCCAAACAACTTTAATTATCGAATATTTGTCATTTTTGTGAGCTCTTTTTGACATTTCTCCGCTCTCGATTTACTGTTGGTAAACCTTGTAAATGTATTTGTAGGTCGTTAAGCATCCGACAGCCACTTGTCCCATCCTATTTCATCTCTCGAAGCGCAAATTGAACCGGATCACCACCAATTTTCAATCCCCGTTTTTTTTTTTTACCCGCTACCAACATCGTCGAAACGAGGATCATTAGCTTCGCGACGAAAAGAAAAATATTTATACGGGCAGGCTCTCGCATAATATACCTACGTACGTACGTACACCTAACGATACGAAATCGCATCTTGTCGTTGTGACTTCTCGTCTTTCTTTTTCGCGTACAACGCTACCGACAAAATTAAAAATATTATTGCGATATAAATTACCGGTAATTTGTTCCTATTACCGGCAATTCATCCGATGTTTATTTGCGCTTCGCAACGTCTGGCATTCGAAAGATCGAGATTCTCAGGTTCGGCGTGCTCGCGAAGAATCAAAAGGACACCGCGCGCCTCATCACCGTCATATCGCGTTAAAAAAATGACAATCGAAAGGACAGGCTAACGATAATAATATGCGAAGTGGATTATATTTTTTTATTTTTTGATTGGGAAGCTCCTCATAATCGAGTATCTTAGTGTCGATACTGATTAGAGGAATACCTTTAAGAGAAAGAAACTATTTTCATTTTAAACGAATATTAGTAACTGGGTGTGAGTTCATATTAAAATGTAAAAAAAAAGAAGATGAGACCAATCTCACAGTATTTCAAATAACTTTATTTAACAATGACTACCGGTTTCGTGCATATTTGCACATGATCAGGCCAAGACTGGAATAGCAAATGAAAGCGAGAAGCAAAAAACAAAAAATTGCGCACTTACCACTCAAGAAAACGACTATAAAATCAAAACAGATGCATACAATCCCGTTAGCAGGATAATGGCAATAAAATTAACGTTAGAAAAGACACACTTAAACAAGTTAAAATGCCAAAAAGGCCGCAAGTCAAACTTATTTTTTTATTTTTAAATAAAAAATATATATATATATATAATAAATATATTTTTATATAAATTTATTTTATTACAATTTTAAAGAAGATAATCCAAATAAGAACTATTTAATTTTAACCAACAAAAGAATTTGATATTTAGAGTCCACACTAGAGACCGACAGAGATCTACAGTTTCTGATATAAGATTACTTTTTTAATGAAATATTTATTATATATATATATATATATATATATATATATTTATTTATTATAGTAAATGTTGAGAATTTATCAAACTATATCGATCAAAAGGAAAAATATTCTTTTCATTTTAAATGTTGAGAATTTATCCAACTATATCGATGAAAGGAAAAAATATTACTTCTGTTACTAAATTAAGATTTATTTCAATGATGGAAAATTTTCATTGATTTTGAAGCATAGAATAACCCAAGGGAAAAACCTACCAACTAGACAAGTGTATAAAAGCTTGGCTCAACGATCTATTACAGTTAAATCTTTCAAAATCTGTAAGAAGAGGTGCACAATTTTTCTCGCTCATATAATATATTGCATAATGCCACTACCCTTTTCTTTACTCAACCAGAAGATGTCACCCTGATTTCATCGACAATAACACCTAGAGATTCACAAATGTGATAGGAATAAAAAATCACTCTGATCTTTGCCTCGTGTTATAATTATATACGTTTCGAATCCGCAGAAACAACAAAGACACTAAATACAACCATTAAACAAGTGTTTTTTAGAACTTTCAAAACGTTCCGCAATCTCCAGCTAGTTATGACTGGAATAAGACTCTAGAGTATGAGTAAATTCATTGGACAATTTCCGGTTCTAAAATACGATGGTGCTAAAACAGTTAGTTCACTGTGTAATACACTGCTCGTCTAAAATGAACTATTCTAATATTTTAAACAAGTAATTATTATGTATTAGGTATCAGATCTAAGAAAGAATTTGTACTAGATTTAACTTGCATGTTGACGACTTACAATATATACTAATTAAGATAGTGAATCGATGAGCAAAGTATAAACAGTGAATTTTGATAATTTATTACAATTTTAATTTCTTTTAAATCCGAAATCCTACTCACACTTACACATACTGGATCGTATTTCAGACATCCTGGTCTTCGGCTTCCACCAATATATCAGGAACGCCAAGTTATTGAGAAAACATCCGTTGAGACACTTTTTACTTCAAATCACTTTGAAGAATATATTTAATTTTTCTCTAGAGAGGCAACTTCGACTTCTGTGACTTTGCCGTTATTTAATAATAGGTCGTTTTCGGGAATACACCGACTATACTCAGCTTGTTTACTTATATGAGAGGCCAAACAGTAAACACACTCTTGATGGAAAAGAATATTTTAGTAAAGTAAAGGCTGCCAGGCGTTGCCATCTATCCGACGTACGAGAAATTTTGAAGATAGTTTGTTTTTATTTCGAGACGATACTTATTTTAATAGCTTTATAAAAAATATGTGACTACAGTATATTATACGTCTTTTATAATTAATCGCAAATATATGTTTAAGAAAACGATATATAGTGGAGTTCTTGCATCCCCACTATACATGTTGTTTAAGGGACCTTTTCTTAAGAAATTTAAAATTGTAAATTACATGTTAATAATAAACAAGCGATATAGATATTCTTAATATTCAATACACAGAAAGAAAACGTGCGTGTGCGGAATAATATTATAAGCAAATTAAAGAAGAGGAAGTCTTAACGGTGCTTTGCCTCCAACAACAACAAAATAAGGGCGTGAACCATACACTATCGGGAAGAATCGTATATAAGAAGTATATGAAAATTTATAAAAAAATCATTGTTATTTTAATTAGTAATAATACATATAACTTATATTGCCTCCTAATTCATCTATTTTTTTAATCCTCTGAAGGATTGGTGTGATCTTCAGGTTCTTTCTCAAAGATTAGCAAAAGCACAAAACCTAGGTTCTCTTTTGTTGTTTATTTAGTACTATCTTATGGAAAACAATTACTTTTTGTAGAAAAATTAATAAAAGGAAACGTGCAATACTACAAGTTATGCGGCAACAATAATTTAGAAACCGTCTTCTGAAACCAAATTTACGAAATAATAAGTCAATAACTATTTCACGAAACAAAAGTCGATATTAAATTCACGAGAATCTCGTTTCCTCTTGCGAAATCGCATCCACAAACGTGGATGTGAGCGGATTACGACAGAAGACGAGAAATATTAATGCGAGATGAGATCGGTTGTCATCTTTCCGCTGTTATTGTACGAAGCCGACAGAAAAAATGGTCGCTACCGTTTGCGCTTCTTCTTCTTCTTCCACTTCTTCATCATCATCTTCTCGTTCTTCTTGCTTAATTGATGATGGACGATCGGTTGTTCGCGGACGACGCATCACAAAGGACCATAATTTGTTGTCAATTTCTGGATATATGACGTTCGTAATTGGTTCTTGCCCGGCGGCGGGCCACTTTGATCTCTTTCTTTCGCTTCTCGCGATGCATCTATGATGCGGCTACCGGCCCACGGTGTGCGCTGCGATCCGAACCCTTTTCCAATATTCGCCTCTTCCATTTTTTTGCAATTTCTTCTACCTTCGGGATGAGATACGACGATGGGACGATGATATAGGGTATGATTTTTCTTGCGGTAACGACGAGTTGCGATTTTTTTTTTGTATTGCGGCTATATTTTTGGATTGGGAAAAAGTTTAGTCGAATCAACAAGTTTATGCGTTACTCGTACTCCAGCAAACAATTTTTTTTATTTTTATTTTTTTTTTCACATATGTGTGAGAAAACTGTTTGTGGGTGAAAAATTCCTCATATTTTCCGTAAAATTACCAAATTAGCTGAAATAAATAAGCGATTGCAAGTTTACTAGGTGTTAAAAAACAAGAGCTAGTTCTAATTCCGTTGTCGTGGCATAGAATCTATTACATGATTAATGGTGTCTTCTGGAATATTTAACCACTCTCCTGTAACAGCTGTCACGAGTTCTTCCTTATTGCTGCGTTTTCGGAGTCGTTTCACCATATTTGTCTGGATCATGTGCCAAACATTCTCTACCGGATTCATGGCATGGTAAAATCCGAATCCCCTGTTCCTCTTTCCACGTGGTTGTTGTTCTTGCTTTGTGGCAGGGTGCTCCATCCTCCATAAAAGTGGCGTCTTCTTTAGATAAAATGGCGTTGTCGAATATCGGAAGTAGTCCTTCTGTTAATATTTGGATATATTTTGCCGCATTTATATTTCCGTCGCAGATTACTAATTGCGATCTTCCACCATACCATATCGCGCTCCACACCATGATGTTCACACCGCCGTATTTTACCGTATGATGCAAAAATTTGTCGTCAAGTTGCTGTGACGAACGTCTCCATATCCACGTACGACCACCATCACTGAATTGGCAGTATCTGCTTTCGTCTAAAAAAATGACAGACCGCCAAAACTCTTCGGGCTTCGTTCGCATTTCGATCGCCCAAGCCATTCGACGCCGTTTTTGAAACGCCGTAAGGAGAGGTTCTTTCTTTGCGCTGATTTTTCTGTGAAGTTGCCGCAAGCTCAGCTGTACTTTTTCGCGGTTCTCTTAACACTTCGCGCACAAGCACCCTTTTATTTCTTTCAGAAGGTTCGGCACGATCTGGTCTCGGCTCCACTGTTGTTTTTCCTTGCGTTTAAATTGTGTAATCACACGGTTAACTGTGGACAACGGAATATTTAAACATTTACTTATTTCACGTTGCGAAGCGCCGCGTTCACTCTGGCCAACGATGTGATCCCGGGTGTGGTCGCTAATATCACTCGAACCTTGTAAGCGAGGCATAACGTAACGATACTAAACTATGACGAATTTCTTCCGATAGACCTACCCCTACCCTAATGACAAGAGAAAGTTCTTAATTCGTTCTTAGAATTTAGCTGTTTACATATTTATACCGCTTTACCTGGTGTCTATTTTATTCCGTCACCCTAGTGTATTTATTCCAATATATACAAATGTTAATTTTCATTTCTAGTGTTTTTAAGTGTGCTGCATAATACGCATCGCCAACAGTAATGTCATTCTCTTGAAAATCTATAAGAAAAACGCTCTCACAACTCCAAAAAATCGTACCCAATACCATTGTATCAACTAGGAGACCCTAAACTTTCTTAGCGGCACGTACTCTTTTCGCATTCACTACGTCGAGTTCCTTTTGAATAAATGATCATAAGGAACCAAAGGTTCGCCCCTTGTAATAAACATCACATGTAAATTTACGTTCTCTTATTTTAATTTTACCTAACGCAGTGTAACCATATATAATGCAAGTGACATTCTGTGAAACCATATTCTTCTATTGATACACCCAAAATCAAAAGCTGGTCCACTTGCTTTATTCGAATACCATCAACATTCAATTGTTGTTGATTTTCGTTATCTTCATTATCTTTGTTTAGTTGATGTTTAGCTTCATTCCATTCTCCTGTAAGTCCTTTTCAGTCTTTGCTAATAATCTTCATTTGATTATTAATCACTATGCTGTAGCCCTGACCCCCCTTGCAGCAAAACTACAGTTGCATTATATTTTTTTATTTTCCATCAATTCATAATTACTGGAAAATTTTGCAACAGTAAGATTTCTTTTAATTTGAGGAAAAACCTGTAATCACTAGGGGCCAGACCCGGTGAATATAGGATTCATTCAAAGCCTGCTTGGTATATAATAGCCATAGCAATACCAGATGTATGGCATTATCCTGATAGAACAGCACACCATGCTGAGGATGCGCAGAATATCTGCACGAAACCAGCAGTCATAATTTAAATAAATTTGAGATACTGTGAGATTAGTCCATTATTTACTTTCCTATTTACTGGCCTTGATTGTTTGTTGCTGGGCTAGTTCTTCGCATGATAAATTTAACACATGGGCTGAAAAGTCCGGGGCATAGATGACGTTAGATTTATTGCAGTCACCTTTCTCTCAGTTAGTACTAACCTTCAAAGGACAGCTGTTAAAATTTCATGATATTCTATTCATTAGTTTGTGAGTTATTGTGCTAAGAGTCACGCTACTTTTGTTATTTTCAAAACAATGGATCAAAAACAATTTCGTGTTTTAATTTTACACTGCTTCTTGATGGGAAAAAATACCGTTCAAGCGAAGCAATGGCTTGAAAAGTGTTATGGGGACTCCGCTCCATCAGAAACAACAATAAAACGTTGGTTTGCTGACTTCAAACGTGGTCGTAGAGACACCGATGATGAAACATCAAAAAAATCCACAAAATCGTTTTGAATGATCGAAAAGTGAAGTTGCGTGAGTTAGCTGACATCGTAAAGATATCAAAAGAACGTATTGGCTTTATATTGCATCAGCGTTTGACTATTAGAAAGCTCTGTTCAAAGTGGGTGCCACGTTTGCTCACTGTTGACCAAAAACAAGAACGTGTTGATGATTCTGAGCAGTGTTTGGCCATGTTTAAACGTAACAAACCGGAATTTTTGCGTCGATATGTGACAATGGATGAAACATGGATCCATCACTTCACTCCGGAATCAAAACGATCGTCATCTGAGTGGACAGCAACTGGTGAACCTTATGGCCTTGGTATTTTAGGGATGTGCGTGGTGTAATATTCATCGACTATCTTGAGAAAGGAAATACCATCAACAGTGAATATTATATAGCGTTATTGGAGCGTTTGAAGGCCGAAATTGCAAAGAAACGACCGCATATGGCAAAGAAAAAAAATTTGTTTCATCAAGACAACGCACCGTGTCACAAGTCAATCAAAACAATGGCAAAACTACATGAATTGAACTTTGAATTGCTCCCACATCCACCGTATTCGCCAGATTTGGCTCCCAGCGATTACTGGCTGTTCGCAGACCTCAAAAAAATGCTCGCCGGTAAGAAATTTCGCACGAATGAAGAGGTTATCGCTGAAACTGAGGCCTATTTTGAGCCAAAAGATAAACCGTTCTACAAAAGTGGTATTGAAATGTTAGAGCGGCGCTGGAATGATTGCGTTGCTCTCGATGGAGATTACGTTGATGAATAAAGCTAATTTTGAACCAAAAAAACCGTGTTTTCTTTGTTAGGCCCGGGACTTATCAGCCCATGTGTTATGATAGGCTTTAAGAATATAAGAATGCGTTCAGTATTGTTTTAAATATGTTATAACAAGAATACACCTAAAATCTGCAACAGAACTACTACAAATATCTGCTCTCTGCCTTTTCGTATAATAGAAAAGCATCTGCACACCATACGTTAAGATTCCAATCACCCTTGGTGCGCTTTTTCTATTATTCATCTACCAAATGCAACGTTCTCTTGTTACCAATTAATATTGACGATGGATCAATTGACTAGGTTTCATTTCTGTGTGTACAATGCGTCACTTGTGATTCGTAAAGCAAATGAATTGTTGAAGTAACCGGGCCTAAAAGTGTATAAATACTATGCTTTTGCTAATTTAATTTTACTACTGAAAATTATAGCTTAACTATAGAAACGTCCGTCTAATATTACTGCAGTGTTTCAGTGACCCTGTGCGATAATGCTCGTGTTCATAATTTAATAAATCTAAGCTTCCACCAGTTTTAGATCATTTGCTAACCAAGGTTTTATAGCTAATTTCAAAAATTTCCGAGTTCATAATATATTTTATTTGTAAGAAATAATGGCTACATTCCACTATTTAACTAACGTATACGTCTTTATGGGCGCTTTAAAGCTATTATTATACCAAATTCGCTCATTCAATCGAGTACGTATAGGCATAAACACCTCCCCGTATCGTCCTTAATACAAACAAATATAACGACGATGTGATACCCGTATAATTTATTGCCGTACGATATAACACGTCGAAAAGAAGAAAGATAAACACACGCCACTCACACACAACAATAATAACAACACGGAATCCAACTTTCTAGTCGAAACACGGCGTATATTTGGGTGGTAAAGAGGTATTAGGAGGCATAATTCCTCACCTTAATCTAGGCCGTCTATTATTCATAATGACTTGTTACACGTTAAGCGGCAATTATTTAGAGAAGTATCGATTTGATATAATTTCCTTCATTTATTTCACTCGTTCCGAGCTCGCTTAAAAATGTGGTGGGCAGCGTGTTTTTCTAAACGAATTGTTAGATTTTTTTTGAACCAACTTTTTCCAGGTTATCTAGATCGTTGGTTTGTTTTTATAATTGTTTTTCCTTTGCTTTTATAATTGTGCTAAAGTTTTTGAGCAACTTCTGTATACTAGGTTGTACAACTGTGTTAAGACTTACCTCTCTATTAATCAGCATGGCTTTGTTAGTGGACGGTCAACTGTTACCAATTTAGTTGAACTTGCTCAGTATGTCAGCGAAGCACTTGACAATCGTCGACAAGTAGATGTTATCTACACGGATTTTACCAAAGCATTCGACAAAATTGACCATTACATCCTAATAGATAAACTATCTGCCATTGGTTTTTCTCCTAGCGTTATCTCTCTAATTCAATCCTACCTTCACAACCGATCATGCTATGTCCATTACAATGGGTTTGTGTCACACACATTCATTGCCTCTAGCGGCGTACCTCAGGGCTCCAATTTGGGACCACTCCTCTTCAATATCTATATCAATGATCTTCTACTATCATCTTCTACTACCTCTTCCCCTGATTCTTTAAGGTTACAGAGAAACGTTGGTGTCATTAATGATTGGTGTTATATAAACAAGATTCTTCTTTTTTTAATATACCGTCAATTTTCACAAAGTCCCCTACACTAGTGCCAGCAAAGCAGCCCCAAATGATGATAGAACCTCCACCATGCTTCACGGTAGCAGCAATAAACTCTTCTCTGGCACGTTCACCCACAGATCTGCTTACGAATATGCGTCTTCGGGTTCCGAACAGCTCAAATTTGGACTCATCTGTCCATAGGACGTTGTTCCACTCTTCTATGGTCCAGTGTTGGTGTTCACGAGCCCATTTAAGTCGCTTTTGCTTGTTTTGTTTGCGTAGTAATGGCTTTTTCATCGCAATACGTCCATGGAGCCCGGCTTTCTGTAGGCGACGTTTGACTGTACTGACCAACATTTAATTCTGCGGTGATTTCCGAGGCTGTTTTGCGTCTATTTAACCTGCTGGTAACCACTATTCTGCGATCATCTGCAGATGTTGTCTCTTTGTCGCCAGTTTCCCGATATTTTTTTACGTTATAGTCAACCGTAGCGTGGTGTATTTTCATTTTTTTGACAATTTGTCGATTACTTATGCCACTTTTATAGTAAGCTATTATAAGCGCACGTGTTTCCGTACTAATTTCTCTCCGCGGAGGCATTTTAAAAAATTGTCACACGATATTTCGCTCACGGCGTAAATAGAGTAAATACCACACTGCAACTGACCATAGGTTACAGATTTCACTATAATCTTCTACGAAGGTAATTTAAACATTATTGTTATTGTAATTGCACCGCAATAAACAGTTTATGGTAATCCGACCAAGTGCAGGTAAATGATAGTAAACCTTATGCGATATAATGGGTGGTTATCTTACTGAACTACATTTTAAATACGTATTTCATTTTATTATAATGTTTTTTTGGTAAACATAATACTATATGAATAATCCATGAAAACAGGGGTGCCTAAAAACTTTTGAGCGCTAGTGTATATATGTACTTAGTTATTTACAATGGCACTACTAGCTTTATTCAACGAATGCTATTTATACATTGAAATACGTTAAGGTATATATTTAGGGAAACTCCCGACGTCAAACATGTGTTATTATGGTGAAGTGTTGTTCATTGCATCGAGACTTTTCGATGTTCGTTATATCGCAACGTAATATAAAATTTTGGTCGTTCATGCGCGCCGGTGTTTACTAAATTGCAACTCTACTGTATTACGTCCAATGCTATCGGTATAGATCAATAAATATGTGAACCTATTCTAACCGGAATAATCGATGAAAGCCATGTTCAAATCTTCAATAATCTCGCGCATTTACATTCAGTGAATCCGGTCCGTTTTCCAAGTTTGAAATATTTCATCTTTCGTCTACAATAAACAACGCTTTTACCGGTCTTTACCTTCGTTAGCTTCTCAAGGCGCATACCGTCTAGCATTCTTCACGATATGCCAGTACCGTACCCATCGAACCGGGAATGCCTTCCACGCCGCGCCGTCGTGGAGGTTGTCGGCGGTACACAATAATAATTATGAGACGGATGATGCGAAGAAGAGGCGAATTTCTTGTACTTAACGCGACAACGGCACCGCGGCATAGATGCTGGAATTCATGCCGCCGTAATTTGTGTACAATTAAGGAGGATTTACGGAGCACGCGGCCGTCGCCGTAGTTTTGCTCGCCGGTGACTTGCACGTGTGTGTTGGTGTATGTACGTTAGTGTTTGGTAGAACAAGCACATCAGGAGATATAAACGTTGGATGGTTGGCGTAGTGCATACTTGGAACTATACATTGCTCTACTAGACAATTCGAAGTAAATTGGAATTAAGATATGAGGGGATATAAGTGTAGCATAGCACTCGGAAAAAGAAAACATAAAGTTACACTATGTACACATTCATTTTCTATAAAGAACCTTCTTCGCGGATTTAGTGGAATAGAATGGTTTGAGGATCTGCACGAAATCGGTGGCCACAATTTAAATAAATTTTAAGATACTGTGTGATTAGAGTCCGTACTGGTAGTACGTAACACATGGGCTGAAAAGTTCCGGGCCTAACAAAGAAAACACGGTTTTTTTGGTTCAAAATTAGCTTTATTCATCAACGTAATCTCCATCATGAGCAACGCAATAATTCCAGCGCCGCTCTAACGTTTCAATACTACTTTTGTAGAACGATTTATCTTTTGCCTCAGAATAGGCCTCAGTTTCAGCGATAACCTCTTCATTCGTGCGAAATTTCTTATCGGCGAGCATTTTCTTGAGGTCTGCGAACAGCCAGTAGTCGCTGGGAGCCAAATCTGGCGAATACGGTGGATGTGGGAGCAATTCGAAGTTCAATTCATGTAGTTTTGCCATTGTTTTGATTGACTTGTGACAGGGTGCGTTGTCTTGATGAAAACAAAATTTTTTTCTTTGCCATATGCGGTCGTTTCTTTGCAATTTCGGCCTTCAAACGCTCCAATAACGCTATATAATATTCGCTGTTGATGGTATTTCCTTTCTCAAGATAGTCGATGAATATTACACCACGCACATCCCAAAATACCGAGGCCATAATCTTTCCAGCCGATTGTTATGCTTTAGGGCGCTTTGGACGAGGTTCACCAGTTGCTGTCCACTCAGATGACGATCGTTTTGATTCCGGAGTGAAGTGATGGATCCATGTTTCATCCATTGTCACATATCGACGCAAAAATTCCGGTTTGTTACGTTTAAACATGGCCAAACACTGCTCAGAATCATCAACACGTTCTTGTTTTTGGTCAACAGTGAGCAAACGCGACACCCACTTTGAACAGAGCTTTCTCATAGTCAAATGCTCATGCAATATAAAGCCAATACGTTCTTTTGATATCTTTACGATGTCAGCTAACTCACGCAACTTCATTTTTCGATCATTCAAAACGATTTTGTGGATTTTTTTTGTTTTCTGGTGTTACCACCTCATTTGGACGTCCACTGCGTTCTGCATCATCGGTGTCTCTACGACCACGTTTGAAGTCAGCAAACCAACGTTTTATTGTTGTTTCTGATGGAGCGGAGTCCCCATAACACTTTTCAAGCCATTGCTTCGCTTGAACGGTATTTTTTCCCATCAAGAAGCAGTGTAAACTTAAAACACGAAATTGTTTTTGATCCATTGTTTTGAAAATAACAAAAGTAGCGTGACTCTTAGCACAATAACTCACAAACTAATGAATAGAATATCATGAAATTTTAACAGCTGTCTCTTGAAGGTTAGTACTAACTGAGAGAAAGGTGACTGCAATAAAACTAGCGTCATCTATGTGTTAGGCCCGGGACTTTTCAGCCCATGTGTTACATCCATTATCTCTTGTAACTTGTGGAAATAACCCAGATGAGAAAAACGTAAAATAAGAAGTATCATCTTAGCAAATATTATTGGCACGACTTCTACAAACGCAATTTTCATTACGTTAAAGTTGGATTGGTAACTATCTAGTTATATTCTTTGCTTATTACTTTCAGAACAAGTTTCATTTCAAGTATGATCTATCCTGTATTCCACATAACCTAAATGTGCCTATAAATTATACTGACGAACACACATTTTGATGCCTCGGATATTTTAAGTATAATTAAGAAATTCACTCTTTCTGCGCTATTTAGGAAAAATTCGCCAAAATTAGATATAACTTTTTGTTATGTACGCAACTTTCTAAATATTACTATTTCAAGACTATTAACTGAAACACGAGAAAAATGGGAAGAAGGCATTTATTTAATACAAAAATATGCATATACAACTTTCAAAAATTTTCTTTTATAAGATTTCCTTGCGCGAGGCTTAAGATTCCAGCAGTAATCGGTCATCATATGGGTATCCCATCTTCCCTGGTACCTTTCCCCCATAATGCTGATGTCGTTGTTAAATCTTTCCCCCTGTCTCTCACTAACATCACCCAAGTTTTCTGGAGAGCGATCTAAGTGGCCGTGAAGGTAATGGATCTTGATGCTCATCTTACATCCGAGCGTGTGAAAGTTAGAAAGCATCTGTTCTGCTAATATATATCGATGAAATTTATTGTGTCTGAGTAATACATTTCACCGTGGTGTATCTCAAAAACTAGAGCTGCTGGGACGTAATGCCAGTTATTTTTGGAACCAGCACATCAGAAACACCCTAAATCAATTTCTATTTTAGAGGCAGCACCACAAAAAAATTATTTTGTTTGGCGGTGTTATTCATCATGTGTTTTAGGCCTAACTGGAGTATATTAGAAATGTCAATTAGATTTTAAAAACAACAACACATTTATTTTCAAAGAATAACCTTAATGCCAAAATAAATGCTTATATTTCAACTGAAAGGTCGCAATAAGGCTTAAAGGTTATAGTCTACTTGCACCGCTATACCAAGGCGTTCAATTAACTGGAACAGTGACTCACAGGTCAATCTTGAACCAGTGAACTTAGTTGGTAGAATTGACTCTTAACCCCATTTTTATTGTACGAACATTCCCCAGGACAGCTTGGCGAATACGGCCGTCCTACTCTAAATACACACACATACATAAATGAATCGTTCAATTTCGGTCAATTTAACGAATCGAAAGTGATCCGTAACTACATTATTTCGGATAACAAAGATCAAGGAACAATGCGTGGGTTACGCGTACAATTCGATTGGTATTATGTATGCATATCTTATGCCGAATTTCAAACACACCGTCTAGATGTATGCTGCTTGTTTGGAAGACGACGCTATGATTTATACACCTATCAATCACGCCGGCGAACCTGGGAATGTTTAAATATTTTTCCGTTTCGTCGATTACGCATTAATCCGTGTCGACGCCGGTGAAAAAGAAATGTGTGTTTTTGCTAAAGCGGACCGAGCTCGACCGCCGATAAATCGATATTATCAATCCTGAGATATTATACGGAGTTGAACCGAAATATACATACATACGCGTGTGTATGCGAAGGAATACGCACTTTTTGATGAACATGTATAAGAAGATTAAAACGTAGCCTCTTAATAGATGCTTTAGTTTATTTTATAAAAACAAAACTCGTTCTTCTTAACGTTCTCTTTCGTATCTTATTCAACGTAACGAATTGTTGCTTATAACCGGCTTCAAAAACAGCATCAATAATAGGAATGCTTTTGAGGAAGTTTCTTTTATTATTTTTACCGATTTTTCACTTTAATTCAAGTTATACATGTGTATAACTATAAAAGCAAATAATATGACAATTTGTGGCGTTAGTAACGGCTCTTAAGTGTAAGTGATTCAATATTTTAGGTGACTTCGATCTTTTCCAAAAAACGTACACCTTTGAAAATTCATCAAAATTTATCTCATCCTACATTGGTTCAAAGCACATCGAATGATGTTTCCAGTCATACAGAATACGATTTTAAAACCAAAATTGAAAACATGTGAAAACTCTAATAATTATTCCTTCTTTAATTTTAGAAGTACAGTGAAATCTGTCCGCATAAAAGAAATATGTAGTAGATACAACAAAAATCGTGTTTTAACGAAAAATCAATATATTAAAGAAACTGGGATATTTAAATCGTATATGTATATAAATGTTTTTAAAATAAATAAGAAACTTTAAACTTAAGAATAAATAGTTTATTTCCTTTAGATATATACATACAGAGTATAATATATGTACATAGATACATAGATGTAGTATGCAATACAAAACAATGAAATGAATAGTCACTTTAAGGATGCGTTGTTTGTCTTCTCTTTTTCTTAAAAATGGCGTCTTGAAATCGTATTTCTAATTTAGAAAGAAGCACCAAAGACTCTGTATCTCCGTGATTTTCGACAAAACTTTTGAGCTGTTTGGTCAGGATAATACCTTTACCATAATTTAGGATAGTTTCTGTTGGCACTGGAACCTCATCGACATCAGAATCTTCCTAAAGTTCTTGTATTTCAACTGGATTTGAAATTTCTTGTTCTGTCTCTGGATCTTCAACACACAAATCTTCATCTACGTTCAAAAAATCATTAAGGTTTTCATAATCCGTCAATTTCAATAAATTCTTATTTTTGAGGATATCTGAAGGTACGCTAAGAGGCAAATCATCTTCTAGGTCAGATGTATCAGCCTCAGTTAACTGGTCTTCACTTTGCATATTTATACGATTAAATATTGCTTTCCGGAAGCAATTTTGAACTGTCTCTTTGATTACTTGGTGCCAAGCGGTTTTTGCCAAATAAACTACATCCAGTGGTGTAATTTTCTTTATAAACTCAAAAGCTGTACGAGCAGTTTCAATGTTTACTAGCAGATGTTTGAGTATTAGACTTCGGTAATAAGTTTTAAAATTCTTTATAATCCCCTGGTCAAGTGGTTGACAAGCTGATGTACAATTAGGGGGTAAAAATAATATTTTTATATTATTTAAGCGAACGTTTTTCGGATGAGATCCCGCGTTGTCTAAACATAACAAAATGTTTCTTCTTTCTTTAGTCATTTTCCAATCTAGGTCTTGCAACCATTCTGTCATAATTTGTCCTGTCATCCAAGCTTTCTTATTGTATCTATTTATATGTTTTTAAAAGCTCTGGGTTTAGCTAACCTACCAATGACTAGGAGATTTTCTTTTTCACCCGACATATTTGCTCAATGCAAAATTGTAGACCTCTCTTTGGGATACTTACCCCCAACACATTTTTCCTTCTTTAATGTGAGGGTTTTGTCGGGTAGAGCCTTAAAATACAGGCCTGTCCCATTGGCGTTATAGATGTCTCTCGGTGAATATTCCTTAATCAAAGAAGGACAAAAACGATGAAACATCTTCAGCATTAACCGAAGCTCCTTCTCCCGAAATCGCTTTAAAACTTATATTGTGGTGGATTTTAAATTTATTGAGCCAACCAGAAGAAGCACTGAATGTAGAATGTCCCAAAGAAGCGGCTATTTCTGTTGCTTTACATCGTATTAGCGGACCTAACTAAAAGAAATAAGTTTCTTGCGTTTTTGTCACGACAAACCTATTGGTAATCTCACTTTATCTATTTTAGAATTTAATATGAAAAGAAAATCGACGCATTAATACAAGAAAACCTTATCTAAAAAAATCATATGCATACCTGTTAAAGGAATCCCCTTATGCCGAGCTGCTGTAAATAACAAACATACCACAAAATGGACAAGATATGTGCACGGCCAACCAACTGCCAATTTACTATTCCAATAGAAGAAAATCATATTCACAATAATACCGTATAATTTGTTCCATTTCTACGCACACCGTGTGTCATCCCTTAATTATTATACAGGTCAGTCCGCTCGAGTAGATATACCATCGCAGAGAGATCGCGTGGCAAGGCAAACGAATTCGTCTTCAGTGGATTTCACTAGTTCCGCGATTTCATTTCACTGCGCGGTAAACTGTGTTAGGCACCTTTTTATTTTGAGTATTGGATGATTATGGAACAGCAGAGAGAGTACAAGTTTCTAAATGATTTTATGCAGATCATCGTCAACAGACAGGTCACACAGATCATAAAGTTGCCATAATTACATACGTCAATCTGAAAACTAATCTCGCGCTATGTTATGTATACAGATACATCAGAGACGAGATGAAATTTTTATCTATCTCGATAAATCACGCGCCATTCACGCAACAATAATCGGCGAAGTATCTCGTTAACGTCAAAAATAATAGCGGCTAATATGCGAACCAGCTAATGTAATATGCGTATTATACGTCCGGCTAACGCAAGTCCACATAAAAGCCGAATTGAAATCACCATGTCATTAAAGAGTATGTAATCATATATACGTAGGCAAACATGCGTTAAGCGACGTTATACACGTTATATACAAACTATATAACGCAGTTCAGAGTCATCCGCGATCTTGGAAATTTCCTCCGCGAGATGGCGCTTCCACGAGTCGTCAGGATATCGGATCATTCGCTAATTAATTAAGATATTACGTAAAATTTATCATGTAATAATTCCGAATTTACGGCGGCCGTAATAAGGTCGTAAAGTCGACGGTAATGATCGCGACGGTATTTTGTGCGTGTGCACTTTAACAGCGTTCTCCCTCATACCAGCTCCCACGCCGTCACCCCCCAGCTTCCTAATATATGTACATGCAAGTGTCGGTATGCGTGTATATCTGGAGAACGTTTTGAACGTACTTATATTCGAATGCGGCTGGTAATTATCGTTGAGCCGCAGGTAGGTAGAAATGTCAAATCGGTTTATTGAAAGAGGACTTAGATGGAGTGGCATCAATCAACTAGCACCGAGTCTCCCACTCCTCTTGCGTTCGTCTGCCGTTAGCTATAACGTAGATTTTGGCATTCTCCACAATTCCACTTCACATTTTTTCCTATTTAAAAATAAACGTATGACTATTCATAGTGAGCCGTTAGATCTATAAGTTTCTTGGAAATATTTCCTTAAATTGAAGATATACTTCAAAGATTTATAATATATTGGTATACTATCGGCTTTATGCCAGCAAAACTAATAACATATTATGCCTATCACTTGTTCTATTACAGAGTCAGAAGTGAGATAAAATGAATGTGGTCTAATGAAAATTATTTTGCTAGTTCGGTGTTAATGGTGAAAGAAACGGTACAAAATAGGAAGAAAAGGAAGTGATCCTACTTTTCTCCGACTTCTTTAACAAATACGAGTTCTTCAAGCACTTCCACTCTGAGAGATGAATTTGGTATAAGTCTGTTATTACGATCTTGACGCAGTGCATCCAATAATTAAGCGAAATTGTTGAACCATATGCGGTGAGATTGAAGTATCCTTGGACACTGATGTACCAGGTGTATGCATAAGTTTCTTTCGGTTTAACTAAGAGATGGCGCCAGCGAAAAGTACGCAACGTATTAATTTGACACGCACAAGTTCAGTCCGTCAAGGACTAGCGTCTTTGCTTTATCGTTCAGTGAATATGTCGAGTTTTGTGGCTGTTGGAAGTCATCGTTTGCTAGTAGAAACATATGGTGAATACGCTCCATCGATTATAACATGTAAGACGTGGTTTCGACAATTTAAAAGTGGCGATTTCAATGTGAAAGGTAGTGAGCGCTTTGGTAGTCCACAAAAAATTCGAAGACGAGCAGGAGTTATTAGATGATGACCCAATTTAAATTCAATGGCAATTAGCAGAAGACTACATGTCGCAAGATATAATCAGCAGGCGTTTACGAACAATGGGGAAGATTAATAGACTCGGTAACTGGGTCCCACACGGATTGAATGAACGCCAGATAGAAAATCGCAAAGTCGCCTGTGATATGCTTCTTTAGCACCACTAAAGAAAATCATTCTTGTATCGAATTGTGACGAGTGACGAAAAGTGGTTTTATTTCGAAAACCTGAAGCGGAAAAAATCGTGGCTTTCACCTGGCGAAATCGGCCCTTTAACACCAAGGCCAAATCGCTTCGGCAAGAAGACCATGCTCTATGTCTGGTGGGACCAAAGCGATATTGTGTAATATGAACTCTTCTTAATCAAGAGACGACCGGAATGGGTTAGAAGACCTGGCAAAGTGATTTTGTTAGACGACAATCAAAACCAGTGAAAGACACCTTGATATCGCGCCATCTTTGCATCAATTAGGCACGCGCTCGCAGAGCAGCTCTTCAGAAATTTCGAGGAAGTTGGAGAATGGTTTGCTGCAAAAGGCAAGCAGTTTTTCTGACATGGTACCCATAAATTACCTGAAAGATGGGTGAAATGTGTAGAAGCCGATGGCCAATATTTGAATAAAAAAATTAATTTCCCTTGTGTGTTTCTTTTTAGCAAAAAAAAAACGAAAAAAAAACTTATGCATACACCTGTTATATTAATTTGTCTAATAAAACATTAAGTTGTCTTCGCTGACAGGGTTTTCATTTTTGTGCCATCTTTTCAAGAGCAACGTTTAAAGGACTTATCGGAGAAATGATCCTGCCCCTTCCGACAGACGTTTAAGTTATTAATTCGCCATATTAGTCGCGATAGCCGCGCCATTTTGTAATCCTCTCGTGTATTGGAGCAGGAATAGCGGCAGCATCATAATCTCATTAGCAAGGGTGTCTCTCCGTTAGCCGCCGTTACGATCTAGCGATGCATAACCAAATAGCTCGTCGCTTCGATAGGGTTGAAAACGGTTTAATCGGAACGACCGCGCAACGTGTACATCGGCGCGTCGCTCTCATCAAAGATAGAAACCACCCATCGTCATCATCAGCGTCAACCCTTCGTCTCCCATTCCCATTCTACCCCTCCTCCTTCTATCAGTACGGTCAGGGAGCGCATATTAGATACGTAGCGGGGTTTCGCCCGTCGCGTAACGTATCCGGCGTAATAATAAGGCAAACGCAATTAAAAGCCGACGTACCAGCTTTGAAATTTGATTTCTGGACGCGTCCTTCTTTTTTGTTTCAGCGGCTCCCTCTTTCGAAAACCCCGTTCGTTTAGTCGCCGGCGTCGGGCGGTCCGTTGAACTGGTTCCGACGTATTTACACAGGATCGTTGTTCATAATCGCACGGGAGGAGTTAGTCTCCCTGTATATTCCCAGCGCTTCGCCCCCTTTTAGCCGTTCCGCCAGACTTGACAAGAATTTTATTACGATTCATTTATTCAGACCGGTCGAAATTGAATTTCGTGAATTTTAAACGTCGCGTCGACTGGTAGTATCCTTCTTTTTGCCAGCTGTCAGTCATGGGACGATGATGCGACCGTCGCGTCCTCTGTCAATCATTCAGAATGTTACGAATATGATTTTTCGAAGGAATGTACAGCTAAGGTCGGAGGGGGGACATTTAACTCATTTGAATTGTTGATACGGTTGGATAATGTTTTGGCAAAAAACATTTATTCCAGATTATTCTAGCGAAAATTTAAAACACACCTAAAAGAATGCCTAGAAAATAACACCAAGATAAGAAAACGCTGTAAATACAGGTCTCTCATGGTATTAGTGAAAATTATGGCGATAGAAGCAGAGAGGGAATTACATGTGTTAGTATAAAACTGCTCGAAACCACACTGATGCGTTTTATGGCTTTAAACATGTTTTTCTCGTAAATTGATTTCACTAAAACCATGAGAAAGCTGTATTTACAGCATTCTCTTATCCTAGCGAAAATTGTTTTTTCGTAAGAAATATTAAATTTAGCGGTCTTTTAATCACCGGACAATTTTGGAAAAAGTATGTTCTGACTTGATGTTAAGAGTGGAATGGCCGTAAACATTAGCGAAAGAATTAAAAGAATTATTTAGAATCATTCTATACTTTTTAAGTGAACAAGGGAACATATGGTAATCTTGAATTAGATCAAATACCTCGACCAGTAACGATGTCGTGGTCAAAATTTGAAAGGCGTCGGTTAAATTCTTTGCGCTATTTCACACAACCCCATTATGCAGCAAGCAAGTTTCTTCCGATTTTTTTTCCTAAAAAGAAACACGTAATTTTCAAGGGAAACCAACTTCTTTCATTCAAAATATTGGCCATCGACTGCTACGCATTTCAAGCAACTATCAGGTAATTTATGCATACCATGTAAGAAAAACTGATCATTCGTCGAGTCATTTTCCAAATTTCTCAAAATTGTGCTTCTCTGCGAACGTGTGCCCTGTTGATTCGAATAGGTCGTAATCATTTAAGAGTTCATAGTACACAATACAGCTATGATCCCACCAGACACAAAGCATGGTCTTTTTGCCGAAGCGATCAGGCCTTGGTGTTGAAGGCAGGTAAAATCCACAATTTCGGGTTTTCAAAATAAATGAATATTTCGTCACCCGTCACAATTCGTGGCGTTGAAGCAGCATCTCACAGTTGACTGCCATTTTCTATTAGATGTTCACTCAAATCCTGTGGGACCCATTTACTGAGCTTATTGATCTTTCCCATTCCTCGTAAATATTTACTAATTATTTCTTGTGACAAATGTAATGCCTCTACCAATTGTCGTTGAATTGGGTCATCATCCAATACCTCCTGCAATTGCTCGCCTTCGCATATTTGTGGTCTACCAAAGTGCGCATTGTCTTTCACATAGAAATCACTACCTTTAAATTGTCGAAACCATGTCTCACATATTCTAATCGATAGAGCGTGTTCACCGTATGTTTCTATCAGCAAACGATGACTTTCAACAGTCCTTTCCTTTTCATCGAATAAGAAAAGTAATGCGTGCCGCAAATGTTTTTTTACAGACACAAATCTCTACACGATCATAAAATATTTCGAAATCCCGATAAGATGGTGAAATTTTGGAACTATAGTCCGTCCCAACCTCCGTATTCAGTATACGTCTTATGGGAATTTGTTTCATGGTTGCCAAATCATCCGATCGGCTGTACATTACTATTTCCGGTTAATTATTTGCAATTTCACCCGATCAATTCATAACCTTTATTAACGTTTATTGACGTTGAAGGTGCAAAATTATTGACATTCATATGACATTTTGCTTATTATTTTATTAAAGTAACTAACTTTTAACAGAGTGCATAGCGACTTCGCTGCACGTAAAATTATAGGAAAAATACTACAGATAAAATAGTTATATCTCAATATTTATTAACAATACTATACACACATCTATAAACAAATATACATATGAACGATATCTATGCAATGTACAGTGAATATTTGCTTGATATTGGGGAGGCTATGCAATTTATTAAATTAAAAAAGAAGATGATCTCTTATATATATACAAATAATAGTTTCCACTTTTGTAACAAAAAGAACTGAGTCATAGAAATACGTATATGTATAATACAATAATATTTAAGAAAAGGAATAGCAATTACACACATATATCTATGTCTTACGTTAATTTTCTAGTCAGTCGAAGAATCACTTTGATCTTCAGATGATGACGAATATCTTACGTGAATAATAAATTCTTCGATGTCGTCTTGCAAATTATCCACTATCCACATTTCCTTTTCAATATTGTTTACATGTTTGATGTAGTTTTGCCAATTATTAGTTGTTACAGTGCTATACGCTCGTCGAATTAATTGCTCCATATCTTTTACCTTAAATGTGGTATTATTCATTCTTACGTAGTTTTTAAGTTGTGCCTCATACCATTTCAATGGGATTTAACTCGGCAATGGTAAGGTGGTAATCGAAGAACTTCATGACCTTTTTCTTTGCAAATTCGTCAATCCTACTTTTATCATATTGCGGTTTAATTTGTGACACGCAATACAGTAAGTCCCTTTTAGCATATCGGTACTGATTTGTATTTGTTTTTCATTGAGCCAATCAATGATCTCGTTTTTCCTCCATGCTGTTGTTGGAATTTTCTCCAATTTTCTGCAGTGGTAGGAAGCATTATCAAGAACAATGACTGACTTCTGTGGTATATTTGGAAGTAATTTATTTATAAACCAATCCTCATACGTTTCTGAATCCATCTCATGATGAACATCGGCAGTGTTTTTCTTGCAAAGAAATGTATATTCAGCACCAGAACAAACCCATTATCACTGCCTGCATGAACTAATGCAAAACGAGGTCCTAGCCCGGTTGGTGATTTCAAACCAGTGCTTAGTCCTTGAATAAGAGCTTGTCGACTACTTTGAATAGCAGTATCTGTCCAAGTTTTATTTACCGTATGTCCTGTATTCACCCATGACTCATCAGTGTATATAATAGTTCGACCTGAAATATAAAATTACAGCCATGTCAAATAGCAAGAGGTAAATTTTACCTTCTTCTCTAAATTTCTTGATCTCTCGCAAGTATTTGTGCCTCCATCTAATAATCTCATCTCGTTCAATGAGTATACTTTTTTCGTCCTACTTTTTAAATTCGAAGCCCATATCGTGTAACAATCTATGAAAAGTTGTTCGACTGAAGTTAGGAGATCATCGTCAGCATTGACAGTAGTAAGAATTGTATTTAAAGTAGGTGGCATATTCTGTATAAAAATCCATGCACTTTACGTCGAATAGCTGCTTGCGTGTTCTCACCATATGTATGCAGTCGATCATTTACTTGTATGCCCTTCCTTTTTTTAGGTTTTTTTGGACTTGATAATAAACCATTTTGTTGCTCCTGTTTTACATGATATATTGCACGGTCTGAGATGCCCAAAGCTTTACTTGCTTCTCGAACGGCAGCACTCACATTCATTGATTTATTGAAATAATTGAAAACATTTGCAATCATACACTTCTCCTTACGGTTAAATTTGTCTCCTCTGCGCCGTTTTCTTCCTATAGGCTCCATTAATGTAGTGAAACTGTAATTACATTTATATTCTGTTATAACATTTATAAAAATAAATAAAAATACCCATATTACCCTGTGCACGCTTGAAAAAGATAGAAGTGTTCTGAAAAGAACAATTTGTACAACTATATAAGCAAATTAACAATTTAACGAAATATTTCAAAACAAGGACGATGACGATTGACAGTTGATGCTAATAGACAGATAGTATACAACTGTTGTCGACGCCGACAGCATATGTAAATAAGTTGCAACATAGCAACCGGTTGTAGAGATAGCGCTAATGACAGCAACCAAGGATAGTAAGAGATAAAAGTTGCTATTCTATCCCATACTGAATACGGAGGTTGGGACGATCTATAGTATGTAACAATACGTAAATATGGTATTATAAAATTATTGCTATAGTCTTCAGAACCTAGTAGATTCATTAACATTATACTAAGCAAGTCTCTCCCTGACTCAGTTTATCGTATTGTGCTCTCTTTGCTCCCATATATCGACAGCATATACATACATACGTCTGCGATTCGTTTCTACCGTGCTATATTTTATTCCTCAGATCGTTCTAGTCAATTGCTCGTATTTCTCTGCCGACTGCCGATTCTGTCAATCGAAAATGTTTTAATTTTTCTCGCCTCGTTAGCTTTTCAGGCGGGTTTTGCGAAACTAATTCATAAAATCTCGGAACGTTTTAACGTCTCGACTAACGAGGCGCGAAATGCTTGCACAATTTGCGAGATAAACGCTATATCTACATGTGTACATGCGTACAAGCGTATTGTATGAGTATCGTAAACGTTTGCGTCCGTACGTGTATTCCTACACAGTCTTATGCCCGCGGTTTTTTCGCGACGTCGTTATAAAAGCGCTTGTATGCGCGCGCCCGTGTCGCGCGCGAAGCCGTTATCTGCGGGGTCCATGCATGTATGCGTCTATGACGCTCGAGCGCTCGTTTACGGCTCTTAACAGCCACCTCTAATATTAAATATTATCGTCGAAACGCTGAAAGGTACACATGTAATGGTAATCGGTCGAGATTACCAATACACCGGCACGCTGACAATGACGTAGGTACATACGTATGTATGCGAACCGTAACTACATTTTATAAATATGTACATACGTACACACGTATATGCGCTGTCACGACACGGGGAATGGTAAAAATAAGCGCCACCGAGATGGCGTTACCTGTCGTCGAAACTGCTCCTTAACGCACGCATGTATGTGTATGTACGTACAACGGTAGCGGTGAATCGCGACATTGTTCCAGTAGTGCAATCTTAGCCAACAAAGGGCATGCAAGCGTGACATTCAGTTTATATATATATATCTTCCTGTAAGCGACAGTAAGACATAAATATTAAAAATAATTTTCAATAAAACTGACAGTTTGAGCAAGCTACCCGATACCCGTTTGGAATATGCAATAGAAGTTCGAAATCAAGAAGAAACGAGTAAAAAGTCATAAAAACAAATCAAACACTTCAATCGAATAGTTCAAGTGAATTTTTTTCTGGATTAATAAAATCAGTTTGCAAATAATTGTCATCAAATACGTCTTTGTATTATAATAATAGTAATTTATCATTATCATTTACATCACAAGTGGATAGCATTGGAGAAAGTTAGCATACAGAAAAAGGTAATAAAAACGTTTAAAATGAACGCGATTAAATTCTAGGCGCATTAAAGTTTTGATTGGAAAGAACGTAAGCAGTGTCAATCTATCCATAGTCCGTTATAATCAATATCGGGTTCTGGATAAATTCTTGTTTGTGTGAACGACGGATACACCAAAAATCGCCTCTGCATATTTTCAATATTGAACTGCAGGTGTATGAAACGTGGTTACGAAATTAATGATGCATATTTTAGTTTGCTGACTATAAGAGCAAAGTACAGTTGTTTCAAAAATAATGTAAGGCAGAAGAATTTGCTGCAACGCATAGCAAAGCCCCGCATTTTTGTTGCTGAGGCACACATGGGAGTATTAGGGTTTAATAGTGTTAGCTCTCCTCAATACTTCACCGTTTATTACGTACGCGTGAATATAGAAATAGAATTTCCAAACGTTTAGTTTTAAACAGAAACTAGAACACCATTTAGCAAGAGGGATAAAATTATTTTGGCGGTGCAAAACCTCACCTCAGGTTCTGATTCCTATGAAAGTTGAACCTGCAGATGTAGGACGCAAATCCGTCGATTTATAACCATGATCTTCTTCTTCTTCCAATAGTCCCTTTCCGTTTCAGATGTTGGCTACGATGCACACTATTTAGCTTTGTTTGCTGCCGCTTCGAATAATTAAGTCATTTTCATACCGAATAAAGAATCGGTCGAGAAATGTTAGAATTGTTAAATAATAGTGGATGAGGCTTTCATCCCATTTCACGATGTTTCTACCAGCCAGGTGAGCCGGTTGTGGATCTACGAAGGCCAAGAAGCAAAGGTGTGTCAGTCAACATTCGCGAATTAATTATTATTTTTCAATGTAATCCCCCCGACTTCTATACACTTAACACATGGGCTGAAAAGTCTCGGGCCTAACACATAGATGACGCTAGTTTTATTGCAGTCACCTTTCTCTCAGTTAGTACTAACCTTCAAAAGACAGCTGTTAAAATTTCATGATATTCTATTCATTAGTTTGTGAGTTATTGTGCTAAGAGTCACGCTACTTTTGTTATTTTCAAAACAATGGATCAAAAACAATTTCGTGTTTTAATTTTACACTGCTTCTTGATGGGAAAAAAATACCGTTCAAGCGAAGCAATGGTCTGAAAAGTGTTATGGGGACTCCGCTCCATCAGAAACAACAATAAAACGTTGGTTTGCTGACTTCAAACGTGGTCGTAGAGACACCGATGATGCAGAACGCAGTAGACGTCCAAATGAGGCGGTAACACCAGAAAACATCAAAAAAATCCGCAAAATCGTTTTGAATGATCGAAAAGTGAAGTTGCGTGAGTTAGCTGACATCGTGAAGATATCAAAAGAACGTATTGGCTTTATATTTCATGAGCATTTGTCTATGAGAAAGCTCTGTTCAAAGTGGGTTCCGCGTTTGATCACTGTTGACCAAAAACAAGAACGTGTTGATGATTCTGAGCAGTGTTTGGCTATGTTTAAACGTAACAAACCGGAATTTTTGCGTCGATATGTGGATGAAACATGGATCCATCACTTCACTCCGGAATCAAAACGATCGTCATCTGAGTGGACAGCAACTGGTGAACCTCGTCCAAAGCGCCCGAAAGCACAACAATCGGCTGGAAAGGTTATGGCCTCGGTATTTTGGGATGTGCGTGGTGTAATATTCATCGACTATCTTGAAAAAGGAAATATCATCAACAGTTAATATTATATAGCGTTATTGGAGGCCGAAATTGCAAATAAACGACCGTATATGGCAAAGAAAAAAATTTTGTTTCATCAACACAACGCACCGAATCACAAGTCAATCAAAACAATAGCAAAACTACATGAATTGAACTTCGAATTGCTCCCACATCCACCGTATTCGCCAGATTTGGCTCCCAGCGACTAGCGGTAAGAAATTTCGCACGAATGAAGAGGTTAGCGCTGAAACTGAGGCCAATTTTGAGGCAAAAGTGGTATTGAAATGTTAGAGCGGCGCTGGAATGATTGCGTTGCTTTTGATGGAGATTACGTTGATGAATAAAGCTAATTTTGAACCAAAAAAAAAACGTGTTTTCTTTGTTAGGCCCGGGACTCTTCAGCCCATGTATTAGCTGAAGCACTTCATCAATTATTTTGAAAGCTTTCCAAAAGATGAGATTACATTGTGGAGGCTTCGGTTACATAAGTACATTTATGCAGAAGGTGACTCTATTGAATATAAATAAAGTCATTTTCGTAAAATTTTCTTGTATCTTAAAATATATAGCGTGACCTTCGTATTTAATGCCACATTCTTCTTCTTCTCCACTGGCTGTCACTGATGATACCGCACAAATAATTAAGGGTGCGAGATGTTCAACGTTTACTTACTAAGAAAATCTGTTATAGCAAGAGGGTTAACTGTTACACACTGTGATAGCTGTCTTTGCCCAAATGATAGTTTGGTATTTTTATTAATTTTGTGATTAATTGGGTGGCGTTAGACATATTGCCTTTTTGATGTTTTAAAATATATTCCGTATAAGTGTTTATAGATGATATAATTTGTTGGAATTACAAATTTATTAAATGTTTTTGCATTATAAGATATTTACTTTGTAGTAGCACTAGTCGTTTTTTGCTGAACATCATCAAGTAGCGTCTACTAAAGTAGTTGATCGTATTGATATTAAAAATAAATTCTTTGAGAAGCAAATTTTTAGCAGCGCTGTGATTCATGCGCAAAAATATTGTTTCGTAGGATTGCTTTTATATCCTCGCATAACTAAGGTGTTACGTGTACTTATAATAAGAGCTTTATTAGGAATCTAGCATTAAAGTGGATGGTAAGAATAAGAAGGACTAGGAGTGGTTTCTTAATGGTAGTTTGCACCTACGTACTTGAGAGGATACTATTCTAAGGTAGATTTATGGCCGCTTAATTCTATCCAGTCATGCAGTTATCGCAGGCCGTTAATATCTGGAACACCCGGTAGAACATCATTGACACCGCCGTCGGCCCGTCCTAGACCGACAGACGACGAGGATCGTTAACGCGTTCATCATTATCGCGATATGCGGATATGAAATTTTTCGTCCGCGTTTTTTTCGACGTCTAGACGGTATCGTGTTTGGTTTGGACGGTGGCCCGCAAGACGCGCGCTTTTTCGAAAAGAAGAAGTAGCGTTTTTTATCGATCAATATTTCGTCACTTTTGTCTCGGTCATTTGGCCTATTTTCGCTTTCGTTTTGGGCAAGTTTTTTTCCGGCAAAACGTGTTATGTCTGTGCGGTAATACGAGGCGATGTTTAGAATTTTATGGGACGTGCCATGCGCGTGTTTAAATCCATGTCTTTTATAGTGTTATTGTTTTGGTACTGCAGAAACTGACTTTATTCCTTCAGAACGGTGTTATTTAAACGGACACTGCTGTTGATAATCGGACGATTCCATCTAATTTATAGTTTCATTATAAGAAGTTGGATATTTCGTACTTTTTTGATATTGACGTTAAAAATTTAAACGCTACTGAACTAGTAATACCGCAAACGCGACCCCCACGGTGTTAATTGATGATTTCTATTCCGGTTTGATCTTCTTTACGGAATCATAGCATGTTTTTTATAAAATTACGTTCAAACATGTGTTCCTTTCTTTTTATCTTTCTTCAAACAGGCGCATGATCATTCATCTGCATAACGATTTGCTTTCGTTTCATAATTTTTTTGTCAAATGTAAATCTTGTTTTGAAGTTCTTTCCTCTACTGTTTAGTTTTTTGCTTTCCCTTCAAATAAACTTATCTAGTTTCTGTGAAGAGAAGAAAACTATATAAATTTGTAATATGTGCAATGAAGAGATTTCGTTAAGTAATTAGTATATTTGATATTTTACTGTAGTCATTAATATGAATGCAATTATTTATTGACTATACTGTGGATGAAAATGTACATACATAGGTTTTACTGCTGTAGATAAGTATATTTGCAGTGCTGTTCTTTTTTACCAAATGGCTCATCTAACTGCATGATTGACAAAACCAGATTCTGTACAAGATTTAAGGACCTTGCTGTGTGTTGGTATGTACTCTGAAGCCATTCGATGTACGTGGGGCCCATTATGTATTGTCCATAATCAGCAATATTCTTCCTTGTTTCGCTTTGTCTTGTATATATTGAATTGGTTATCTTCAACAACACCATTGGAACTTTTTATTTTAAAATTGATGTAGATTACCAACGGAGAGATTTACTTCATGACAAATGACTTGGTATAACGCCATGTATACAACCATTCATGTCGAAGTTATATTCTCAAATTTTCGAATCAAACTTATCCATGGCAATATTGTAATTTTAGAACTTGTCATATACCATTTATGACACAACCGAAGGATATATTTATATTGCAATTGATGAATTTCACTTTATTATTGGGGTCGTATAACCATAATGTATTGCACGTAAAATATGAAAAACTCTGCTATTTACTGTACAAGATTTTGATGACGAAAACTTTGACTTTTATGGTGGTGTCATTTGAGTTCCATCGATTAAATTTCGCCAGTGTAATGCAGCCGCCGATCGTAGCGCTATCTATCGCATTCCTGACGTGAATGACGTATAATAATTTTCAGCTGTGTAATAATGATTTTGTATCGGCGTCATTAAGGTTATCATTTTATCTCTGCTTAGTAGCAGTAATGGAAATTGGTACAAATAAGAAATAAAGAAATATTGTCTATTTTTTGCTGATAAATCGTGGCTTCGCCTTATGAACTTTTCCATCTAGGTTCTTCTGGTTTTGGAAGCACAATTTCGGTGCTTTTGGATCGTCGAACTGCTTGCGATAAAATGTTATATTTTTTCATAGATTTCTTGTGAATTTGCGCCGTAACAAACAAAACGAAATCTTTAATTATTAAAAAGACCTTTGCTCGAGACACAAACAATGGTAAACAAATTTGAAATTAGCAGAAAAAGACGAATAGTATAACCACCATGAATAGGTATAGGTCCACCCGGCGTATTATATTCGCCCGAACGATCTCGAACGGTGTATTATCAAAACTGGCTGCTATGTATCTCCCGACGTACGAATTTAAATTATAAGTAGATACGCGTATCGTATACATATACGCGATATATACATACATATATATATTGTGTAATCGGAACCGTGTGATCGATTATACATAAACTTACGTATACCCTGCGTATTTATTATGCATTTCATTCACATCGTGGCCCATCCATATCCATCCATATTGTAATACGGCGAACGCACATCATAAATTAGATAAGTTAACACCGGTTAACTACTTACTGTTATATTCCGTGAATATCAATACGAGCGTACTGTAAACAGCGACATTCCCATGAACGCGATTCGAATAAGAAGTTGCTCGTTCGTTGCGCATCCGATCACTATACGTACGTATGTACTTTCTGTTTGCTATAGGCCCCGTAGTGCCGCGCTACGGCGTACAGAAACGGTAGCGGAACGGCGTATTCGGCCGCTGGTTGATCGGGCGGCGCGGTTTTATGGAGGTGCCCCGGGACCGATACCCACATACATAATGCGAGAAATGAATAAATTACTATGGTATCGGATTTTGCGGAACATCTGCCATCGCGTCGCGGTGTCGCAGAAAAAAAAATGCCATGCAAATCGTTGTTTTATTCATCTTCTATCCCGAAATGTGCGCAGTAGACCCGCGCGTTTTTTATATGAGTTCGGTCAAAAATACAGACCGTCAGCGTTTCTAACGTTTCTCATCTCGGGACATTCTTACATCTAACTTCCTTTCGTTGGGAGAATATTTATCGAATTAAAAAAATAGAATTTCCATAGAATATTTAGCTGGTTTGTATTAAGTGACATTATTTACCGCATCTCTTCGGTGATTCACCAACTAAACTATAATCACACAAGAGATAAAGTGATAACTAGTCTCGGCAAAGAGGGGCAAGTTCCAGTGTCGTGCGACGAACATTTTGATGATGTAAAGAAGGTAGTTTTACAATTAGATCCGAGACGCGCCAAAGCTATCAAGAGAAGCCAAGAAGTGTTTCAAGATAGTCAGGTAATATATGATTTAGAAAGTATTTGCGAGAACTACGATGTAACAAATTCATCGGATCCTTTTGTCTGTTAGAGGTCTAGAGATTCTTCCTGATTCTTCTTCGTCTTTCTCTGTTCATATTTCAGAAATTATATCCAAAAGTTGTAAAATTTATGAATTCATTTATTACAATTGCGAGGATTTCCACAATATGAAGGCGTTATTCTATTCTGATCCATTCCCGACAGCATTACGGTGCTTTATACTTTTGGATGTCCTTGTATATATACGTTCACTTATAGATAGACTGTCGGCTCGATGAAAATGCACGTCCACGTCCATCACAATAAATTTTGACGGGACGTCGCGTATTGAATATCGAAATCGAATATAATACGAGCACATATGCGTACGTATATACCGTACGTAATAAATTCGTACGATATAGGTGGCGAATCGACAAGAAAACGCTGATTAATTCAACGCATACCCCGTATGATGGACAGAAAATGGACAAAAAAAAAAGGCACCTACACACAAACGGGAACCTTATCGTGAATTATTGCCATCGACAAGTGAAGCAAGGCGTGTGATCGTTCGGAAATTTTCCTCCTCTTTTTCTGTCGAACGCTGGAATGACTCATCGAGCGGTATGAATTTAGAGAAATATTACAACGGAATTTATGACAGCCACGGTTTAATTAATTTCGTGTCAATCTAGAGATCAGGGCTATCTCTTCAGCCACTATTACATCCAGGTATAGAAATATGCTAATTGAAATTTAACAACATATATGGCGATTTAAATAACGACTGACTATTAAAAATTAATTAAATTTAACGTTAGTGGAACAAAGAAATTTCAATTATCAGCTACGAAATCATTTAATACCTTATTCCGCTTGTAAGATCTTCAACGTTAGAAAATATAATAGACTTCCATGCAACACATTGTTTCGGTACCGGTCCGATTAAGAAGCTATTTATCTCTCCGCTATAGCGGTATCCTGTGTTTCTAACGCCCGTCCCGTTTCTCCGGGATGACATATGCGCGCTGACAAGATAGCCCGCCGATAGCATCGCGCAGCTGGGCCTTTGTGTGCGTACCAATTTTAAAGTAACATTAAATATAGCATATCTCGATCCCGATCGTCATCCTCTCACCGTCAACAACGGGAGACGATTTGGGGCATCGGTGGTCGGTCACAAACGAGAAGCCGTCTCATGTGACGCATCAACGGCGTTCGAACAATAAGAACACGTTCTGAAAGACACGCACAAACATGTAAATATGCATGGGCCAGCGGCATATTGCGAGCAAAACTGATCGGTGTGTCTGAAGTTGCAGCTTATACGATTTCTTTTAGTGATATCGGTGCAATCAAGAAAATCGTACGACCCTTCACCAAAATGAATATAAAAGGAGCGAAATTATGCATTAATTTGACGTGTTTTGCTTTTAGTAATCAAAACTAGAAACAAACTTTTAGTACTTCGATAAATCTCCCAATTTCGGCAATGGTTCCAAACTTGGTTGAGGAAGAACTAGAGAATGTGTGTTCGTGATTGTGTTCTTGCCATTCAAAAAAAAATCTGAATAAAATATTCTTGAAAAATTTAATACCCATCATGAACGATTGCATTTCACACCTGCCGAATCCCAAATCCAAATATATTAAAAAATAGTAATGAATTATAATATGGAGACTGTTCTAACAAAGGATTGCTTTAATCCGGAAGGTTAGGTTATAAAAGATGTTCCTTAGCGACTCTTTAGTTTTATTTAGCATCCAACAGTATACATCCACTTCTTGTAAAAGTAGGAAGATAGACAGAGAGAGAGAGGGAGAGACAGAAAACGTCGCTATACACAAGTTGACTAATTATTCGGCAAAACTGTGGTGTCGTATCTCACGTGTTCGTCGTCGGGTTTTAGAAGTGGTCCGGCGAACTCTACTTGACTTACACGCGCTTTACAAACGCGGGGCTTTTACAAATGGTTCTATTCGGGATGATTAATGGAATTATGAGGTGTGTGCGCGTTCGGTACGTCTGTGTCGGACCCTCTCTAAAACTGGTCGTAAAGCACGGGCATCTAGGCGTCCGGAGTGGTGCAAAGACGAGATCGGAAAGTGTTACCTTACATCATCTTACCTTCGCGACTGTAATCAATTTGAAACGACCGTATCCTCTAAGAGTACGCCCGCTTTAACGCTTCACGAGTTTAAGGGAGCCCGAGCATCTCGTCTTATACGAAATTTTTAGAAGATATCTCTTGCACTTTCTAGAGGAAGCTTGTTATCTTCACAGTACCAATTGAGAATGAATTTACTATTATTCCAGCTACATCCCCATAAAAAGGAAACTATTTACAGAAAAGGAAATACACTACTTCTGGCATTTCACTATTTTGAGGTTGAAATATATTTAGGAAAAGTCCCGATATTAAACATGCGTTTTCATGGTTAAATGTTGTTCATCGTATCGTGTCTTTTCGATGTTCGTTATATCGCGACGTTATGTAATATTTCGGTTCTCTACTTGTATACCATACTACGGCAGTAACGACACCTTTACACGTCTACCAACCAATATTTGATCATTTGAAGCGTTGACGGTATGCGTCAAAATCACGCTCTTTCAGCTACCAAAGAATTCTTCACCAAAGCTCTCCCAGTCCGCTGTTTATCTGGGATCTCGCGCGACGCTAAAACTTCTCTCGCAGCATCGAAGGTTACCGCTTAATGTATGAGACGTGTCTTCGTCTAGTATCGCTATCTGCCCGGCTGCCGTATTATGTGAAGTCGTGTGTCTGTATTTGTATTACGGCGGAGGCAGGCGGATATCTTACGTACATAATGCCTACATCGCAACGTCTGGTAGCGAGATGCAATAGCAGCAATAGTTGAAGTTGAATTACCAGGTGCGAAGCGCGGATACTTGCACTAGTACGAGAGGAGCCACTAAATCTTCGGTGTGTCGCACCTCCTCCTCAAGTCGACAGCATCCCAGACTTACACGGTGCCGTTCACGAAGGGGAGGAAAGGTTAGAGGATTATCGTGGGTGGTAGAAGAAGTAGTACTTAGATTGAATGGTGAGAGCGTACTGGATTTAATGCGTATATATTTTTAAGCCTATCAGAACTAACAGTACGTATTACGGCAACCACTCCATAGAAGGAATAACTTTCGTATTGGATTTGTGATAATCGTGAACGTTTTTAAATAAATTATAAGATATTTGGAATAGTTGCCCGAACAAAAAAAATTGAGAGATATTTCAGTTGTTAAACCTTTTTTTAACTTTTTTTTTATATTCGTCAACAAGAACAACAAGAACACGCACACGTATACACTAAAGAAAGAAATTTGTAAGATTATAAATCACACTTTTGCAGGATGGTTTGTCGTCTTCTCTGTTTTGTTGTATGCTCATTGATTGTACAAGGTAAGGTTGGTTGTAAAGGTTCACCGAATATTACATCAGGTATACTTAAAATTTTAGAGGACAGTTTTATTGTATCTTTTCACACTTGAAAGATATTTTATAAATGCTTCAAAATAACCCTCGCAAATGTACTGAGCCTCAATGATAGCAGATGGTTTTCATATTTTGATCTTTTCCCAGTTGCATAATAAGACACTAAATCGCAACCCCGAGCACTGTGGTACTGGGCGAAACACTAACTCTCTAACCACAACAGTTCATTCAAAACTGGATACAGATTTTGACAGTTAACCTAGGATCTTCAATAATAATACGGAAACCAAACTGAACTAAAACTATTCTATTTATACCCTATTAAAGAGATGGTCGACTGACTACGGCCATGCATAATTTAATAGAGAGTTAAGACTGACATTTAGAGGGCCTCATCAAAATATAAATATTTCTGTAAATTTTCATGCCCTCATAACATTTTAAATGTATATTATATTTAGAATTACCTTCATATTATCAACATTATGATTTCCTTCCTTAGCATATGTAAGGTGATACAAAATTTGTCTAACCTTCCAAATTTAAGCTGAGCCAAATGCTCTTTGTATCTAATTTTAATTGATTTTTTTGTCTGCCCAATGTATACTTGATTACAATCTTTACATGATATTTTGTAAATTCCTAATTTTTCCATGTTACCTACTTAGCCTTTAGAGTTACTTAAGAAGTTTTAGAGGGTATTGTTTACCGAAAAAAACGATTTTGCGACCAACCTTCAAAAAGATTCTTTGAAGGCTTTTCGTGCAACATAGGTAAAAAGTTTTCATACTTCTTATTACTACTACTAACACTTTCTAGTATGCTTATATTTCTAATTTTTATTTTATTCTTGCGTTTCTTAAGAGTATTATAGACTACATCTTCGGAGAATCCGCATTTGTAATTTTAATGATTCCACTGAGAGATCTTTAGTTAAAGGGAAATTAAGCAAATAATGAACCAAACAGTTAATTGCTAAAAGTTGATGTTCCCATGAGTCATTAGAATCTCCCTGGAAGACTCTACAGTTAGTAGGTTTTCTATATATGGCTATTTCTAGTTTATTCTTGTAATTAATATATCTAAAAAGGGAGTTCTCTTATCGGTTTCTTTTTCACGAGTAAACGTGAAATATTGAATTTATTTGGTCTCAGAATCCAGTTCTTTAGCAATTTACTCGTATCAAATAAGCCAAAGTATTCTTAAGTTCAATTTCAGATTTGTCCAAAAAAAATATTTGAATTGGTTTGAAGGAGGTAGGCTGTTACCTATTGCGGTTCCTTCAGTTTGTTGGTAAAAAGTGTTATTAATTTGGAAAAAAAATTTGTATCGTACAAAGTCAAGCCAAAAGAAAATTAAACAAATAACCTTCATGCTATCCTTTTGCTTATCCAACGAAAGTTTTTCCAAATATTCCACAGTTACATCGACCAGGAAGCTAGGAAGCGCTCAACATTAAACGAAACTAAAACTTCACTGTCAGTAAGCTCGATGTTCTTGATTTTCTAAATGAACGCGGAATTATTGACTGCCAAATCAGATATTTATACTGGTAAACTTTTAAATTTGTCGGACAACCACTGTAAGCAAATAATTTGGACTTAGGTAAACAGTACATTCTAGGTATCATGGGATTTGATACCGTTGGTCCGTATCTAAAACTATCGTTAATAACGCCTTTACAATCTAACAGTGTTCCGACATCTTTTAAATGCTTCTGTGAACAAATAAATCTGCGATTTACATATGTGAGACAAGCAAATGTGTTTCAATTTGTGACTATTTCTTAAATTTAACGTGATTTATATTTTTTGTACTAGACCACCATATCTTATGTAACACGTGAGAAGTAAAGAAATATCGGTTAACCAAAATGGTAAGGTATATTGTAAGAGGTAGTTGCACGTTTTTGAAGAATTTACCTACAAAGTATTCTATATTTGATTTGTGTTTTACAGTAATGATGTATATACTATAAAAAAATATTGAAACTGATAACTAGATAATTGGATCTTTATAATTTCAATTTATTACAATTTTCTTAACCTCCAGTTATAGCATCAAAGAAAGGTATGCAATGATTTTTGAATTTAAAAAAAAATTTAAATACTATGCATATAGACTTAATATTGTAGAAGGACTAACTTCCGTTAAACTACTCCGCCCAATTTCACGGAATTGTAAAAAAACGTTAGAGAATCTATGTATATAGATATTGAGTCAATCGAACAGAACAGGATATTATACGTGTAAAAGTAAATATTTTTATGGATTAAATCTGTTAAATCATCTTAAAATACATTATCCCTACAATATTTTGATTGATAACGAATTGTTTGAACATGCGGCCGTTTGATATGACCAGACCCGAGATCTATTTTATTAATATAATATGAAACAAATCTTTATATTACGGATTACCGATAAGGACCGTAAAGAAGCATGAATTCTACGAGAACGAGAAATATAAATAATTAACCTCCTATTCCCTTTCGAAATTATACGGCTAACGATATAAATGATTTCTCAATAATCCTATAAGACATGATTTTAATCGTAGACATTAAAACGGCTCCTCGTGAAAGAAATTATGCGAAACGGATGCTAAGTCAGATAAAGGAACGGGTTTCCGTTAATCATTTTACTTTGTATTTTCAATATCTGCTGTTATTAACTTTTTCTTCTATCTCTTCGCATTAAATTTATTAGCCTTATTAAAGTTTGTTTACGACTTTAATTTTATATAATTCGCCATAACGAAACGGGTAAATCAGCTTCTGCGGCTTGTTAATGTTAAACTTAGCTATCGGGAATATTATATTTACGGAAAAATAAAAGAATTAAGCTGCTAAACGTAGTAAACATCGATACATTTTACATACGCCCTAATTTATTCGCCGGCCGTTTTTATTACCTTATTCGCGTTTCAGTTTTGATTGGGAGTCAAAAAGGATTACAAAGTAACAATTCACGTGAATACAGTCATCAAGTTACTAGATTTCTCATCTCTACTGGCTATAAAAATCAAGAGTCTGACGCGTTAAAGATGGCTTTAATTATTGTGAAGTACAATTACTTTCTCTTATTTCACGGATAACTACTAGTTCTATATAATTTTGTAGTTCCCCTATAAACATTTAGCAACGTTATAATTACATTTCTAAACGTAAAGAAATAGCAGAGACTGTCAGAGCTATAGAGGAAGTACGTAAAAATACGAGTTTTCTATAACTCCACAGAGATAGACAGACATCCTACAAAATCGTACATTGTTGGATATATGTATTATTGAAGTATACACATCAGTTAGTAAAGGTGCAGAATTCCTACTGCAGAAATCGCGCTAGGAGGTGTAAAACTATGTCGAAGGCAGCGCTCATAGATATTTCGGTTAGCTTCGTCTATTAATGTAACCGCGCAACAAATAAAATCTAATTAAATGTATCAGTAACAAACAGACGTGTACAGCAAATTTTATCCGGCAGTAAATGTTTTCGGTGGCTGAGAGAGGTCACATAAACAGGCAAGACTGAAATTTGCGCAAGATCATATAAGATGGGATCATGACTGAAAGAACATCATATTTTCTGCCGAAAAGAAATTTAACTTGGACGGTAATACTGGTTTCAAATATTACTGGCATGATTTGGGCAAAAACATTCAGCTGAAAGTTTGGTGGCGATAATGCAATGGTTTGGGAGGCTCTCACCCATAACAATAAGACTCTTACATGTTTCATCTCTACTCGAATGAGTTCTAATAGTTATATACAATTTCTGGGAATGGTTCTGATAGACTTTGGAAGACAATTACCGGCACAAATAAGGGAGTGGTTTCATCAGAAGGAAATAAATTTATTGAAGAAATAAAATCGAAATTCATTGGAGAATTTTGGTAAGAGAGGTGTATGACAATAATAAACAATATGATAGCGTCAAATCTGCAATAACGAGGTGTTGGAATGGTATTCCTATTTTAATATTGAGCAAAATAATGAGGCAGGATGTAGACCGTGATGTTTAAAGTTATTTTGAATAGAGGATCTCATTCACTACTAAGTTTAGAGGGAATTATATGTAAATATTTTCTGTATACAATGTAATATTTTTTTTAATCTTATTAAATTAATTAAATGCAAGAGAACATTTGTATTTCTCTGTAGTTCAACGTTATCTTTGATGCATAATTTGCCGAAGATATTAAGAAAACCGGATATTCTGTTAAAAATTCATATGGAACCATTTTGCTGAGTGTAGTATATCGATCAGCAGTCGCAGTTCTTCGATTCTTTAAACTTACGCGTGTCTAATAAAACCCAGCAGCCAACTGACCATTTGTTTCGCAACTTTGTACGAATGAACAGCTCTTGTTGTGTTTCGGCTCACTTTTCGAGATCCGGGTTGGTTGAATAAATCGAGGTATTGCCATCAATAACAATATTATAGACTAAATTTCAACTTCCATTGAATGTCTCGAGCATTTCTTTACCACCTCGTATTTTAAGTTTCTGTCGTGTTGTGCGGAACCCCTTAAGATTATAAGTTGCCTGTGTATTGCTTTCATGGAAATGAAGAAAGAGAGCAACAGACGAAATTTGTACACGCCGGAGTTTGGCTGGCTTTATTACCCTTCTTCCCCCTTGATTAAGAAACTCAAAAAGAGGAATTTTGAAGTTATGTAAATCGAAAATGAATCTTGGAAAATAGTATCAAATATTGAAGTTGAAGTGAAGATGTGTAATCAATTAATACATAAGGAAATCTCTCTAGTCTCTTAGTGAAATTGTAACGAAATCAGAAGGAGTTCAACAATATTTCCCCTTTTGCAATAACATTACACATACATATAATAACAATAACAAAAGTAAATAAAATTAAGTGATAGGTACAAATAAAATTTTTCGGGCATATTCTTGAAGAGAAAAGAAGTTACTACTTTAAGTTTGTGTTTATATATTTCAGGTTTTACTTTTACAAAGAAACAAGGGATGATTTACCAAAACATAATTTTGTAAATCATGTCGAAGTGAAGTTGAAGAAATTCGTTGCCAATAACGTCTACATTAATTCTTCTCGTTATTTTTGTAAAAATTGTATTAGTCAATATATTCTATTTATTTCCGCGTTTAACTTATTAACTGGCGTCTAAAGCGTGTTGTTACGCCAGTGACGTAAATAATACCTGTACTTAAGCGTCTGAAGCGGATTATAATCTGGCAAAATTGCTTTGCTTTTTATCGATATTGTCTAGTTATGCACGGGCATAGATATCGTGTCATATCAAATGGGAGCCGTAATCGCATTTGGCGTCATCAAAATTTACATGTCAATATTCCATTTTTGTTTGCGTATCTATCTAAATGCTGTGTAAACAAAATCACTCGTACACATGCAAGATTACACCGCTAACCTTAGTAAAAACAATCTGTATGCGCTCTGTTTGTCTTTCCTCGTTCATTTCTAATATCGAGCTCTGTGACGTCCACACTTAATTTCAAATATCAACCGTGTGTATACATCTTAATTAAAAAGCGTTATAGGCGAAATTGTGTACATGCACGCATACTTGTCGAATAGACGAAGCCGTATATCATCCGGACGCATGGGAAGACCTCCTCCTCTTCCTCCTTCGGGCGATCTATCCATCAACCGGAGAATCCAAAGAAGTGTTCAACGGCGACGATGATAAAATTATATTATTTGCATTTTAATTCGACACGTCTCCGACGATATTAGCACCTACAGCCTAACTCCGCAGTACGTAACGTGAATAACGCTAGGCGCATTTGAATAAATTTCTGCCGCTATGTTCGAATTATTATTCCAACCTCACTTTTCCACTGTCAAAATTGACAGGTAAACTTCAAAAATTTGATTGAAGATACGGTTTTTTCCGCGTATTCGAATGGCGTTTGGTTTCTGAAAAGATATTTCCATTGAATATTCATTCTAATGCTTATTTAGATGACAAAATACTGTACAGATATTCAATTTATTCACATTTAGTATTACTATGACACGTCCTTATGATGTCACTATTTGCGGTTGTTATTGTAATACATTTCGTACAAAATTTTCAACGTGTTTTCTGTCTTTATTAGTAGTACTAACCAATTCCTTAATATATTCAAATATTTAAGCGTTTTGGTCCCTGCAATTTATAACGATAGTGATTCTAAGTTAATATTTATTTCATATTATCTCTGTGAATCATACATAGTTTGATCTTGATGTGCATACAGATCGTCTGTTTTTTTTTCTGGGAACTGTAAGGAGGACAACGAGAACACGCCCGTAAGATATAGATAGGCGGCTTAAGGTATCAATAGTTACTTACTTTTAATGAAATTCTTTATGTATTATTATATACATAGCAGATATTTTACACTCTAGATACAAATATATAGCGTTTAACTACAGTATAAAATCGACAATAATACGAAAGATCTCTTACAGTAAACACCAATATTGGTTAAATAATCAAACTAAATTGGAAAATAAGGGGGAAATATGATCGTAAATTACAGCCAATTCACATATCAAGTTGTTTTCAAAAGGATATACTGTTCATAGTTTGTAAACTTTTAGAGGTACGGTAAAATGCTGACTGATACGTGTTGTAGTGCAATACACACGTGTAGATGTTAACCCCTATGCAGGCAATGCATAAACATACTCGACATTATTTAGTAATAGCCCATTAAACAAATTAATAATTTTAGACAGTTCACTAAAGTAGTAAAAGGCTTCCTATGTGACTCCAACTATTATAGTATTAACGATCTTATCTTTAATTTGTAAAAAGTAGACGCAATACCGATTTTAAATATAAATAATCTAAAATTGTCCGGATTATTGTATTTCTAAGATGTACATAATACGCGTTAAGATATTATTATATAAATAAAAGAAACACATAAAAAGTATTGAATGCTATAAAGGAGCTCCTTCTTTATTACATTACTTATACCATCTTTGTTGTACTCACGTGTCTCCTATATTTATAAAAAAAATTAGGGCAGTTGGTGTACCTGCTTTAAATCCAAAATATTTTGTGAGAAAGCCTTCGCAAATACGAGAAAAGAAATGATAAAGATATTTAAAATAAAAAGATCTTTGCTCACAGCCGAAATATTTGTACGTAAGCATGTTATTGAACTCTTAGTATGCCGTTTGAAAAGTTATTGCCGTGTATGCAGTCTGTGTGTTAGATGGATGTATTACATATACACAATTTCCTAGGGTTTTCTTAATTCTGACTTTCGCGTCTTAATCCTCTTGCTGTCTTCTGTCACAGCTGCAACGAGTTCTTCCTTATTGCTGGGTTTTAGGGGTCGTTTCGCCATATTTGTCTGGATTATGTGCCAAACATTCTCTATCGGATTCATGTCTGATGATTGGCCTGGCCATGGTACAATCCGAATCCCCTCTTACACTTTCCTTGTGGTTGTTGTTCTTGCTTTGTGGCAGAGTGCTCCATCCTCCATAAAAGTGGCGTCTTCTTCAGATAAAATGGCGTTGTCGAATATAGGTAGTAGTCCTTCCGTTAATATTTGGATATATTTTGCCGCATTTATATATCCGTCGCAGATTACTAATTGCGATCTTCCACCATACCATTTCCGCCCAACACCATGAAGTTCACACCGCCGTATTTCACCGTCTGATGCAAAAATTTGTCGTCCAGTTGACGAACGTCTGAAAAAATGACAGACCGCCAAAACTCTTCGGGCTTCGTTCGCATTTCGATTGCCCAAGTCATTCGGCGCCGTTTTTGAAACGCCGTAAGGAGAGGTTTTTTCTTTGCCACCCGTTTATACATCCCCACACTGTGGAGGTATCGCAGAACGGTGCGCTGACTTTTCTGTGAAGTTGCCGCGAGCTCAGCTGTACTTTTTTCGCGGTTCTCTTAACACTTCGCGCACAAGCACCCTTTTACTTCTTTCAGAAGGTCCGGCACGAACTGGTCTCGGCTCCACTGTTGTTTTTTCCTTGCGTTTAAATTGTGTAATCACACGGTTAACTGTGGACAACGGAATATTTAAAAATTTACTTATTTCACGTTGCGAAGCGCCGCGTTTACTCTGGCCAACGATGCGACCCCAGGTGAAGTTGCTAATATCACTCGAACCTTGTAAGCGAGGCATAGTTGTAACGATACTAAACTATGACGAATTCCTTCCGATACATCTACCCCTACCCTAATAACCAGAGAAAGTTCTTAATTCGTTCTTAGAATTTAGCTGTTTACATATTTATACCGCTTTATCTGGTGTCTATTTTATTCTGTCACCCTAGTGTATATCTATTTTAGCGACTCTATTAGCGCGGTAAGGTAATTTACCTCGATCTTCGTTGAAGGCATTCTTTTAACAATACGTATGTATATAGATACTGAGGTGCGCGCTGCCTACATTAGGGTATAAGGATCTCTAATGATGGGATGATTTTATTATACGCCATTTCGTATGTATATACGTCGAGTATGTTAGCGTCTAGATAATTAGCTAGTTAAACGCCGGCCAACAACGTCGACAAGTCGACGTATAAAACGAAAGGTGTGAAATCTTTGAGGTGATTGAGGAGACGCGAGGCGTAAGCGTGTTGTAATTGACCTCCCTCGTTTGTTGTTCAGTTTGTTTACGATTTGTTTGTAGTAGATGATTACTTGATTAAACATGGTTCGATTAAGTATTTATTTTCCGATGTGTTGCTTGTTAAAGGTAACTACCAGCGTGATATTTGTATTTTGTTTGTTTACCTACACGATTAGAATGGAATAACAATTAGAATCTAACATACACGACTTAATGAGGCATTGGTGATGTTTTATTGAATAAATTCATATAGTGATGCGGTATGTAGAATAAAAAAGTTAATTCGTTTTTTATTTTATTTTTATTCCACATTTCCCTCTAGAATTTGCAAACGGAAAACACTACGCAGACACTTCTTTTGGAGTAAGAAGATTCTATGCGAGTCCACCGAATTGCTCCATATCTAATTCGCAAGAGCCGAGCCGTATTAAGACATCTCCAGAAAAGGGGCACGACGTCAACTCAAATTCATAAAGACATTATGGTAACTATTGATGAGGCTGTAATTTCTAATGATATAGTAAAATGCCGATGTCGAGATTTTAAATCCGGTAGAACATCCTGTGAAAACCAACATGCTAGTGGTGCTCCCATAACGGCAACAATAGACAAAAATATTAAAAAGGTACACGATATCGTACTGCGAGACCTACGAGTACGTATTAGAGACATTGTGGAAGATACTGGCTTATCATATCGTGTGGTGTACAACATACTGACTAAAGAATTAGATATGAAAAACATTACAGCAAGATGGGTGCCCCGAATTTCCTCAAAAAACAAATTGGGTGTTGATTTGTAGGCGTCTGTTGGAAAGGTAACAAAGCAAACAAAGGGAACTTTCTTAGTCGGTATGTGACCATGGATGAGTCATGGGTGCACGACTATGATCCCGAGATCTGCAAAGTAGAGAGTGGATACATCACGGTTCTCCTCCTCCACGCGAATTTAAGGTTGCGTTGTCTACTGGAAAGATTCCTCTATCTGCGTTCTGGGATGCTGAATTTGCAAAAGGGACAGAGCATTACAGAGGCCTACCACGCACATTCGTCAAGTAATGTTAAGGCACGTTATGCTGTTCCATCAGGATAATGCTCTCAGCCATAGATCTGGTATTGATATGGGTGCTATACACCAAATAGAAATCTTACGTGGGGCAAAATTTTGTAGAAGGCTGTTGAGATGTTGGATCATCGATGGAGCAGCTACATTAGAGTGTAGAGGGAAAGATAAAGAATATAATGCCACTGTAGTTTTACTGTAAATGAATCAGGGGTACAGCATAGAGATCTACCCTCGTATTTAAATACTTTTTTTGTGTGTTAATATCTATTTTTTATATCTATTGAACTTCGTATGCAAATTTTACGGTTATGACGGTTGTAAAGTGCGAGCACCGTTTAAATCACTAGTTTTCAGAAATATCCCAAGCATCAATCGTATTGTACTATTCAATTACCTGTTTCTAGTACAACACCATACACACATTCTCTTTCTTCCGGGATTTTCTTTGAGCAATTCTATTCACACTCCAAGGAATTTCGCCCGTTCTACTTTATTTTGATCAAAAAGGGATTATCGTAATTGAATAGTAACAGTAACCTAAGTAACTGTACCTCTATTAAATGTAAATATTCCGATGCGTAAATTTCAAATAAAGGCAGGGTCTCACGCAACATGTACACATGGCTATTGTCACCTCGTCGGATTAATTTTTTGCTCGGAAAAATTCGCCCTGGCCTTCTTCCTTCTCTACGTAGTTATCGTCGTATTTGCGACACCCCGCTGCGATAAATTCATCCAACCGTCACGACATATTACCATTTATATTCGACAAATGAGCGAGATAAATCCCTCTCGCAACCCGCCGGACGGCGATTACTGATTCTGATCCGAAAGAAACGCCACGAAAAACATCTGGCAACTTCTAGCCACTTCTTCGCAAAAAAGAAACATTCCAGGTGTCTCTCTTTCTCTTAATAAGCGGCGATTTTATCGGCGACGGCGATTATTATATTTCTTTTTATTAGAGGTGGATGTATCCCTTAAAAATGCGTTGGCGAAACGTTGGTTGTTTGCTCCGTCCGTACCTCACCTATACGATTTGTGCGCGCGTGTGTGTGTATGTGCGCATATGTTTGTGTTAAAAAGAATAATGTCGCCACTTAGCGGGCTCGCATTTCTGCGCGCCTCTCGCTTACGAGAATAAATTTATGCGCGGGAACGATTTAAGAGGTGCCATAAATATATTCCTCGGAGAGATGGTTTTAATAAAAGTCCTCTCGGGATGCACGGCCGCGTCCGATGTGTGCGGACAATATCGCGCGAAAGCAATAAGAAAAATAACCCAACCTGTTCGACGAAAAGCAGAAACGAACAGTAAACATACCGACTTTATGGTCGCAGAACCGAAGAAACTCTCGAATTTTAGCGCTCAAAATTTAAAAGGGGATAACTCACACAGATCCTCGAACATGATGCGTGCTAAGCGTCGTTTAAATTCGGTACAATTTATTCCGTATTAAACGGATGGCAGCTGAAAATGACCGTCACGTCCGTCCAACAAACAAATACAACTCTAATGCAACGATATTCCCTTGTCATCTATCATTTGTGATTTGTCATCTATCATTTGCCATTTGTCATCTCTCATTTGTTGCGTGCCGTTTACTAACCGTTATTTGTCTTTCTTTTTTATAATGTTTTATGTCATTTATTATCCGCTATTTATGATATATTTGTCGTTTGTTTAAAGTTGACGCATAGTTTTTTACACGATTTCTCAAAATGTTCCTATCTACTTCTATTGTCTTCTATTTTTGCAATTTCATTCATGGTGGATTAATATTTAATAAAGGTGTTTACTTTATTCTATGTAACACATGGGCTGAAAAGTCCCGGGCCTAACAAAGAAAACACATTTTTTTTGGTTCATAATTAACTCTATTCATCAACGTAATCTCCATCAAGAGCAACGCAATCATTCCAGCGCCGCTCTAACATTTCAATACCACTTTTGTAGAACGGTTTATCTTTTACCTCAAAATAGGACTCAGTTTCGGCGATAACCTCTTCGTTCGTGCGAAATTTCTTACCGGCGAGCATTCTATTGAGGTCTGCGAACAGCCAGTAGTCGCTGGGAGCCAAATCTGGCGAATACGGTGTATGTGGGAGCAATTCGAAGTTCAATTCATGTAGTTTTGCAATTTTTTTTATTTACTTGTTAAAAGGTGCTTTTTCTTTAGGAAAAAATTTTTTTTCTTTTCCATATGCGGTCGTTTCTTTGCAATTTCGGCCTTCAAACGCTCCAATAACGCTATATAATATTCACCGTTGATGGTATTTCCTTTCTCAAGATAGTCGATAAATATTACAACACCACGTACATTCCAAAATACCGAGGCCATAACCTTTCCAGCCGATTGTTGTGCTTTCGGGCGCTTTGGACGAGGTTCACCAGTTGCTGTCCACTCGGATGACGATTATTTCGATTCCGGAGTGAAATGATGGATCCATGTTTCATCCATTGTCACATATCGACGCAAAAATTCCGGTTTGTTACGTTTAAACATGGCCAAACACTGCTCAGAATCATCAACACGTTCTTGTTTTTGGTCAGCAGTGAGCAAACGCGGCACCCACCTTGAACAGAGCTTTCTCATAGTCAAATGCTCATGCAATATAAAGCCAATACGTTCTTTTGATATTTTTACGATGTCAGCTAACTCACGCAACTTCACTTTTCGATCATTCAAAACGATTTTGTGGATTTTTTTTATGTTTCCTGGTGTCTCATTTGGACGTCCACTGCGTTCTGAATCATCGGTGTCTCTAGGACCACGTATGAAGTCAGCAAACCAACGTTTTATTGTTGTTTCTGATGGAGCGGAGTCCCCATAACACTTGTCAAGCTATTGTTTCGCCTGAACGGTATTTTTTCCCATCGAGAAGCAGTGTAAAATTAAAACACGAAATTGTTTTTGATCCATTGTTTTGAAAATAACAAAAGTAGCGTGACTCTTAGCACAATAACTCACAAATGAATAGAATATCATGAAATTTTAACAGCTGTCTTTTGAAGGTTAGTACTAACTGAGAGAAAGGTGACTGCAATAGAACTAGGGTCATCTATGTGTTAGGCCCGGGACTTTTCAGCCCGTGTGCTAATATACCGTTCACTTTACTAGACCAACAAGCATTTATCTCCTTCTAGAGCAAGTATTCGGATTATACATTATTAAGTCGACAATGTTCGAAGAATTAAAACGGAATTGAAAGATAAAAAATTGTGGTAATGTGTGGACGAAACAACCGATCGACAAAAGCGTTCTGTGGTAAATGTGATTGTACGTACTATGGAAAAGTTTGAGCCGTCATCCCCTATCTTACTTGCTTCCAAAAGAGTTGCAAAATGTACCAGCTATGAAATTTTAAACGTGGTGTTGAAGGCATTGAACAAATTTCAAGTTTCAACATGCCTCCATTAGGCCGATCTCCTACAGAAGAGAGTGGCAATCTGTTACATGTAACATGTAAAATCCATGCTTTAGTGGCGCAAGTGATTCCTAAATGTTATTCGCGATTAAATGCATTAACAGCTCATACGAAGGCAGTATCTCTAAAGTCCCCAAAATGTACAAAAATATTTCACGAACTGCGTTCCAAAGTGCCTACGCGTTGAAGAACATGGTTAAAGGCTGCGTTTTACTACTGCGAACATTTTGATGATGTAAAGAAGGTAATTTTACAATTCGATCCGATACACGCCAAAGCTATCAAGAAAAGCTATAAAATGTGCTGAGAATCTACCCAAATTTCCTTGATTCTATCGTAACTCGTGATGAGACATGGTGCTTTAGGTATCACCCTGAAATTAAGTACCAATCTGCACGACGAAAGTCCAAAGGCGAGTCAAAGTAACAAAAATTGCTCTTTCAGAAGAATCAAGAATCAAGACAATCCTGATTACTTTTTATGATTCAAAAAGGAATTGTTCACAAGGAATTTGTTCCAGAAGGTAAACCTGTTAATAGAGGAGCTAAGTCTGAATAAGCAACAGCAAAACAGCTACTTCTTCGCATGTTAATGCACCACCTCGCAGAACCTTTAAAGTCCGTGAGTTTTTAACTAAAGGACAAATTTGTCTCATCACACACCAACCGTATTCGCTTAATTGTGCGATTATTTTCTGTTCCCGAGACTAAAAAACGAAACGACACTTTTATGATAATGTTCCAGTCAGTCTAGAAGTCGTAACACAGGTGCTGAAGAACAATCCACAATTCGATTTCAAAAAATCGATGCATGCATTAGTCACCCAAGTATTAAGTCTACAGGAGCATATTTCGAATGAAAAAAATTGTTCAAGAATAATATAATGTGTATTTCATCTATATTTGAAAAGTTCTGTTATTTATTGAACTGTGCATAACGCTCTATCTCTGAAATCTCTTACAGATCTCAATTAATCAAATTAGAAGCGAATTTAACCGAAAAAAATCGAGTTAAAATACAGTACTGTTATTTTAGTACATGTTTGCCTGGAAGAGAAAAAAATATACTCCTATAATCTAACCAAAACTGATTCGACCTTCAAACGTGAGCTACCTCTTGGGTTAAAACACTCCGGATTAGTGTATTACCGTATCATCGTCCATTTTCGATGGATGCGCCAGGTGTTCTGCTCTGCGTGCGAATGGAAAATATACGCACCTTAACGAATCGAGATAACGGTACCGAAAAACCGAATAGCTTCTTCGTTCCACCGCCTGGCGATGGTCAATATTTATTTATTTTCGTATGCGTCGGGGAGAATGGCGTAAGGTGAAATATTGACGACAAACACGGGCCGTGCAATCGTAAATCAAATATGTACGCTCCGTTTTTCACGGGGAGGTCCATATTGATTTATTAAGCGCATCGTTGGCAATAGTAGATAGTAAAGTACCTGCTGCGAAAAGTTTCATTCAGTAGAAATAGGTTAAAATGAATTCTGCCGAATTGGTAGGATATGCAGGTAATGGTAAGGGAAAGTGCGTATTTTCGGCGAAGTGGCGTTGTAATTTCTAAGAATTGCTTAATAAAGGTGTTCTTTATTAGAAATTTTTCGAGAGAGTCGTAAAGTATAATCTATATTTCTGTTCGATAATTATAGGTGTTCAATTCATTCTTACACTTAAATGCAAGGTATTTGAAAACGATGTGGAAAGCCCACAAAATTTAGTAAATAAGTTCATTATGTTGTAAAATATTTGTCTTTGACTTATACGAGGGCGGATCTCTCATCTACTTCTAATCGATTGTTTGATTAATGTTTGTGACATTTAGTTAACTGACACCTCATATCTTACATTATATCAAGTTTGTATTTCAAAGTGTTGTTGTGCGGTGGCTAATTCTTGAATCGTGTTTCGTGACTGTTCATAAAAATGGATCCTGTGGAATACCTCCAGAAAAAGGGAATGACACCAACTCAAATTCATAATGACATTATGGCAACTATTGGGCAGTCTGTAAGATAATCAGTGTCTATACATCTATATTTTCTTCTTTCATTAATGTATGTATGTCATTACTTATTTATTGCCAATTAGCTGTATAGTATGGATTATATTAATACTTTTGTGAGTTACTGTATACATATGTACGAGAACTTCCCATCGAAATCGCTTAAAAAGTCTTTAGGTAACAGCAGCAGTGTGAGGGAGGGCATGATTTAGAAAAACTCCAGTAGCCAACATGCCATAAAGATTTCGCCGTATCTTCGGCTCGTTGTTCGAGAAATTTCAACTTCACTATTCCTTTCTGCTTGAAGGAATCGAATTACACTACCGTACACTACGTAGTTTGTACTCGTACAAATTTCGCTCATCTTGGATTAGGTTTAAGGCTCGCCGAATGCTATCTCCAATCATACAGAATACGATTCTAAAACCAACATTGGCCCAAGAGGACTAACCTAGACTGTATTCGTTTCTAAAGATTTGGAACCATGTCAAAAGCATATTGACTATGGCTAAATCCTCCTGTAATTTGTGATAGATAATTTTCCTACTGATTACTGATCTAGTCATCAAAATCTTCAGTTGCATACGCATTTCGACGTATTTTAGACACACAAAAGAATACGCTCTTAACACTAACGTACGCACAAGCAGGTTTATTTAGAAACTAAAGCATTTATCAATACAGAATAAAGTTTCGGGTAGCTCGCTCTTTCTCCATAACGTATTGTAAATTTATTACCTGCAATATTGTCCGAAAAATAATTCTATTTGCGGCGATCAGGATTATTCTGAAAATTGCTATATTGTGTCATAAAATATAATAGGTTTTTAATCATTCTGTAATCTTTATACTTTGAAGCTTTTGCTTGTACAATGAATAAAGAATAAACTTCATAGGGCCTAATATAAACGTTATTTATATATAAAAGCAATTATATTATCTTCTAGTAGAGTTTGCAACATTTTGCTATGCCTCCGAACTAATACTTGACGCTAGTCATCATACATGGATGATTAATCGTTGTACAAAAATGGTGGCTGCTTTGATAACGACAGTTTGAATGTTGGAAAGCTATTGTATTTCCAATAGCTTTCTGTACCTTTGTAAGTATGTGATTTATTAATATTTTGACGTTGTTTCCTTTTTAATCACTTGTAGCTGATTATTATGAATGATGAAAACCTTCGGAATGTCAATTAGATCTCAATTTTCCTTCGAAATAGGTCTTTAATTTGTCGTCAATGATAATAACGATAGCTCACGCCGTCGAAAATAACCTTAATAAATATACCAAAGCTGAAGTTAATTCGTTCGAAATAATTAAAATATATGTACGCCGTATAAGTATCCGTATTCCTTTTTTTTACGCGTCGAGGATATTCGACGTGGTAGTATATTTTTAACGGGCGTTTACAGCACTTCATATACTAATTTTTAGTCAATAAACGTCGAAGCTCGAACGAACTTAACACAAATAAACCCGAATACTACGGAATATACACACGTATACATAAGTATGCGCGTATAGACGTGCATAGATAGATACGGGACTAACTAGCGCGTCTAACGCTGGACGAGATCTCTTATTCGGCATCTCGTTGTGACGTAAAAATAGCACCAGACGGTGGATCTCGTTGCGACGCGGCCCGGCCCGACCCAGTCAATTAGGGAAAAAACGCCGGTTCTCTTCGGAGAAACTGACTGAATCCGTAAAGCGTCCTTCGTTGTAAACTATTAAGGAACCAGACGGTCCTATTGCGTAACATCGGGAGATTATCTCGGGAGCGAGCTTTTCAACGAACCGGGGAGAATATTCGGGTATTCCGGAAGATAAAGGAGTGACGTAAAAACAGAAGGAAGAGAGATTCGCACTAATACTATTAAAAGTTGACCATTATTTTAGTTAAAATGTCTAGTTTAAAAGTACAGTGTGATTTACATATAGCTGTAATATTTTCTAGGACCTTTACATTTCTTGATCTTATTAACAAATACTTGGATGAAAGAAACATTTATCTGTCCATGATTAGATGATAAGCACAATTGTCAAACAGACAAACTTAACAATTTTTCGTTTACTGAGAACAAGCTTCGATTATATTCACACAAAAACTTCAGAATTTACACAAACAAGTGGATAACTACTGAAATTATAAAAGCACTATAATTGATTATACACTAGGATGACAGAATAAAATAGGCACCAGGTAAAGCGGTATAAATATGTAAACAGCTAAATTCTAAGAACGAATTAAGAACTTTCTCTTGTCATTAAGGTAGGGGTAGATGGTTTAGTATCGTTACAACTATGCCTCGCTTACAAGGTTCGAGTGATATTAGCGACTTCACCCGGGGGGTCGCATCGTTGGGCAAACTGAACGCGGCGCCTCACAACGTGAAATAAGTAAATTTTTAAATATTCCGTTGTCCACAGTTAACCGTGTGATTACACAATTTAAACGCAAGGAAAAAACAACAGTGGAGCCGAGACCAGTTCGTGGCGGACCTTCTGAAAGAAGTAAAAGGGTGCTTGTGCGCGAAGTGTTAAGAGAACCGCGAAAAAGTACAGCTGAGCTTGCGGCAACTTCACAGAAAAGTCAGCGCACCGTTCTGCGATACCTCCACAGTGTGGGGATGTATAAAAGGGTGGCAAAGGAAAAACCTCTCCTTACGTCTTTTCAAAATCGGTGCCGAATGGCTTGGGCAATCGAAATGCGAACGAAGCCCGAAGAGTTTTGGCGGTCTGTCATTGTCATTTTTTCAGACGAAAGCAGATACTGCCAATTCAGTGATGGTGGTCGTACGTGGGTATGAAGACGCTTGTCACAGCAACTGGACGACAAATTTTTGCATCAGACGGTGAAATACGGCGGTGTGAACGTCATGGTGTGGGGCGCGATATGGTATGGTGGAAGATCGCGATTAGTAATCTGCGACGGAATGGATGGAGCACCCTGCCACAAAGCAAGAACAACAACCACATGGAAAGAGGAACAGGTGATTCGGATTTTACCATGGCTAGGCCAATCACCAGACATAAATCCGATAGAGAATGTTTGGCAGATAATCCAGACAAATATATCGAAACGACCCCGAAAACCCAGCAATAAGGAAGAACTCGTGGCAGCTGTTACAGAAGAGTGGTTAAATATTCCAGAAGACACCATTAATCATTTAATAGATTCTATGCCACGACGACTCGCAGCACTTCACGCAAGTAAAGGTGGATCGACAAAATATTAGTCTAATTTAAAAATTTTAAAATATGTTGTATATATAACGAGAGTAGTATCTTTTTTTTTAATTAGTAGGTGTCTATTTTATTCTGTCACCCTAGTGTATATTGAATTCCTTTGTTTCTGTCATATTGCTGTCATAGCTTATTAAGTAAATGAACTATCTACCATCTATAAAGGATTCTTTCTTGTGTAGGTTATGTTGACGTAGAAACTGATAATGTATACTGCAAGCTTGATTCATGAACTTGCATTTAGTATGCGAACATTTTCTTTCTACAAAGTTAGAATCAACTACTTCGAAATTTGTCCGATCTTTTCTAGAATCAGTGAGTATGTCTAGTACTATACTATCTAGTTGTAGCTATCAACTACCCTGTAAAGAAATTCATGTTCCATCATGTATAATAAGACGTCACAGCAATATTAGTTCTTTTTCCGATAAGAAAAGTGGAACATATGTACGTAAAGTAATTAAAGGCGAATATCAACCCAAAAGGGACGTATTACTTTCGGTCGACGAACTTCTATTTCAAAAAGCCCTATAGCCATTCAATTATGTCAATTTTCCCTATTGAGAAACAACCAAGCTCTAAATGCTAAAGTAAATGTAGTACTACACACGGAGATGCGAAAAAGAGGGACGGATTCAATCTATCCGAATCCATATCTCTCTCTCTGTCTCTTTCCGTTTACTAAACAAAGAAACGTATATCTATTCCTTATAAAGCTGACAGCTATATAATATCCACGTTGTAGTGATAGTAGTATCTAATAGTGTATGTTTAACGTATGGTATGTATCGACCGAAATGACATATATACCTACAAAACGCGTTGTCGGTAGATCACATTGGTGACAATCGGTTCGTGAAATCGGGACGTCGCTCCTTTCAAGGGATGATCCCGGGGGCGCGCCCTAAACTGGTGCCGAATTAGCCGCTTGTCATATTGTTTACACTGTTCCCGTATTGTTATAATGCAGTACCGGTTCGGTAGTAGGGTTTGTCTTTTCTGTTCTTTTTAATAGAGATATCGTTTTTACAATCCCTTGCGTACGTGTGTATGTGTGTGTACGTATATGTATTGCGAGGGATATTACAACATCGTACAATACACAATTTGCTTTGTGCTAATATTAGACGGGAGATACAATCGTGTGTAGATTTTAAACTTGATCATACGGAAGAAAATATTCTCCAATAGTTTGTACGCAATATGGGAGTAAAATGCGAAAAATAAACAACAAAAGAAAACGGTGCAGTTGAAAAATACACAGAAGATCATCATCACATAAAATAATTGTTGTTGTTATTAGTTTATTCGGGAAGTGCTATACTTTAGTCAAATTAAACTATTCTTCGTTCTAAATAGGTATGTTTTTATTCCATTTGTTAGAATGGAAGAGAACTTATTGTTAGGCAAAATGGATTTCGCCTTTTTGTCCACCATTATCTAATGATGATGCTAAAGTTTAAAATAAATATTTTTGATATTTTTTAAAAGATTTTTAATAATAATATTACGAGGGTGATCTGAAAAACATGGTATTGGTGTGGTTTTTTATTTTTATTTCCTCGAAAATCAAACGGTGCCCGAGTCTCTTCAAGCCGTCGGAAAAGTAGGATGTTTCGAAGTCTGCAAAATAGCCATCCGTAGCGGCGATGACCTCCTCATTTGAGGCAAATCCCTTTCCTCCCAGTGATTTTTTCAGGTTTCTATGTCCGGTGAATATGGACGATGAGAGACTAATTCGTAGCGCAACTCATTCAATTTGGACACGACGAAGCGGGATGAGCCGGTGCATTGTCGTGGTGAGAAAGCACCTTTTTCCGCTGCATACTCCTCCGAAACGGTCACCCGATTTCGATTGCGCTCCGATGTGAGCAAACGCGGTACCCATCGCGCCGAAAGGTCCTTCACACCGCAAAATTTGTGTGTAGGATATGGCCAACGCGTTTTTCTGAGATGCCTGTTGTCTCTGCTATCTCTGTCAGCTTCAATCGGGGATCGGCTAACACGACATCATGAATCTTGTCGACCATCTCATCTTTGGTAGCGGTTTTTGGGCGTCCACTGCGTGGTTCGACACTTGCGCTTGTGCGGCCACGTTTGAACTCGCTCACCCAGAAGGTGATGGTCGAAAATGATCCGTACATCCGCCATGAATCCCTTGCAAATTTCCGTGGCTGTTTCCCCAGCCATTCAGAGGTGTTTCTTCACTGCACGAAATTCGATTTTATCCATTTTTTGCAAAGCCGCCTGACTTGCTACAGAAAACTCGCTCTTAAACAACAACTATTGACAGTAGACATCTGAAATTTTGACAATAACCATAAGGGATGCCCTTGGCGACCAATGAATCCACTTCAACGTTTGTATGCCATCTCTTGCCGATTTCGGAAATATTTAAGGTCGCCCTCGTATTGACATAGATGTCAATTTATAGCAAAGAAAGAAAGTATGTACGTTAGGTCAGTATAAAATTGTTTTATATACAAAAATGAATTCAGCCTAAGCTCACTAAAATGGATATAAGTATGTTGGCAATCTTAGCCGTCTTGTAACGCTACAGTACATCTTAAGTAAGTAAGTATGATATTGATTTCTAATTTTTTGAACGTACGATCTATAACTTTCGTTATGTGTACGTGTAAAATATTTACAATTCCAAAAAAAAATTAACAAAATTCGCATCGTCTGAGAAACAAAATTAGGCTAATATTACGCGTTTCCATTACCTGGATACCGCTCAATGACGTAGACGCTGTATTGTGTTCTACAGACAATATTTAATTAATTCGCCGATGAAAAACGATATCTCGTCACTAAGAGCGTCGATGAGACGAGTTTTTCCTTATTAAATTCTACTTGCAAGGTTTCCATAAGAAAGCCATGCTACGTTTTTATGTATTTACGTACGTACGTAGGCATATCGAAAGAAGAGGGACACAGGATACGGCCGTTTAAGTTCGTCGTGCCTTAGTAAGCCCGAGAGTGTAGCATATGTGTGCGTACCGTGTTTGTGTATTCGTCCGAGTTTAATATCTCTCCTCAATTTCCTTCGGGTATCGCTTACAGCGTCAATAATAACAAAGGAATGTAGCGAAAACGTTGGCAAACATCTCGCTGGTACGACGCCGTCGCGGCTTATAGAGCGAAATTGTTGAAAAATGAGCTAGCCGCAGATATGATCGTTTTTATGTCATACAAAGTTATACAAATCAAAGTTGTGGATGCGATTTGACAAAACCGTGCGCCTTGTGGCAGATTGAAAAATATCCCGAATTAGTTTAAATTATACATTAAATCCTTACAACCTAAATTACATCGATACACCTTTCTATTTAAGCTTTTCAAGTTACTTCCGGAAGCAGGGGGGCGCAAATGGGCAAATCAACTTTCGTATAAAAACTTGTCTCCCTCGATAATATTTCTTACGCGTTTCAGAAAATTTTTCACAAATTTGCAGATTACCAAGAATTAAGGGTGGAAAATTTTCAAATGAACACACTGTATAACTTATCAGATACACTGAGGGCCTTATAAGGACATTTGTTCGAGTACGACCGCAGTAGAAGGCAAATGACGACCTGGAGCTAACTCTGGGAATAAGACAATTACATTTATTCAAGAGCCAGGTACATCAATCTTGTTATATACTTAACAAAGATGGATAAGATAATAGAGGAATTTCAGAAATCTTCTCTGCACCACCTCAATAGAGTGTAAGTGTGTTTCATAAATAGGAAACCAGGCCAACACGGCGTACTCCAACCGAGATCAAATGAGAGAAAAGAATAATACAGATAGAGCTTATATATTGCAGAAATCCTTACAATTATGGTAAATAAGTCCATATATTTTATTACCTCACGATACCAACTGAGATATGTGATCAGAAAAAGGCAGAGTGGTGTCAAAAAGACACCCTCAAATCTTTGACAGATGTTGACACCTGCAGTGGTATTCCTTCAACGTTATAATTGTAGACAATAGCTTTCTGACGCTTAGTAAATGTTATGGTAGTGCATTTAGATGTATTTAAGGACAATCTATTAAGTTTACACCATCCATAAACACAATCGATACTTCTCTGAAACAAAACACAATCTGCAGTAGAATCAATGCTTAGAAACAGTTTAATGTCGGCAGCGTACATTAGAGTTTCGCATTCAATGTCGTTAATGAAGAGCAGAAATATTACAGGTCCAAAATTAGATCCTTGCGATATACCAGAAGTAGCGATGTGCTTGGATGATACGTAGTTCCTAGAGCATACTTGAAATTCTCTAGAGAGTGAGCGCAATGGTCTTGAAAATCCGAACGAATTCAATTTTCGTAGAAAAATATAGTGGTCTATCTGATCAAACGCTTTCTGGAAGTCCAAGTAAATAGTGTCAACTTGGCTTTCGCTATCTATTGCTTCAGACACATATTGCAGCTAGATTAGTGACGGTTGAACGCTGGGATATAAAACCATGTTGCTTTTGAGAGATCCATCGGCGCAACTCTAAAAAAAGATGAGAAAAAATGGAAGTATCGTAGCTTTTAATTTAGCCAACTGTAGTATGCCAAAGTTTTGACAAATGCTCTACATATATATTGTTAATTGTTTAACGTCAGCCAAGCAATATCGAATAATGCAGTTTAATTTATTCCTTTATTTTCGTCTACATGATAAAAACAAGCACATGAGGAATGCCGTAAATTAATCTGGATTATCCAGAGCAAAGGTTCGATCACATCGCCAACGTACACAGGCCTCCTTACGCTCATAATAATATAAATTTATTTATTCTCTTCAAGACGAACGCCTTTCGTCGCATTTTCGCTGAGCAAAAACCAGTTCTCTATCGCGCTCTTGCTGGCTGGACTCTGCTAAAATGTTGCATGAGTATACTTATATATATATAATACGTGTAGAAATACAAGATAAATAATCTAGTGCACCTTGAAAATTACACGGGCTGATTGTCGGTAATTACGGAGGTAAATATATACACATGTCTTGTGTCTTTGTTCTGTTTCTTTTTTAATTTCGTCTCTTTCTTTTATTGTTATACGTAGTTGGAATCATTTATACTTATGGCCTTTTAAAATAAAGCTTGTTTTTCATCATTCTTCTTAAGGGCGATATTTTTAATTTTTTTTAACGTCAGTCTAACAATACAAGTGACAGCTTTACTGATATATATATGAAAATTTGAAGTTGGTATTAGTCCTATATGAAAGTTTATATCATTAAAGTGGAAGTATTGTTCTCAAAGCTTTCAACTTTAAATTCCGATTTTCTCTTTTTCTTATTTTGGCATTAAATTATGAAGATGCGGTTACTTTTTTAATTATTTGTGCTCCCTTATAAAACTAACACTAAGCAAAGTAAACCTTCAAAGATTTTTGGTGGATAACTTGACTACTACCACATAAATTAACAGCCTTTATGGTTAGTGGATCAAGTGATCCATTTTAAATTAAATAAGAAGCCAAAATCTATTTATGAAATACATTTTTATCCTGCATATATTCAAAGAACCGTAACGGTTTTAAAAACAATGTGCCTGTCAATTTGCTAAGAAACATAATCATAAATTAACTTATATGCGACTGATCAATGTGTCCACCTTTAGCGTTTATTATTGCCATTGGAGCAGATTTTTGAACCTATCGGTCGAGCTTCTCCCATAAAAGCTCGATCGGATTGAGATCTGGACTTTGATTTGGCCATGTGGCATGATGCCTTATCGTGCATGAATGTGTAACGGCCTTCATTCGGATCTAAATCATTGATATACGAGAAAATACAGCGGTCCAGGAACTTGAAGGAACTGATATACAGGACCATATCATAACTGACGTTATCGCTGTTTTTAGTATACTAGCTTCACCAAATCGTTCAGATGGACGACGTCTAACAAATTGAGCTCTTTCGGTCATGGCTTCATTTAAGTTATTTTGTCTTAGCTTTCGTTAATCTTCAATTATGTAATGTTGATGACGTTCTGCCCATTCATAACGTGCTCGCTTCATCATCGCTGTTACTCTTGGCTTTTTCAGAGGGCGTCTGCATTTTAATTCGGCTTCGTACAATCGTCTACGTACTGTACGCGTGGATATTTACACTTCTTGTTGAGACATTACATTTCTTTTTTCTTTGACGGATAAACTTGTTGATCATCTCGATTGGTAGTGGTCCTCTTCTTGTCGCAAAACACTCTTCCGGAACTTGTAGTAGGTATCTTTTCTTTCATTAAAACGGCGATTCGCTGCAGTGTTTGCCGGCTTACTTTTTCTTTCTTTGCAATTGTGCGTTAGGAATACACTCTTGTGCCTAACAATGCCTCAATGCAAAGATTTTTCTCATTTGGTGCCTCCTTATCTTTACCCATAACGATAAAGTATAAAGCGCATACAAGCAGTAACTTAAAGTGCAACACTAACACGTAAACGCGGAGAAAACGTTGTTACATAAACAGATAAATATTCTTTCTGTAATAGTAACCGATCCAAATATTATTCTAAGAATTACTATGTCTTTCAATCTCGATTCTACCCATCTTCTATACAGTACAGAATGATTCATGAGGGAAATAATAATAGGCAACACGACATTTCTTAGAAAGATATTTAGGGAACGTATTTAGATAGGTATTCGTGAATTTTATACTTACATTTGTAAATGATCGCGTTCGGAACAGTCAAAAGTTTAAATTTATAACATGGCCCTAATAGAATGGACAGGGACTGTAAGTGGGAAATGGGCATCTTCAACAGTAGATAGCAATATATCTTACAATAAACTAAAAACTTATTCTATTACCTTAGCGATTTTGTATTTTACTTTCACTAGGACCCAAAAAATACTTTATTAAGTGATAACGTATCTCGTCTACTGACATAAAAATGTTTCTATGCGCATTCAATCGTATTCAGCGCTCGTTAAATTCTTAGCTGAACGCGTTAAAAGTTCGTCGCATTCAGCCGTTTATACCGCGTTAGTTTCGCAATCATTACGGATCTCTGTGTGGATGAGGCAATCGTATAAAAAGCTACAAACCGCAGTAAACAAGTAAGGAAGAGGAGTACGTAAACACCGTTTCCAAACAGAAACACGCCAACTAATTAAAATAAATGTGCTATTCTATTCTGCGGTTTCTTAATATCGTTTCGAGGTTTTCTCGGTTTCTTCGTAGCAGCGTTGATGATATAATAGACGCGCCGAAGATAAAGAAAAAAGGTGTCATCTGTACGCTACGAAGTATATAATAGGTTAGCCGATACGGAGATGGGACGCGCGTTTTACGTACGGCTCGCCGCGCTGACACATGTTAGCTTTCCTAATATTAGTATTCCGGTTGTCTCCGTTCGTCATATTATACTTGAAACGCGCGTCCCCGTCGTCGTTGTAGTCCGTAGTAGCCGTTTCGCGCCAAGCCCGGTCGACGTGGTTGTCACGAGAGTGACATGATACGGGCCGGCCCACCTGCATAGACTATGCGCTATTAGCGTTGAGTGTACATCATACGTATAGGTGTAGATGGTACAGATAAACCTCTCGCGCGGTTACACCGACCTGCAAAAGTTTAGACGCAATCATCGCGAAAATTCGTATTTAAACGAAACTTAACTATACACTAAACAGAGTCGCATCGAAAAATGCCTATGTTAAACAAATACAGCTGTTTAATTTTATTTTGCTGCCGTGATACTAATTATAAGTGTTGGAAATATCCGTTTGGTTCTGTTGTTCTCTTCAGGATCTCTAAATATGTGTAAAGTAACTGCACGATACCGAAAGCTTTGCTATTCTGGTGAAAAAAAACTCTGTCTCGGACGACGTTGCCATATTAGCCGACACTTGACCTGTCCTGAGGTCTAACATATACACGATTATAGACATGTGACTGTTATTAAAATGTTTGATCTGCTGTATGATTTACAAAACATGAACATGCAGGTTAATTCCAAGATAATTAACAACAACGTAGCTGATGTGAGATGAATTCCTTCATTTACCTTATAGTTAATACATCTTTCCTTTCGGTACTAATCAACATAGTTGGCCATAATATTATAAGTAGTCTCGACAAAGTGGGGCAAGTTATAGTGTAAGTGTGGGGACTTTAGAAATACTGCCAGGATAACATTTAGGGATCAATTGCGCCACAATGTTTAAAGCATGGATTTTATATGCTACAAGTAACAGAGTACCACTCTCTTCTTTAAGAGGTCGGCCTAAGGAAAGCACGTTAGGGGCAAATCTTTAGAAACGAATACCGTCTAGGTTAGTCCTTTTCTGCCAATTTTGGTTTTAGAATCGTATTCTGTATGATTGGAGATAGCATTCGGTGAGCCCTGAACCAAATCCAAGATGGGCGAGATTTCGACGAAATTTCAAAGGGGTACGTTATGATTTTTACGAAAAATCGAAATCATCTAAAATAAGTCAAAATGCGTATGCAACTGAAGATTTCGATGACTAGATTGAATGATTCCATAAATGCGGGACGATATCGAAGTACTCACGTGAGCGTATAGAATTGTTGAGCAAGCGAAATAGAATACGGACAGCACTAGAGATGGCCGCCGAAATGAATCGCGACCGTGCAAGAAAAATTTCTGTTACTACAGTGAAGAGGTGCAAATTTTCACGGTCGCATTGCAACAGAAGAAAAGCCTACTATGACGGGGAAACAGGTAAAAACGGCTACAGTGGGCAGAAACGCATAGAAATTGGACAGTGAATGATTGGAAAAGGGTGCTATGGACTGATGGGTCAAGGTTTGAGGTGTTCGGACAATCAAGCCACGTTTTTAAAAGAACAGCGAAAGATCAAAGGTTGTTGCAGGATTGTATAGTGCCTACTGTCAAGCAAGGAAGAAGAGTTCCTTTGACGAACGGAATGTTTAAGAAGTTTCTCTTTATTTTTCGTTAGAATTACTTCTTTTTACTTTTATACTTTAATTGCTATTAATAAAATGTAATAAAAATTTTTAAGTTTTGAAAAAATGTATTTGAATATTTTCTCGTTTTTTTTTATATTTATTTGGGTGTCCGAACTAATATGGCCGGCAGTGTATGTATATAACGCGTGGACGGAAGACAGACAACTTTGCCACGTTTTGTCGTGTTGGTGTGTGTGTGTATTTTGTGTACGTGTGTACGCGTCCGTCGGGTCCCAATTATCAAGCAAGAGAGACGGCAACGACGATCCACTGGAACGCCTGTCATAAACGTGAGCGACGCTCATTTGTCGCGAACGCCTATACGATGTGTATATTCGCGTCGCCGCCGCGGGGGCGCTCGTTTCGCGTCCTCTTTTACGTTGTGTTTTTTCCCTCTCTCTGTTTACTACCGTAGAATCATATTCTCTGGCTAATAAATCATGCACGTGAGGGCTCATTAAAAACGTACTTACGAGAGATTAACTTCAATTTATGAGTTCATCTTCATTAGTTATTTCCCTCTCTCTCTATCTCCGCGCGCGCACTTTCTTTTTGGCTCTAATAGCTGGGAGTGCGTCTAATTCGCAAAGATTGAGAATATTGCAATTAGAACGAATCGCTAAATCGAACGCTAAATTTAGTCCGAGGATGAGGTCAATTTTACTCACGCGGGCAATTTTCAAATGCGTTCGCGCTGTTTCAATGTCCGAAATCTATTTTGTAATAAGCGTTTCGTAGGCGTGAAAAGGAAAGTTACAATTAGGCTTGGAAATTTTTATGTTTTTTTTTTTTGACGCGAGGTATTGAGCATGTTATTTTAAATTTTACAGAGACATAAAGTAAGGATTTGAATTGCTCTGTAAAATGACAACTCTTTCAAGAGAATCTTGAAAATTTATATTATATTCGAAAGCCATGATCTCCGATGTGGACTTGCTTCTATAATATAATATATTTCATCGCGAAGACTGTGCGGTAATACAAATAATTCCAAAGAAAGAATAGAGCGGGGAATGTTGTCATAACCAGCTGTAAATTTGTTCTTTAAACTCTTGATGCATAGTATTACTTTCTCTACCGAAACAGACTGCAAACGCGACAGTGGTAAACTGGAATCAATATCTGGAAGATCACAATCCAAAGACTCGGGTAGAAAAACACCAGCGAAGTGGATGGAATTCTGGTAGAGGCCTGCCTAAAACGAGCGAATTGTAAAAAGAAAACATGGATTTTTTGTAAGACTCAGTTCGTTATTGCGAATGTATGAGTTATAGGCGTCTTAATCAATTTACGTAATCTCTGAAACTCCATCCTATAATAATAGGTTTGTGTCGTTCTGCATTTTTTTGTGATAATAGGTCTTCAGTCTTAGGTTTTCTTTTTATTGCAGGAGAGAACCCAGGGGGGTAGAGAGTCTTCTAATTTGAACCAACCCCAGGAACAGATCGATCCAAGATAGTATACAATTTGTTGTAAAAATCCTGTACAGCCAAGTTAACATTTTAGTGACTCGTAAGAAATAACCAATTGGTTGTGGATAGATCAGAGTAGAGATTGTAATAATTTATAATTAATTAATATCTTAAAAGGTTTTGCATTAGGTATAGTAATATCTAGATCGGGCCGGTGATTATCTTCAACTAAGAGAAGAAGAAAATCTTGCAAAACTTCTACTTCACAATTAAAATTAGACAAAACTAAATCTAGAACTCTATTATTCGAGTCAAAATACGATTAAACTAGCGCAAAAGATTGGAATAAGCTTAATAATGCAATCAGAAACCCTAGATTCAGATATGAAATTGGGTACATTAAAATCACCAGTAATAAGAGCAAGTTTATCCGAGATAAAGATTTCGAATAAATCAAAGAAATGTTCAAAAGATTAATCATCCGTATCGAGAAGAATATAAATTAATATTGAATAATTTCAAACGAGAATTATAGTACCTACCATAATCTGGTGACACCAAGCTAATTAAGGCTATGCGGTCAAGATCCTTGGCAGAGTCCAAAGGAATACTTGCTTGAGCATTACTGGGGCCATGGCTTCGACGCCGACGGCTGAGAGGAAACCGTCCTGGGGCTTTCGCCACTGCAGCTGGTGCTGAGGTCAGAAGTAACTCTAGGAGCCTACAGAGTAGTGGGTGCAAATTCGGGGACCACACTATCTTCAACTACATCAAATAGACACCGCTGTCAATGACGACCGACAAAATTCGGTCTATGTATAGGTTTGCTGGGGGATACAATGTAATAATTCCCAGCAACGAGGCAGTAAAGGCATGTGCACGCAAATTGAAACCGGGCATCTCCCGCTGGTTTGCGAACGCCTCGAAAGCCTCTAATAATAAACAGATATTGAAATTTGGAAAGACGGAGAACCGGATGGCGAGACCATCAGTTTAGAGGTCTCCACCTCCATCTTTCAGACAGAAGTAATTGCCATCCAGACATGTGCGAAGAACTCTATAGACTACGCACATAACTTGGCCGCGATGGAAATTGTATCAGACAGCCAAGCTGTTTTTGGGGCGCTACAAGCTATCAGGTTTGACTCCGTAGTGGTGTTGAGGTGCCATAGAACGCTGCAACAACTAGCGGAACATTGCAGCGTTACGGTGAGATTGATGCCAACCACTCGGGGATCAAAGGGGACGAAATAGCTGACTTGCTAGTAACAGATGCCAGTGGACGACCATTCTCAGGTCCTGAACCGACGTGTCGGAGTACCTATGGCAGTATTACGACCTATGTTAAGTCCAAGCTTGCCGGACACTACAAATCTCTTGGAATTTCCAGGTGAGGAAAGTCCGTATCAGCAGAACCAAAGTAAGAGCACTCACAGCCATCTTAACTGGACGCTACGCACGGAACAAACACATGCATTAGTAGACATTTAGTAGACTCTCCTGCATATAGAAGATGTGGGAATGTAGAGGAAATTCCTGTGTACCTTCTTCTCGACTGCCCAGCAGTCTACAGGGAAAGGCAGGTACATGGATGATGCTCAGTTTGACGAACTCAACTTAGGAAAATTCCTCGAGCGAATTACGGACTTTGTTGTTCAAGTACAACTAAAATGCACAATAGGCGAGGTACTGGCCCAGTTGCTTGTCGGGATTAAAAGCCCCGACCATGGTTATACACAAAAGAATTATAATTTCATATGCAATTTTAGTTATTAATACATCAGTTAGGAGTACTGATGTTTCAAATATCGAGGTGACAACGATATCGTAAATAATGTCATTTGAAAAGGCGATCAAGATCCTACCTCCTACTTTCTGGCCAGTAGCTAAAGAGTCACTATCATATCGAATAACAGAGTAAGATGGAGAAGGAAATTCATTGTTAGATATTGAAGCGCAAAGCCAAGTCTCGGTAAGAAGAAGGATATCATACGAAGAAGAAAAGCTGCCAATCAATAACGTATAAGTTTTATCACGGATACCACGGACATTTTGTTAGTATAAATACAGTTACGGATATGTGCTGGGTGCATTTAGTTTAAAATGGATATAATTCGAGGAATACAATGTATATACTTAATCCTTAGATCCTTTTCCTCCATTATTTTTACGTTCTATAAGCTCAGCTGACATATAAAATGAGGAGAACAATAGTAGCTAAGGAGAGTCATTAATTTAATTGATCTCCTTTAATTTTTATAGCAGATTATTCTTTTTTTCAAGTCTTTGCAAAATGAAACAAACAAACGAAAGAACTTCTCATACTAGAATCATTACCAAACAGGCAAAGATGTTGGCATTATTTACAAGGACTACTAATTTACGTGTCCTACATAATCGTATTTTTATGAATGTAAGAATTATTACTTTATCAATTCCAAGTCCACAAAAACATCTGTGTATAAGTTGAAGTCAATTGAAATTAATCGTAGTTATTGTTTCAGTTTCGCATAAACAAACTTCCGGACCTGACGAAGCCGCTTGCTGTCTCCTGAAAGGTTTGTCCATAAATCGTTTTAAAGAACAATTCTAATTCTCTCTCCTTTTCTCTTTATAAGCACTCACTACGATTCGAATATGATATTACGTCTCGTAAAAGTGTCGGATTTCCGTAGATATTTAATCAAAAATCCTTTCTTCGCTCTCTGCCATTATATCGCGCTAGTCGTGCCGAATAAACGAGACGGGGCGTTAGCGTAAGGTGACAAAACCAATGTTAACACGGTAAATATGAAATTCAAAACGCCTACGGCTCCCCAGCTTCTCCGTTTATCGGAGGAGGCGGCGGCGGCGGTGACGGTTTGAAGCGCGTGTCGTCGACAGTCATAATGCTAATATATTTCCAATTGGAGCGCTCGAGCAAACAGCAGACGCTCTAGCTTGGGGTTCTAGCTTGCTCAAGCCGAACTATATATACCACTATTTGCGTTTATAACATCGACGACGGTTCGGGAATATAATAATAACGCGCAAAACCCGGACCAACGTCGCTCGCGGCTAACCGGAACGCTAGCAAAACGTTATTGCGACGTCATAAAAGCTTGTAGATATAAGTCCATCAAAGGAGGCATTGCAAACATAAGTGCTCCCTCTCCTCTAATATTGCGTGCGTATACTACAATGGAATACGATCTTCGTTTGCATACTGCTCAATTTATTTCGTTGATAATAAACTGTAGACGTAAAACCATGAAAGTTTGTAATTACGTCATAGTTGGATATGACGTATCTAGCGTGTGAAACAAGTTCAGGTACACCAATCATGTATGCAACGAATTGTACGAAAAGAACAATTGTCAAATTTTATGTCATCATCTTTAACACTTGACTATATAACATTTCAGTCAATGATGCATTTAAAAACAGGTCATAGGTGGTTGCAACCAATAAGATTATAAAAAGTAAGCTCTTCTATTGACAATGCTTTCACAATAGTGTATCAATATATTTGTACTTACGGAAAGGAGCTCAACGGGCTAAACTAATTATTAAATGTTTTCTTAACAGAGGTCTTTATCACTCTAATAATAATAAAAATCTTCTGCTTTTGCTTCACGTTGGTACCACTCTTTAATTATTTTGTCTGTATGGTTTATGCAATTTTGCCATATATTTGGTGTACAACTGTCCAAACTTTTTTGCCAGACGTCTAACACTATAACCATCTCGACCAATATGTTTATTATAATACCCTTTCGGATGTGCCCATATCAGCTCAATAGAATTGAAATGACAATGATAAACAGGAACGTCAGAGTGAGAAAATACTAGTATGTACAATATTTCTATGTTCAATCACTTCTTGCATCACTTAGCGTGTTACATGTTTTTCTATAAAAATATATTAAATTACAATTGAAATTTAATGATGTAAATGAACTTACTAGCGTCGTATATCTTATAAATTTCTTTACGAACACCCATTTTAATCTTCTCTGACACATCAAGTGCTTTGGGCATCAATATTGACTTGTACGGAGCTGTAGAAGTACTGGACCACGGAACAACGTATGTAATTTCCTTCTTCTGTTTTATGTTGTATGCGGTACCCATCGAAATGCCTCTCGGCAACAAGAATTAAGTCGTCGACCGGGCATTTTGGACTGTAACCTTTAAAAAATATTTCAAGTCTGCACATGCTTCTTTAACATATCTAAACTTACCACCAATTAAACGATTTACTCCACTATATCTCTGAAAGGAACTTTTAACAAAAGAAGTAGTGATATTAAATAAAAATAAACGTTGGAAACTAACGGAGCGGTATTTTCTATTATAATTATTAGGGTTGCATGCACTGTAGTAAGCTCTGATCTACGCATTACTCAACTATATTCTATCTCACTTCAACTAGTTCAATGATCCTGAATGAAATATGAACAATATGGGAATGGAATATGATGTAACTACAAACATTCGTGGTTTCATGTGTAATAAAAAATCATTAATGGTATCTAATAAGTACCTAATTCGAACAAATTATATTATCTATAAACACTTATACGAAATATCTTTTAAAACATCAAAAAGTAATATGGCAAATGCCACCCAATTAACCACGAAATTATTCAAACTAACAAATTATCCTTTGACAGTTGTAACAGTGTGTAGCAGTTAACCCTCTTGGTATAACAAATCTCTCTTAGTAAGTAAAAAGAATTGATGAATTGCTTCCTCCATCTCATCCCCCGTCGTGAACCATCGATCATATAAATGTTTCTTTAGGTTAAAAGACAACTAGAAATCACACATGGCCAAATCATTATTTTCACGTAAAAATTCAACTGCCTGCTACGCATTGTATGACGATGCATTTTCGTGATGTCAAACTTTCATGGTTTCATGTGTAGTTTTACAGCTTATATGTTAAAGGTACATTTCTCAAAGAAGGATTATGCAAGTCTATCTTAGGTTTAGCTATCCGTAATGCTCGATTAAATCGGGTATACATTCGAGTTAGGTTGCGAAAATCGGATATGGTTTAATATATAGAACAATGTAACAACTTATACACTTTATGATCATAAAATTATTGAAAATTGTAAGTGTACCCTGGCAGTCGTTTGACGGATTACTTGTAACGCCGCATTTCTTTCTTTCTCCGGCGAATTCTAGAAACTAACCGAATCACAGTATCGCGCTAGAACTTGGCGAGATTTCAACGGGACAATCTGTTCGCGCGTATATTGACCTCATGCATCGTACATATACGCTGACGTGATGAGCAAACGTAAATCTGGTAAGGTAATCCGGTAATCCGAACGCGATAATTGATGTTTGTTCTTTTTTTTCTTTAACGTGTTCGAACTTACAATTCGATCGGACTATATACATACGTAATTTTTCTACGTACGATGCGTAGAGAAAGTACGACCAACTGTATTCGTTGGCCATCATCGGCCAACAACAGTATCGTACCCTACGTATAAACGTATACACTAGGAGAGGTGTACACCAATATAATACCGATCTAATTATTTATCGCTACAAATACATACGCATACATACAAAGGTGCTTAAAATTCATGAGGCGATATCGAGGTAATTGCCAAATGGAAATAAAAACACACACATCGTACTCACAACTACATATTACATACGTGGATAGGCTAGATTAACGTATGAACGTATCCAACGTATAAATAAACGCTAGCCATGTACGTAGTAGTAATATTGATTCGTAATTTAATTGTCGGTTTCCATATGGGTAATTAACTTTATACCGTACGCATATAGCCAACGTTTTTATACGACTGACGGTAGCTGACTGACAAATCGATCGTTTCCGATTCGATTCGGTACTGCCGAGTGGCGTTTGTTTCTTCCGTTTTTTTTTTTTGACCGTCGATGGCGACGAAGTACAATTGAAAGGAATTAAACGCAATATGTGCGGATTCATTTGCTCTATATGTGAAAATGAAAAGCTTCCGCTTCAGCGTGATTGACTACATAAATAACCGAAATTCGAGCGAAATCGAAGAGGTTGAGATTTCTTTCAAAATCGCTTGGAGAAATTGTCGATTTTGACGGTTTGCGAAGGTGGTTTGATTTCTCTCAAATTTCGGCTATATATGCAATTGACCATGCTGCATACCATAAAATTGTCAAATTTTAGTCAAAGTTTTTTGTTTGGCCAGAAAATTTCGTTGTACGAACACAAAATGTAATTAAATGAGGTATCTTTTCTTAATATTAGCTGAATTCACATTAAATAGGCGCGACGAACACTGGTTTAGCAATAACTAGACCAGTTGCTTTAAATCCTTATACTAGATTATAAATTAGGCGTTTACTTATTTCCGTAATGAACTAGTACGATGAAATTACTGAATATTTGGGTATGGTTTATAAAAATACAAACTGCCAAGGTTCATAGAACATAATATAGCATGAAAATAAAGTATACAGAAACATTACCTTGTATAGTAGTAAAAATTCATGAAATGAATGACTGTTCTCCCAATTATAATAGCGATGTAAGTTCGAACAGTACTACACTTCATTCTAGTTTAGCAGAAAATTTCACTCAATTTTTACAAATCTATACAGATGGTGCCAAAAATATTAGCTCAGCTGGTTCGGCTTCTACATTCCAAGAAACAACTTGAATCTTCCAAACGGAACCTTATGGCCTCCGTTTTTACTACTGAGCTTTATACTATATTAAAAGCTTCGCAATTTTGTTTAAAAAAATCTGAATGGCATTGTTATAATAGCTGATTCTCAGTCTGCCCTAAAGTCAATATAAAATTCTTGGAATTCTTTTTGACTTGCTATATGCGTTACAAGAACGGGACGTAAAATTTATATGGTGTAAAACCCATTCTAACATAAATAACAACGACATAGCTGATATGCATTCTAAAAATCCGGTTGCGAATATACGTTCTTCACCGGTTTCTGTTTCGGATATTATTAGCTATCTTAGGGCTTAGAGTAAGGAACGTTGGGCTAGTGACTGGCACGATTTTACCCAGAAATCTAAAACGCATTGTGCGTTAAACCATTCTGAATTATTCTGGTTCCATCGATCACATTCGCAAGTGTAGTGTTACCAGATACTTTAGCTCTACAGTATCGCGCTTAAAGTATAATCATATATGCTCCCCTGCACATCTCAATAGGATTGGTGTTCTTGATGGTCCTTGCTGTCCATATGATAATGAGACATTAGGTGATATTGAACCAAATTTTATTTGGATGTCCTAATTTTCCAGATACCGGTATGAATTCTTTTCAGATTTATGTAAATTCTTTTCTTACTTCCCAGTTAATACCACTTTCATTCTGGCAAAAAAAGAATATATAACACATGGGCTGAAAGGTCCCTGGCCTAACACATAGATGACGCTAGTTTTACTGCAGTCACCTTTCTCTCAGTTAGTACTAACCTTCAAAAGACAGCTGTTAAAATTTCATGATATTCTATTCATTAGTTTGCGAGTTATTGTGCTAAGAGTCACGCTACTTTTGTTATTTTCAAAAAACAATGGATCAAAAACAATTTCGTGTTTTAATTTTACACTGCTTCTTGATGGGAAAAAATACCGTTCAAGCGAAGCAATGGCTTGAAAAGTGTTATGGGGACTCCGCTCCATCAGAAACAACAATAAAACGTTGGTTTGCTGACTTGAAACGTGGTGGTAGAGACACCGATGACGCAGAACGCAGTGGACGTCCAAATGAGGCGGCAACACCAGAAAACATCAAAAAAATCCACAAAATCGTTTTGAATGATCGGAAAGTGAAGTTGCATGAGTTAGCTGACATCGTAAAGGTATGAAAAGAACGTATTGGCTTTATATCGCATGAGCATTTGACTATGAGAAAGCTCTGTTCAAAGTGGGTGCCGCGTTTGCTCGCTGTTGACCAAAAACAAGAACGTGTTGATGATTCTGAGCAGTGTTTGGCCACGTTTAAACGTAACAAACCGGAATTTTTGAGTCGATATGTGACAATGGATGAAACATGGATCCATCACTTCACTCCGGAATCAAAACGATCGTCATCGGAGTGGACAGCAACTGGTGAACCTCGTCCAAAGCGCCCGAAAGCGCAACAATCGTCTTGAAAGGTTGTGGCCTCGGTATTTTGGGATGTGCGTGGTGTAATATTCATCGACTATATTGAGAAAGGAAATACCATCAACAGTGAATATTATATAGCGTTATTGAAGCGTTTGAAGGCTAAAATTGCAAAGAAACGACCGCATATGGCAAAGAAAAAAATTTTGTTTCATCAAGACAACGCACCGTGTCACAAGTCAATCAAAACAATGGCAAAACTACATGAATTGAACTTCGAATTGCTCCCACATCCACCGTATTCGCCAGATTTGGCTCCCAGCAACTACTGGCTGTTCGCAGACCTCAAAAAAATGCTCGCCGGTAAGAAATTTCGCACGAACGAAGAGGTTATCGCTGAAACTGAGGCCTATTTTGAGGCAAAATATAAATCGCTCTACGTTAGAGCGGCGCTGGAATGATTGCGTTGCTCTTGATGGAGATTACGTTGATGAATAAAGCTAATTTTGAACCAAAAAAGCGTGTTTTCTTTGTTAGGCCCGGGACTTTTCAGCCTTCGTTTTTAGTTCTGTAATTCAGCTTCCTTTCCTTTTGTGGGTTTCCTACCTTTCCGCGGCTCTGTATATATTGTTTTCATTCCAATCGGCACGATCAGGCCCGTGTCGTGAAATACCTTGTTCCTTTCGTATCAATTCTTCTTTTTGATGTTTGTATTTTAGAAGTTTTACGTGGCTAAATGACTATTTATCAAGGCAAAAAAAAATAAATTACTGTTCCATCCAAAACCGTTCTTGAATGGCTAACGTCTCCGCAAGTACGATTTCAATCTTTCACCTGAACGCGATCAGCTTAATACGTTTAATTAGAATATATGCGTTGCGTCTGTCTGTCATCGACTTCAAAGCCTACTAAACTAAGTCATAACCGTCTGCACCCCATTTACCGTTTTTACCCTAATTGATACGGTAGACTGCTACGAACGTAGCGAAAGGAATAAGTCATCTCGAGCACGGAAAAGCGGGAGCGAGCTAGCGAGAGCGTAGAAGAGAAGGATATCTTCGACCTCGCCGACTTATTCCTCCGACGACATATGGTAGAGTAGGTATTTCTCGTATATTGCCAGAAAATTAAAATCTCCGCTTTAGTTTACTTCGGCACGAGCCAAATCCGCAGCCGAAACATAATATTTTAAAGCAGTGTCGTGTGTGTGTGTATGTGACACGCCACATGTGCGTTATGCATCCGAGTTGCCATCGCCGCCGAAAAGAAGAGGGACAGACTACGACAGTTACTGCTACTGCAACGACTCTACTGAACCGGCTGATATTCGGGAGATTCCCTTTCGACGTTTGCCAACGGATTGTGTACGTTTGAAACGCGATACGCCTGATTCTATTTTCGCGGACTTAGCGACTGGCGTGTTCGAGTTCTGGAGTGATAACCACTATCGCCGTATCGATTTCGACGTGTGAATCTACGTCCAACGCGACTGTAGAAAGTTGGGGGAATACGTGTTATAAATAACGATTTTATTCTCAGAAAGTAACATTTCGGGAATAAGTCTTACAAAGCATATTCCTCTTCCATCAACTAGTGTATCTTCAAAATGTTGTATCTTGATTTATAAAAATGGACAGCGTTTTATATGTTTGAGTCATAATTTATTTTTAGTAAAACTGTCTAATCAAAGATCATTGTCAACGGTAAAGAATACCAGATCTACCTCAGCTATTGTTCACTATGAAATTTGTATACTTGGACAGTCCCTGTCCATTTTATTAGCGCCACATTATAAATTTAAGCTCTTGTGTTTCCAACGCGATAATTTACAAATACAAGTATAAAATTCATGAATAGGCTTTACAATACCTATCTAAATACGTTCCTTAAATATCTTTCTAAGAGATTCACAAACTGCCACTTAATGATCTTGCCTATTATTATCCTCCTCGTGAATCATTCTGTCCTGTATAGGAGATGGGTAGAAATAAGATAAACACGCAGTAATTCGTAGAATGCTATATGGATCGGTTACTATTGTAGAAAGAATATTTATCTGTTCATGTAACAACGTTTTTTTTTCCGTATTTACGTGTTAGTGTTGTACGTTAAGTTATTGCTTGTATGCGCTTTATATTTTTTCGTTATGGGTAAAGAAAGAACATACCAAACGAGAAAAAACTGCGTATTGACGCATTGTTAGGTACAGGAGTGTATTCTCAACGCACAATTGCAATGAAAGAAGAAGTATCCCGACAGACTGTGCAGCGAATCGCCGTTTTGAGAAAGGATACCCACTACAAGTATCGGAAGTATTTTACGACAACAAAAGGATCACTACCAATCGAGATGATCGACATATCCTGCAAGTAGTAACTGAAATCCGAGATTTATCCGCCAAGAAAGAGGAAATGTAATGTCTCAAGAAGGAGTGCAAATATCCACGCGTACAGTACATAGGCGACTCTACGAAGCCGAATTAAAATGCAGATGCCCCCTGAAACAGCCAAAAATAACGAGGACATTGAAGCGAGCACGTTACGAATGGGCAAAGCGTCATCAACATTGCACAATTGAAGATTGGCGAAAGGTAAGACAATACAACTTAAATGAATTTTGAACAATGCCTTTTCGTTAACAATCGTATTCAACGATGAATCAAAACTAGAAGCCATGACTGAAAGAGCTTAATTTGTTAGACGACGTCAATCTGAACGGTTTGGTGAAGCTAGTGTACTAAAAACGGTGAAAGATTCTCCGTCAGTTAAGGCATGGTCCTTTATATCAGTCGAAAGTACCGAACCACTGTAATTTTGCCAAGGCACCACGAATCAACACCAATATAAACGTGTATTGGAGAATGTCTTGATGCCATATACCAATGATTTAGATCCGAATGAAGGCCCTTACGCATTCATGCACGATAAGGCACCATGCCACATGGTCAAATCCATATAAAAACGCAGAATCTGCCAGTTTTACCTTGACAGGGAAATTCTTCCAACCTCAATGCAATTGGGAACATATGGAGTGTTGTAAAATCATGCGTGCATTCGGGAAGAAACACTGTAAAAGAATTAGTAAGAAACATTGAGGATGTGTTTCAAAATGACGCTACATTTAGACGTACCATTAACACGTGTATAAACAGTATACGAAAAAGAGAAATTATAAACTTATACTTGTACAATACGTTCTTCATTATATATTTTAAAAAAATCGCTATCTTAGCAGATGGCTCTAATAAATCGGTCAAGCACTGTATATAGGACAGTTTTCCTTTAATATAGCTACGGCTATTCTTTTTCTTTTCTTTCCTTAATACTTCACAGTAGAAAGTAAGTGCAGAATTTCAAGAATATACATAAAAAAAATTGTAGCATTCTATATGCGATATGTGCTTTACAACCATAAACATATATTAACGATTGCAAGGACGGTGTGGTTGTACAATTCACAGGTATAGCAGTAAACTCCACTCGCACAAATTTATTAATTACGCGGAACGCAGCGTTTCGAGAGCACGTGGACTCTCATTGTCAACCGTGTTACCGACTGACGGAGGAATATAAATATGTAAATGTGTTTTTGCAATTACACTGTAAATTTTACCATTTCCTAAGGTAAACGTATAGGAGGAAGTAACTGTAATTATGTCGCGAATAATTTGGGTTGTAAAAAATGCATATATGTCGAATAGCTTTGTTACATCCATAATTGGTTCTCATATTCGAACACTTTCTTCACCTAATAGTTCATCCCTTTTGTCGTTGATAATACATACCGTAGATGTATAGTGTTTTCACAACATTTTATGTCATACAAACGAAAATTTGTATATTGTAAGAAGCTTTCTCGTCGAATGTGTGTACATTATTTTTTTCGTAATTTAACTAGTTTATAACAGCAACATTACAACGCAAGAATGTAATTAAAGTAACACATGGGCTGAAAAGTCCCGGGCCTAACACATAGATGACGCTAGTTTTATTGCAGTCACCTTTCTCTCAGTTAGTACTAACCTTCAAAAGACATCTGTTAAAATTTCATGATATTCTATTTATCAGTTTGTGAGTTATTGTGCTAAGAGTCACGCTACTTTTGTTATTTTCAAAACAATGGATCAAAGACAATTTCGTGTTTTAATTTTACACTGCTTCTTGATGGGAAAAAAATACCGTTCAAGCGAAGCAATGGCTTGAAAAGTGTTATGGGGACTCCACTCCATCAGAAACAACAATAAAACGTTGGTTTGCTGACTTCAAACGTGGTCGTAGAGACACCGATGATGCAGAACGCAGTGGACGTCCAAATGAGGCGGTAACACCAGAAAACATCAAAAAAATCCACAAAATCGTTTTGAATGATCGAAAAGTGAAGTTGCGTGAGTTAGCTGACATCGTAAAGATATCAAAAGAACGTATTGGCTTTATATTGCATGAGCATTTGACTATGAGAAAGCTCTGTTGAAAGTGGGTGCCGCGTTTGCTCACTGTTGACCAAAAACAAGAACGTGTTGATGATTCTGAGCAGTGTTTGGCCATGTTTAAACGTAACAAACTGGAATTTTTGCGTCGATATGTGACAATGGATGAAACATGGATCCATCACTTCACTCCGGAATCAAAACGATCGTCATCTGAGTGGACAGCAACCGGTGAACCTCGTCCAAAGCGCCCAAAAGCACAACAATCGGCTGGAAAGGTTATGGCCTCGGTATTTTGGGATGTGCGTGGTGTAATATTCATCGACTATCTTGAGAAAGGAAATACCATCAACAGTGAATATTATATAGCGTTATTGGAGCGTTTGAAGGCCGAAATTGCAAAGAAACGACCGCATATGGCAAAGAGAAAAAATGTTGTTTCATCAAGACAACGGACCGTGTCACAAGTCAATCAAAACAATGGCAAAACTACATGAATTGAACTTCGAATTGCTCCCACATCCACCGTATTCGCGAGATTTGGCTCCCAGCGAGTATTGGCTGTTCGCAGACCTCAAAGAAATGCTCGCCGGTAAGAAATTTCGCACGAATGAAGAGGTTATCGCTGAAACTGAGGCCTATTTTGAGGCAAAAGGTAAATCGTTCTACAAAAGTGGTATTGAATTGTTAGAGCGGCGCTGGAATGATTGCGTTGCTCTTGATGGAGATTACGTTGATGAATAAAGCTAATTTTGAACCAAAAAAAAACCGTGTTTTCTTTGTTAGACCCGGGACTTTTCAACCCATGTGTTACACTGAGAATACTTAATATACTTCTACCAACGCACTAGTAATCTGTGTATGAATGTATTGGTATATATCTATTTCAATATATAATTCTTAATTTGATATAAAAATATGCAATACGACGACTGTAACCACATTCTAGAAGTTCTTCTAAACTCTTCCTATAAACAATACCATCATAGTACAAAAATGTTATTGCATAGAACGATTATTAAAGTTATATTTATTTTAATCGTACACACTGCAAATACATAGAGACATCTACAATATTTTTTATTTCTATCTGTCCGTTGCAATTTATCATATGTAATCGAATCAATCGAAGCCTCATAAATGTAGTAGCATAGCGCATCATTCTTTGCTAATACAGCTTATTACACGTTGTATGCATACGCGGGCTATGTAATGCGCAAAAGGTCGTAAACCGTACGTCGTACAATAACTAAATTCAACGATATGATCGGTTGATATGCAGGTATGTATGCGGAGAGAAATCCCTTTGCAAAATACATGTTATCGTTGTAGTAGGCGAGCGGCGGGTTCAGCCAGTTGATAGAGCGCTTCGCAATTTTTCGAAATACAGAGTATATTGCAGATCAACCGCGATTTTGCATTAGCATTTGAACAAGCAGAAATATTGCAGTTACATTTCAATAGAAGCTTAAAAACAAGGTCGTGTCAAGTGGTCAAAGAAATACCAATGAAACCTAGTCGAGATATTTCAATTTTAATCTACAACATCGTTTCTGGTGGCGTAACTGTGATTTGGACACTTCAAAGTGAACCAAAGATCAACAAGATATGACTCATATTCGACTAGAGACTACTATACACTATGTGGAGAAAAGATTGTTACTTAGATATAAGCAAAGTTTAAACTGAATTCAATAAAGACAATAAATCTCATTTTTCTTGCACCACGTTTCATAATAATATTTGACGTCCGTGTATCCTCTACGCTTTGTAAGCAAGACCTCTTGATCTACCACGCAGCCTCTCAAGCTGGTATCATTCTCGGACACTTGTGAATGCAGCTGGTGGTCTAAAACGTATATGTAGTACTCATACACAGTACAGGCTGCTGCCACCGCTACCAATATCGATCAATTAGCGCTTCGCGATCGAAACAACGAACCGACGACACATAGGGAGAGAGGACTATTAAACGTAAAAGAGCGGTTTATGTTCGGAAAATGATAATTCGAAACCTTGAAATACCTCCTCCTCCTCCTATACCAAGAATCTATCTATATAAAAGCCATACGTCGTGCAGACTAAAGAAGTCGAAGAAGAAGACGAAGAATTTTGATAAATAACCTACATAAGTCCATTTCAGGTAGATTTTATAGAGCCGGTGTGTGTGAGACGCGCTATTTCTTATACTCATTCGATACCGGGACGACGATGAACGTGAACAAACGGGCAAACAGTTGAAGAGAAAAAAAGAATAACGCTAAAAAAGGGAAAATCGTCGAATATATATACATATATTTGGTATGGTAAACGCTGTGTGTGTATGCGTACAAAATGAATGATTACGTGCTTATCTTGAATATACAGGGTGACATTAAAGTTAGATGTTGACTGAAATGGAACGAAGCAAATTGAATACTTCCAGATAAGTGCATTTAAAAAGAATTTAAAAAGGATAAAAATTCTTGTGGTCGACTATGGTTTCCGTTTAAAGAACGTAATTTTTTTTGTTATGCATCGCAAATTATAGCTCATTCTTAAATAAGAAGTTCGATTATTAATCAACTATGACTTTCCTCTTTGCACTATTTTTCTGAAGTCGGTAATAACAGAGCTATAGATATCGAATGAGATATCTAGTTAGCTATGCATTTTTTCCAAAGAATTACAGTCTCGTTCAAATGAAACACTGATTTCATTAAATGATATCGATGCAACATTTTCAGGTCTTGATCATTTTGATCAAACTAGTATAAAACTTATAGCTTCGTCTTGGATATTACTACGTCTATACAAGTAAGCCAACGATTAATCGTGGATAAGATAATGCCACTGCAGCACCATCTATGACCGTAATTACAAAAGCTGCTCACAGGTATATCAGTAATCTCCACTCACACAAATTAATTAATTATGCGGAACGCAGCGTTTCAAGCGTTCCATTGTCATTGGAGCGTTTGAAGGCCGAAATTGCAAAGAAACGACCGCATATGGCAAAGAAAAATATTTTGTTTCATCAAGACAACGCACCGTGTCACAAGTCAATCAAAACAATGGCAAAACTACATGAATTGAACTTCGAATTGCTCCCACATCCATCGTATTCGCCAGCGACTACTAGCTGTTCGCAGACCTCCAAAAAAAAGCTCGCCGGTAAGAAATTTCGCACGAATGAAGAGGTTATCGCTGAAACTGAGGCAACAGATAAATCGTTCTACAAAAGTGGTATTGAAATGTTAGAGTGGCGCTGGAATGATTGCGTTGCTCTGGATGGAGATTACGTTGATGAATAAAGCTAATTTTGAACCAAAAAAGCCGTGTTTTCTTTGTTAGGCCCGAGACTTTTCAGCCCATATACCATAAATTTAATTGCAAGCACTTGATTCCGAGCTTGTTTACATTAGTAATAACGTAATTCTGATTACGCATATTCTTCATTAATTACCAACATATTCGATACTGTATTTTTTAAACAAACCAGGTCGAAATAAGCACTATTTAAACGTAATATTTCTACGTATGCAACCGTAAAATAAAAGATATACCGATCCCGCCTGAAATCGCTTTAGCGGTGTGTGTTGCTTCATTAAAAACCAAATCACGTAAAAACGGCTTTCGCAGTATATTCACGCGCGTAAAATATGCATATCCACAACGGCAAGATAATGGAAAATATAATAAAATGAATATATGATATTCTACCGCACTTTGCCCCTTGATAATAGCGAAGTCGTAAAAAGAGCTTTTTTCTGTGCCGTGTCATAATTAAATATTTAAAATACAAGAGGAAGCCGTTCCATTTTTAATCTGAATAAAATACGTAATCAGGAATATTAACGTTGCACGTTGTTTGGTATTTATTCATAAAGAGGGCGTTGCGGCGGTACGATTTTTGCCACTTTGCATTTTAATTATACCGTAGGCTAATCTTTGCGTTTGGGGGTTTGTTCGGCGTAAATTATAAAATCTGCGCGCAGTTTTTCCTACATTTCATGTGCCTGTACGCCGCACTAGGTTGATTATGTAGTAATAAGCATATACAGATTGTTAAAATTAACGTTAGCCAATGAAATGTGTTGCTTGAGCATACACAATGTACGAAATTATTAACTTGCTGCTGCTAACTTCATATTTGTGGGGCTAGAAGATTGAATCGATGTGCTTTCTCCTTATCTTATTTAGACATAATTTAGCTACTAACATGTAGAATAGATATATTTTTATTGTGTATAGAAGCAAAGGTCGATACAGGTTGGCTGCTATTACCATCGTAAGATCAACTAAATCCTAAATGTCCTTCGATTCGATATCCACAGTTGTATTTTCTTCGGCTAAATTTGGATTCATCAATTTGTACTAGTCTTCCTTGACCCCCAATCTGTCCTATTTGTTCCACTCTACAATGTTTCTTGAGAAAGATGAGACCCATCCTCTTCATCAAATGCCTCTCTTCTTGCGATGTCCTAGGAGTCATCACTTATGAAGCTGTAGCAGAGGCCGCAAAAAGTTTATCGTATCTGTTTTAAAATACAAAACACCTTTCCCAGATTCCATATTGTAAAATGAAAGTTAACGCGCAAGAATATTTCGAGAATTTACAATACTATCATTTGGTAGTCAGAGAAGGACTGCAGAAAATTTCTTGATTCATGTATATTTCAGTAAAATTTGGTGATTTTCAGTTTACATGTGCTAAGTACCAATTTAAATTTCGTAAGCTGTGACTCATATACTATTAAACATAACCTAGAAATAGACCTTATTAAATCGATTTTTAGGGGCCTTAAACTAAACTCTTAAAAGAGGAAGGGCCATTTTAAACACAGCAAAACGTGAGCTTTCACTTAGAATTCATTAAAATCGCTAACTCGATGCTTCTTATATGGAACTACAGCCATCTTTTCTATTAAGTGGATTAATTCCTGAATAATTTCTTAGGGGAATCTACATATATTAAATATAGCTATATGAACGAAGCCAGTTCGCCTACCAGGCTATTTATTTTCAACCATACAAAGCTAATTGGAGTTACGTTCCTCTACATTTACATTAAGGAGCGCAACTACAAAACTACATAACTGGTTGATATGCTTAAAATCGGTAGGTGTACTCGTATTAAAAAACCTTTGCGCTTATTGCGGTTTCAAGGACACCATTGTCCGTTCATTACAGATCCTTATTCTTACCCTCTAATTCCAATTCTTTCTTGCAACGTACGTTATTTGGCTACGCGTTCCGTTAACAATCCGTATGCATATGTGGTACGTGATAGGATCGGCTTTTAATTTTAATACGCGGGTCGTTTATTAAAAATTTATCAGGGTCCCGCGGTGCGCGTAAATCATTCCCGAATTTACAACACGTTTTCCGTAAATATTTAATGAAAGACCAGCGACGTATTTAATATATCGTACAATACATACGTATGTACAAACATGCATAGCTACGAACGTCTAATTAACGACGAATTCGGGAATTACGTTCGTACATACAAAATACATTCATACGTAGATATCTATTATCTTGCTAATGCATTACGTTGTTGTTGTACAGCGGGTCAGCGAGCTATCGCTCAGGTAGGCGCCTTTATTTTATTAAATTGGCACGATGTATCCGTACGATACCCGCTGCTACTCCATTTCGTATTTTTTTAATACACGAAACGATGCTAATGATTCTTATCGGACGGGAGAGATCTATCTATCTGTTTTTATCTTTATGCGCGCGCTTTCAGAATTGAAATATCTGTTCCCAATCGCGTGCCGTTTTTTCCGGGTTCTCTTTTCTCTTTTTTGGCCTCCGCGATACGGCGAGAACGTAGCGTGACGGCGTACGTTACTAGATAAACGGCGAATGTATGTTTTGTATGCGTATTTAATAAAATAGATAGCAAATTCGTGCCTGTAGAAAAGTACGCCAAGTTCTTTTAAATTTATTTCCTGTTCGTATTAGTTAATTAATTTAATTTTCTTTTTGGAAATTGTTTTCCTACATCCAAGGAATTTTCAGAGCTATAATATGTATAGTTAGGCTCCTGGAAGTAGGAGAATTGCAATAGTCGTGAATTCATTTTAACAAAGGTAGCATCTATTTAACATGTCGCCCAGGACAATACAACTCATTTGTTTGCGAACAAAAAGTAGATGCATAGAATTGGATATCAAGTTTTTGAACCACTGCCAGAAAGAACAAGTATTTCCAATTTTCTTTGTAAATAAGAACAAGCAAAACGACTATCGTCCTATCATAGATTATCCAGAGAGCAAAAATAAGATTACAATAAGTTTACAAGGGCGACCTGAAATGTTTCCTAAATCGACAAGAAATGGTGCACGAAGATTGAAATGGATTCATTGGTCGGCAACGGCAACCTTTTTTTATAGCAACTGTCAAAATTTCAAACGTCTACTGTCAATAGTTGTTTTTTACGAGTGTTTTCTGCGTAGCAAGGCGGTTTTCCTAAAAATGGATAAAATCGAATTTTGTACAGCGGTATTTTGCTAGGGGTTCATCGCCGATTTACTTCATCATTTTCGACCATCAGCCTCTGGGTGAGCGAGCTCAAACGTGACCGCACAAGCCCAAGCGACAAATCACGTAGCGGACACCCTAAAACTACTACCGATGATGAAATGGTCGACAAGATTCATGATGTTGTATTAGCTGATAACCGATTGAACCTGAAAGAGATAACGGAGACAACAGGCATCTCAAAAGAACGCGTTGGCCATATCCCACGCGAAATTTTGGGCATGAAAAAGGTTTCGGCGCGAGGGGTGCCGCGTTTGCTCACACCGTAGCAAATACGAAATCGTGTGACCGTTTCCGAGGAGTGTCTGACCAGGATCCAACGCAATCCAAGGGATTTCTTCATACGTTTCGTATCCGTGGATTAGACTTGGATCCACCACTACATACCGGAGACCAAGGAACAGTCGAAGCAATGGACTTTTCGGGGCGAATCGGCTCCGAAGAAAGCAATGACCGTTCCATCGGCCGGATAGGTCATGGTGACCATTTTGTTTGGATTCCCGAGATGTAATGCTTATCGACTATCTGCAGAAGGGAAGGACGATCGGTGGGCAATACTACAACGATTTATTGACCCGATTCGATGCAGTATTGAAGGAGAAACGGCCTCGCTTGCAGCGGAACAAAGTGGTTTTCCACCACAACAATGCGCCGCCTCATTCATCCCGCATCGTCGTATCTAAATTGAATGAGTTGCGCTATGAATTAGCCTCTCATCCTCAATATTCACCGGACCTCGCCCCCATCTATTTTTTCCTATTCCCAAACCTGAAAAAATCACTGGGAGGAAAGAGATTTTCTCGAAGATCATCCTAGTTTTTTTGGAAAAAGGGTGTTGATCTTCGAGGAGACAACATCGAAAAGTAAAAATAAAAAACCACACCAATACCGTGTTCTCTTTTTGTCGATTCCGGAAACATTTCAGGTCGCCCTCGTAAAGATAGAAGTAAGCGTTCTACACAAGTTTGAAGAATTGCGAATGTGTACAACTTAGATTTGACCTTATTCAAGGTTCTAAGTGAATGGGAATGGGGTAAAAAATTGTAAATGAAATTCCAAGAGCTCCGAGGAAAGCAGGAAAAACCGTCTCCGTGCGATTTGCGAGAAGAAAACTTGAGTTATGAAATAAGGAACTACAATACGCAATTTGTTGAGCGAAATTACCATTGCAAGAAGTGGCGATTCATTCAGAATTCGCCTCGTCATACTTAGGTTTTAAACTAGAAGCCTAGAAAATCTCACAACAGAGAAAGAATATTTTGTCAAAATAATAATTTTTTGTTCAATATTAAGATTCTACGTTTTACTGGATGTGATATCCGCAACAAATGTACTTTGCACTGATTAAAATACAATAAATTCAGTTTAGAGTAGAAGTTCCGTTCTTCTGTTTCATTTTCAATTTTAACAGAGAGTATAGGAATGCCGGATGAAATACTGGAAAAATATTATTTTCTGGTGTCCATGTATACCCCATTATAAATAACCCACGCAGCTTCGCCATATCACAAAAACACAAAACCGAAACAGAAAAAGAAGACGACGTCATCGGTCGGGACCTATAAAAACCACAAACAGAAGTGTCCCGACGAGTTGTACCTTATTATCGCCGTAATAAAAAATGAATTCCTTCTTCGTCCTCTTCTTCTTTCATCGTTTATTTATTTTATAGATCGGACGTATTTATAATGTGTTTCTCCTTTTTTTGAATAATGTTAAAGTTTGAAAACTAGGTATGTATGTATATTATCGAATCAACACACGGTCGTTTAAAATCTTTAAAATAAAATACTAATCGCAAGTCAGTAGTTATTTAGACTGGCGATGTAAATTTGATTTTCCAACACTTTAATCGACTTAAACCAGATTCGTATACGCGTCTACGTAAAACTCTCCTTTAAATTGTTTTGAGAGAGATCTACTTTCCCCATTAAAGCGAAACAATCCGCTAAAATCTTACGCATAAAATTCGCAATTTTTCGCCGATTTCGAACTTTCGCAAATCGTTTTCTATCGCTACAAAAAGCGGTTAGATACTGCTTCGGAGGTGCGACCTTCAATTTTATAGCGCGCTCGAATAAATTGATTTCTTCATGCAGTTAATAACAATAGTACGGCGCAAGGTCCGACCAATATTTTACGCCTAGATGACTGACCGATTATTATTAATACAATAACGCGCACAATCTTAGTCGGTACAAAAAAAAAAAGAAACAAACGAATGGAAATTTGAAGTGAATATAATCGATTTACGGTCATATAATAATAATAATAATAGCGTCTTACTATTTGCATTTATGCGTGAGTAGTTTCATTGTTTCGTTTTTCTTTCGTTTCTGAGTTTTTATCTCCCCGTGTTACTAGCAATAACGGCGCGAAGTATAGCTAAGTGAAAGAACTTCTAACTGTTTGTTCTAACATAGAATATTGGGTAAAATTCGATTTGTATTACGACGAATGAGGATTACGTGAAAGGTTAAATTTAGAATTCGCAGCAAAAACTTTTAACTTTGACTATGGATAAGAAGGAAACAGTAAAGTCGAAAGTTATTTTTCACTCGGAGAAAAATAAATTTTCATTAAGCAAACATCTTTCCTTATTTATTATTACGTTACCAAAAATGTGATACGATCGTGAAAATAAAAGTATTTTAAAGTGTTCTTTCTACAAAAGGATAAAAGGAAACATTTCATATCATTTCATCATGTTCAAATGAACGGAAAACAGGTCCAATATCAAAATTGATAAAATACTAATTCGAATTGATGTGATCGCATGAAGTATTTTAATTTGGATGTCTCTAAACTTATTTATTTATTGATTATACATAAGACACAATGTACAAATTACATTTTTTACAATCTTCTAATATACGAACGGGAATACAATTAAGTCCTACGTCGGATTTATTTTTAATATTATCGAATATCGTGAGAATTTCATTCTCAGAGTAAACCTGCAAGTACATTGCTTGTGTAATTGTTGTAGGCTACGTGTAAGCTGAAAAGAGTCATGCGAGGGATGGACAACGATGTGTCAATTGGAACCTGAGGAAAGTTGTACTTATGGGAGAGATAGTGATAGAATTATTAAATTTAATTCAATATCTTCGACAATTTATGTTTATTTTGAAAGCTAATTAAAATCCGCTGACTGGCAAAATTTTTATTATCTAATTGGACTATTGAATTGAAGCTTTTCTATAGATGTTTTTGGAAAGAATTATTGAAAGGTGGGGGAAATGGATGTATGGGGTATTTGGGCAGTTAACTTAAAAGTGTGAAAAGACATCTTATTTTGCAACGGTTCTTTTTTGTAAATGTTATTGGTTCCTGTATCTGATATTTTGATTTACAGTTATTTTTAAAGGCCACATTGAGTTTATACCTATAATAAAGCGCCTTGCTAGGTTCAAAGAGTTTGGGTCTTTCTCTGAAAACCACAAGCATATAACGAAGTTGATTATGTTAACTTACTCTAGTGATACATAAACTTTATATAAAAGTCCTGTCAATAAAGTTTTGTTTAATATTTAGTTCCTTATGACATAATGTAGAGGTTAAAACATACCTCCCACATTCTCCATCTGGGAAAATGGAAGCTACCTAATTTGGGGAAATAGGTGGAAATTAACTTATGTTTTATATTTAATCTCAGATCGATATACCACGAAGGTATGTTAAGAAAACCAATCCGAAATATCCTAGAGACGTTTTAATTGTTGCTATGGAAGCAGTTAGCAACGAAACAAGTATTTATGCTGCCTCAATACAATTCAATATACGAAAGTTTTCTATTCGGAACAGAATAAAACAAAATACCCCTATAACTCGTGTTGGAGGCGGTAGAAGTAATTCTTTTCCCAATAACATAGAAAACGATTTGGCAGATAACGTAGTATTGCTATCTTCAGTTCATAATCCACTTACACGGGGAGATATTTTAAACATTGTTCAAGAGTACTACCAAAAAGGAGAAATCACAAATTTCAAGGAAGGTTGACGCTTTATCCGGAGAAGAATAAAATTTGAATACCAAAATAAATGGAGCCCAAAGATCCCAATCATTTTGTGTGACCCAGTAAAGATGACATATTTGACACCGCAATATCTAATATTTTAAAAACAGTCAATATCCCTTTCAGTGTTAGTAAGAGATACCTGGGTTTAACCGGTGAGGGCTACCAAGAAATGCGAAAATTGTGGGCTCTATAGCAAAAACAGTCTTAATAATACGGAAGTTTTAAAAAACTAGAAAGAAGGTTTAAGTTTGTCCAAATAAGTTTTCATTTCATATTTACCTTTCTAGTTGTGTAACGAATAAGAGTGATTAGTCAGGATTATTTTATTTTGTATTTATCTTTTAAAATCGCAGGAGTTGCATGTTTTGAAGAATAAATGCTTATTGTCAGGTGTTCCTTAATAACAAATAAAATTTTGTTAACTCAAAGAGACTCTTTCCGTTCTTTTCTATACCCCTCATTTGTCCTTATAAAAGTAAATTTCCGGGGCTGCGGTTTACAACGATACCTCCTCAATACCCCATGTGGTTGAATTTCCTATTAAATATACTTCGTTTCAAAAAACGCCTTCCAAAGGACGATTAACACTTAAATTTTATATTAACTGTAAAAGTATTATTACCTGCCAATACTCTAATTTTTATATTTGAATTTTTTAGAAAAACATATACCAAAATATTAATTTCACCCATCCAATTCCCCCACCTTACCCTATATACCTTCACTACAACTATGGATACGTTAAATTAATACACACTCAATCTATTGATGATAATTCCTTTCTCTTCCTACGAATATTCAGAATTCCATAATCCATACTGAACATGGCCTTATCTTCATAATGAATATTGACTAAGACGATTTACTTTTTTACGTATGCATATTAAATATCTTAATTGATTTATAAAATATGCAAATATATGCGTCTAATAAATTAGGGTGGTATTATCAATATTATTACGACCGATGATGTCAACAGCCTTCCCGCGTTATTAAATTAAAAAAAATTAATAACGACTTCGATAGAAACGCTCCGAAATATCGATAATACACGTAGAAAAACAAATTTGATAACTCGAAATTAGCATGCCGAAGATGATAATTTGATTACTAATTATCTACGTTTCGTATGACTTTCGCAATGTCACTGGACAGGTTCGGCATTAATATCCATTAAATCAAACATAAACTCAGTATAAATACATGTTAATGATGTGTTAACTTTAACCTTACCGATTAAATATGTCCATCAATGGGGAACGCGAAACTAGACAATAATAAATTTCTTTGATCTCCTATAAGAATTCCGTTAGCCGACGATATTACGTAAGTCCGTCACTTCGGGTCAAATTATAGGAAAATTGAAATAATGTTAAGTTAAAATTCATACAGTAAAAAACCAGAACTAAATCAGTATTGCTGTTCGAATCTTTAACAACGCAGGTCAACACGGGCGTTTTTCTTATACTTTAGTACAAGGGCGACCTGAAATGTTTCCGGACAAGAAAATACTGTATTGGTGTGGTTTTTATTTTTATTTTTCGATGTAGTCTCTTCGGAGATCAATATATGTACTTGGTAGTAAACGAACTACTTCCGGAATTGGACCGTGTCATGATGAGATATATAGAAATTTTGACAGTTGCCATAAAAAAGGTTGCGCTTGCCGACCAATGAATCCATTTCAACCTTTGTGCGCCATCTCTTGCCGATTCCAGAAACATTTCAAGTCGCCCTCGTACATGTTCCATTACGTTGGAATTTTGAGATATTTACAGAAGCAGAATCACCCATTTCGGAGTTATTAGGGAGGGAGGAAGAATATTTTCTAAACCTCAAATGCTACTTCTTCACGATAATTGTGTTGCAAAAATCCTCGTCACTTGCTTGCATTTTTAACACACAATTTGAAAATGTTAAGTAACCGTGGAATTTGCCAAAGTTCTTCTGCTCCCGTACGATATCCTTCGTGTTCAAATAATCAATTATGAGATTTAAATAAGACGGCTGGAGACGTCGGGATTGGGACGACGGAAGAGACAAAACGAAAAAAGGGAATAAATCGAAAACGCTTAATTCATCTTTCCGTGTCTCAGATTCGCTCGAAAATATAATTTTATTTGATTTCGTTTGATGAGGATGACGGCGGGAGCCGGGAGACCCAAACGGCGCGCGATGGTACTTCGTGCTATTTTTCTTTCGTTGCATGAATGATTTCGACGATTTTAATTCCATTTCGTCCGTTCTCCGCGAGGCCATCATCGTTCAGAGGATATTTATATTAGGGGAAATATTCGGTAGATTCGTTTTGTTCGGTTTGATGTTCCTCCATTTGGAGGGATTATCGTTCGTCCTAACATATATTTCTTCCTTTTTCTTTTTATAATTCGTAAATCACGTTTTTCCATTTCATTTAATTCGAATTGGAGAGATGAAATTTAGGATTTTTTACGGATAAACGTATACTTACACAGCGCCTCACTTGTAAGACGATGGAGCCAAATTAGGGGATACAGCACAACGTATGCATTTTCTTCGATTTTCGTAGATCGAATGGGGGGGGCGGGGGTACGAAGTAGCGGGAATCTTTTCCCTCAACTTCTCCATCTGAATGGAATTCTCTCGGACGTCCAGCTACTCAATTCACCTTTCGCCCGAGCGAATTTTCCTCGACGCATTTGGCGGACGTCGTTTCCCCGTCTTATGGTAACTCACTCGAGCTTCCGGCTACTCGATCCACCTTCGGCTAGAGTGAGTCGTGGATTAGAGGGGGTGGAAATGGGTCTCGCACCCGTCAGGATGCGAATGACCCGGGCTTCCGGCAACTCAATTCACCTTCGGCACCGAGAAACCGCACCTGCGACGAAATACGAGGGTCCCATCTTCGGATGGAGGTCAGCAGGTTGGTTGCTTTCTGCTGTTGGTCTGGTTGCCCTCGACGTTTGGCGTGTCTCGGGCGGGGTAGAAGCGTAATCTCGGCCCCGTCGGGGTAACGGCTAGATGTTGAACATCAGGGGTGAGATCGCTAACCCTTGCGGCACGCCTGCTGTGGCCATCCTCGTGGTGGACCGTCGTCCTTCCAGCTTGATTTGGAAGGTCCTCTTGCGGAGAAAGGAGTGAACGAGCTTGACCATTGCCTTGGAGATGCCGAATCGGTGCATCTTCAGTAGTAGGCTCTGGTGCCAGACCTTGTCGAAGGCTTTGGCGACGTCGAGGAATACCGCCCCTGTGCATTCCCGTCGGTTGAATTCGATTTTCATGTTAGAGTTTGTTTAAATACGAGGGCGGATTCCCATACCACACCCCTCCCCTACTTCTAATTGGTTGTTTGATTAATATTTTTAACATTTAGTTAAGTGATATTTGCCGATTATATCTACATAATATCAAGTTCGTATCTCAAAGTGTTATTGTGCTGTGACTAATTCTTGCATTGTGTATCGCGATTGTTCATAAAAATGGTTCCTATAGAACAAAGCGTCGTAATAAAATATCCCCAGAAAAAGGGCGTGACACCAACTTACATTCATAAAGAAATTATGGCAACTATTAGTGAGTCTGCAGTTTCTTATGTCAAACGCTAATGTCGAGATTTTAAATGCGGAAGAACATCCCGTGAAAACCAACATGCCGCTGGTCCTCCCATAATGGTAACAACAAGACAAAAAGTACACGACATCGTACTGCAAGACCGAAGAGTACGCACCACATTGTGGAAGATACTGGCTTTTTATGTCGTGTGGTGCACAACATACTAACTGAAGAATTAGATATGAAAAAGATGAGCGCAAGATGGGTGTCCGGAATATTAACCATAACCAGAAAAGTAATCGTGTGTTGATTTGTAAGCGTCTTTTGGATGAGTCATGGATGCAGCAGTTTGATTCCGAGACCAAAGTGCAAAGTAGAGAGTAGAAACGCAAATTTAAGGTCGTGCCGTCTGCTGGAAAGGTTTTGCTATCTGTGTTCTGGGATGCTGAATTAATCATTCTAACTGACTATTTAATTTCTATACAATTACACAATTAATTCCTAAATTGCGAGACGCTATTAAAGAGAAACGCCAAGGTATGTTAAGGCACGTTGTGCTGCTACATCAGGGTAATGCTGCCAGCCATACATCTTCTATTGCTGTGACTGCTAAAAACCAAGCAGGCTTCGAATTAGTGGATCAACCGCCATGTTTGTCGCATCTGGCTCCTAGTGATTACAGGCTGTTCCCCAAATTAAAAGAAATCTTGCTAGAATGCAAGTGATATGAAGTTATGCAAGTTGTAAAGAGGTGGTTTGCAGCAAATATTTTTACAGGAGGCTGTTGAGATGTTGGAGCACTGATGGACCCAACTGTGTTAGTGTAGAAGTAGATTATGTCACAAAATGTAAAATATTATGCCACTGTTGCTTTACTGTAAGGGGGTCAAGGCACATAGAGCATAAAGCATTCGATTTAAGTTCAACTTTGAATTAGTAGTCTTTATTATTTATTCATATTTTTTTAATTACCTGGATTAAGTGATAAAAGAAAAAGTAACAAAGTATGAAAATTCTTGATAGTATTAAAGATTTGGTTAAGAGCTATATTTGTTGAAAATAAAATTGTCGTATAAATGTGCATTTGTAGATAGACTGCGATTTATTGCTTGCTGAATTACTACATTTGGAAACTTTCCGTTTCTTGATTTTTATTAGTGCCATTTTTTTTTCTTCCATTATTTTTAAGAGCAACAAAGGAAAGTTCGACGGCTATCCAATTGTTCGTGACTTACGCTTTAAAACGGCCATCATAATTTCAATTGTTAGACAATAAATGGTGCGTGAACGTATTTTATAAATATCTTAACGCAATCGACCAGACTACTGTTACTAAAGCAAAACGAACGTAGAAAAAACAACACGAGAAATCGTAGTGGACGTTAGATTTAAATACTTCCTGTCGCGGATTTAATCGCGATTAAAGGATGAAATACGACATTTCAACGCTACATTTTTTTCTCATTCTCTTCTGTCCGAGAAATCGCCGCCCGTCGGAAAAAGAAAAATCGCATCGGAACCATATATTTTCTCGTCCGCGACTTGGGCGACGTACCTGTCATTACGGAGGCGTTCATCATCGTATATCCCGTATTTATTGCGCGCTAATGACATTGTTGATGTCGCGCCGTACCGTAGAGGAGAATTATCGGCCGCTGGGAATTCGTTAGGCAGCGTTTTGGAGCCGGGCCAATGTTGGACGCGCGATTTTTCAAACGGTTTTGACACGCACGCGCCCCATGGCCGCTTATGATCTATGATCGTATGTACACGTAAATGCCGCAAAGAAAACTAGTCGACGTAAGCGTGCGGATTATTAATTTGACGCTAATGAACTCGTATGTTTTGCCATTGTTAAATAACGTTACGATTCGCGGGTATACTTTCCAACGTCTACCATTCTTCCACGTCTTCGGCTCCTAACCCATTTATTAAGAATTTAAATCCGAATTCGTCTGATATTGGATGCGTAGTTGCTAAGGACGTTTTCAGGGCTCTTAAAAAGCCTCAAATCTTCGACTTCTGGATACGATGATTTGCCTATCTTTTGCTTCGTGGTTGCGCAGTTGCGTTGTGTGAGCCACTTACCGTTCTGTATAATTTGGCGCTTCGCGCACCGACGTGTCCCACGCACTGGAGGATCGGTAGAATTACACCAATACTTAAGAATGGCCATCGTAGTGATAACCGCAAATGCAGGCCAATTACAATTCAGTCAAACTGCGCTCAGGCTTTTAAATATGCCCTATAGGAGACGTTGTACTGCAGTATTAAGCTTTACATCTCACTGAATCAACATGGTTTCGTCAGCCATAGGTCCATAAATACTAATTTGATTGAATTCACCTAGTTCATAAACGAAGCAACGAAGCTATAGATGGTCGTCAACAAGTGGATGTCATCGACATTGATTTCAGCAAAGTATTTTGACACAATTAATCATTCAGTGCTAACTTATGAATTTTTATCGATATCCAAAAATGGTTGCCTCTCGTGGCTCATATTTGCGCGACCAGCCATATTATGGATACCACTCCAATTACTTCAATGCCTCTAGTGAATTTAATATTTTAATTCGTAAGAAAATTAGAGACTATAAGAATAAGTCATTATGTAGTTTGCGTGTAACTGTGTTGACGGAGCGGTATCTTGGGTGACACATAAGAAGTTGGTAGTAAAAGTAAATCATGTAACGATATCGAACATTGAAGGGATGATTATAAGGTGTTTGTTGGGGGTAGTAGAGAGGTCTGTTGGTTGTGAAGAAACTCCAACCACCGTAAGCAGGCATCAGTGAATTCTAAAAAGTGTATTAAAAGTGGAAACAAGTTTACAAGAATCGATAAAATTTATCGAATATAAAGAAAAAGTAAAAGTGTAGTAGACGCAACCCGCGAATGATAAAAAGGCGTAGGGCACAGTCAAGATAGTGTCTCTGGTGCAGTGTGAATATGAGAGGAACCTCTAAGTGATCTGAAATCGGATTGAATTAGAAGACATCGTTTCCAGCCGCCATGTCTAGAAAAACGTAGTAGTACCGTAATACTATTATCCTTGTATATTTCTTGTCAGGGATGGATTACTTCGTAGGCACGACTTTATCTCGTTCACCCAAAGAAGAGAAGAAGCTAGCTGTAAATCTCTATTTCTTGTCAGGGATGGATTATTTCGTAGGCATAACTTTATCTCGTTGACCCAAAGAAGAGAAGAAGCTAGCTGTAAATTTCTAATAAATTTAATTATTAAATGTATTAATTCATCCTCACTACTCGGTCAAATTAATCTTATTATGCCCAAATATAATGTTGTATCTACACACAAGGTATTGTGCACACATGTGTGCTAATAGATTACACTCTGATGAATTCTGGAAATAATTTCTTCCATATTACATATGCTTGTTTACAATATGTTTTAATTTGCTTACTCAGTTACTTGTGACCTTTATTTGTATTTCTTATTTCCATGTTTAGTGTACTGTATATGTATTTATCTTATTATTGCCCTGTTATTGGGTAACAAAGATTTTATTGTTATCAATATTTTCAGTGTTATTATTCAGGAAATATTGTTTTTAAACTCGCAAATAATCATTTCCGGTCATTTTAATTTTTGAATGCTTGAAAACATTACTAATGGCACTAATTCAGAAGCGTCGCTTTCGAAGCTAATCTCCCTTAATTTAAAAGAAAAAAAACACCACACATTTGTGTAGAAATGTTGTTTCACGTTATGTATAAGTACTTCTACATACCGAAGAGGCGTCCATGTGTAGTTAAAGCTCGGCGCATTGTAGAAGTCTATTTATCGCGATATCTACGTATATAATTGCCATCGTTCGGCCATTCTTACATAATTTCGTCGATTACTGAAACGGATATAATTAATCAAAGCCCGGCCGTCAAAAACCAACATCGTACGCGTATACGTACGTTTGTGTGTATAGCTAGATTAGCGACAGCTGTAATTTATATAATTACCCTTCTTTTCTTTAATTGACAAGGTTGTTTATACGCGTGTCCATAATATTTTACATCAATCCGAACGACAAAACAGTACCGCCACATATTACGAACGACGGACGACCTGCATCGTTACCGTAGGCTAAAATAAGCGTAAATATTATCGGCGATGGAAGTCACGTCGATATCGTCGTATTGTCACATACGCAAGCATAAATACGTACAATACATTCGGACAGTCCGCGTCGTGTTGAATATGGTCGCAAAAGGAAATTATATTATTTTAGTTTTAGACATAGTTTTCCTCCACACTAATGCACTTGGTCCATCGGTGCTCCAACAGCTCAACTATTTCGTGGAAAAATTTTTATCCGACCTCTACAAACCACCTCCCCACATATTGTCTCACTCCATAATTACTAGAAAATTTCGCCACACGTAAGATTTCTTTTAATTTGGGTTTGCAGTTTGCAATCACTAGGGGTCAGATCCGACGTCTGGCAATTTAGGAATCAATTGTGCGTAATAGGCTCCTGTAATGCTCTGTCCCTTTTGCAAATACTCAGTCAACATGATTCCTTGAGCATCCCAGGACGTAGATAGCAAAACCTTTCCAGTAAATAGCACGACCTTAAATTTGCGTAGAGGAGGAGAACTGTGATGTTTCTACTCTCTACTTTGCACTTTGGTCTCGGGATCATAATCGCGCCCATGACTCATCCATGGTCACATATCCACTAAGAAAGTTCTCTTTGGTTGCTTTGTTACCTTTCCAGCAGATGTCTACGAATTCATATCACATGATATGATACGCGCGTATCTTTCACAATGTCCCTGATGCGTACTAGTCGATCTTGCAGTACGATATCGTGTACTGCCTATTTGTTGTTACCGTTATGGGAGGGCCATCGGCATGTTGGTTTTCACAGGATGTTCTTCCGCATTTAAAATCCCCACACCAGCGTTTGACTATATCATAAGAAGCTGCAAACTCACCAATAGCTACTATAAGGTCTTTATGAATTTGAATTGGTGTATTTTATTACGGCTCTCTATTTTATAGGATCCATTTTTATGAACAATCACGACACACAATGCAAAAATTAGCCACAGCACAAATATCAGTTAACTAAATATCAAAAACGTTAAACAAGCAAACAATTGGAAGCACGCAGTGTACGCTAATCTGGGAAAAAAATAAGTAAATGATATGTATTATTACAGAATAATATGCTCAGTAATGGTAAATAACATTATTTTGAAGTCAATTACTAAAAAAACAAAAGATGTCTATTTTTAACATTAACCTACATTAGTTGGTAAATATATGAATACTTTCCCTTGACATAATTCGATAAATGCACAACATTTAGATTGAAATATTGCATTACAGAACCTCAGTACAATCTATGGTGTACATTCACAGATTCTTCTTAACGGCGTAAGGTACAAAACTGAACCAAGGAGATTAGAATACAAATAATAGTGTAAAGTGCATTCCGCAGTTAGGTTTTCGTTTTTGTACGTGTTTCTCATAGTAAAATTTCAAAAAAAAAAAATATATATTTTCGACACGATACGAAGATTACAAGTTCACTAGAAATTAGAACGTTTTTGATTCAATTAGTATCCATAATAATCACTTCCCGAAAATATGTTGGCATTTGTCGAAACGTTAATACGCGTTCGAATTACTACCGATTTCGAAGGTATAATTCGTTAGAATATCGTCAAATTTAATTAAAAAGTATACACATACGCACGTATATTCAACTAAACAAAAGCATAACCAGTTCTAACTGTAAATATTTATTTATCTAGATTTATAAAATCGAATGAATACGTTTTGGTATGAGTTTATCGCGGGTAAAATTTGTTATTGTTGAATTTCCAGTTGGTTTACACAAATTAACCTTCGATTTGTTCTTTTACAATCTTTTCGTTGAGTTGACTATACGTATGTACGTATTTTATAGAATCTCTTGTAAGAAAAGAAACGTTCTTCTTAATGGAGGATCCCGGCGTTAGTAATCAAAACATTTTGTTTTTTATTTAAATTTAGTTACAATTTCTTCGTTACTACTGTTTATTATTTTAACATTTGTATTTCGCGTGATTGGAGTCAAAGAACGTCGTAAATTTTCCAACTAACAAGTCTAACTCTCGCGAAGAATTGCAACAGCCTATACCGAACGAACAAAGCGACAGCGATCGTCGTCATCGTTCATCATGACTCGCGTCGTCCGATGATTTACGAGCGAACGAAAGCGCTACATAAGTCAAAAATTTGCGAGTCTAATGTCGCCCGGCACGGTCGATTTTGAAATTCAAATGTCACCGCGCACAACCGGCCGCAACAACAAACAAACTGCTGCTGCCGGCCTTTCGACGTCCGCACGGCCGGATCGTAGCGGCTATGGCTGCATGATCTACGTCGCCGGTGGAAAAGCGACACGGAGACGAACAGACGGCAGATAGATGGATACAAATGCGTAAAGACGGGCGATAAATTTCACGAAAATCAACCGGGATGAGACGATAGAAGGATGAGAGGGTAGGCTATGGATTTCTTTCGCTAGCGCAACAGCTTCTCGTACATATTTTGTGCGAAGGTGTACGTCTCGGAAATTATGAACACAATTTCCGGATGAAGCAGATGTCATAAGGTTGCGCTCTCTTTTTTTCGCTGCGATTTATTGTTTCTTGCTGTCGCTCCGGACATAGCTAACTTTTCGTGGTTAGGCATGTGACAGGTGTGAAGGTATGATTCACTGTTTAATGTGCGAATCTAAGCCGTCTGGATTGCACTTATTGTTAGTTCAATTTCACGTGCATCTGTAAACTACCATTTTATCACAAGCAACTTAGAATTTATAGTATTTGAACATGGGTCGACAGACAACGTTGGAAGAGCGAGTATTAGTAATTTTTCACCATAAGAAGTATAAAAGTCAACAGGAAATTGCAAAAATATTAAATAGAAGTGCATCCGCGATACAGGATATTATTGAGCGAATTACAAAAACAGAGTGAAGAACAATTGTAAAATAAGTCCAAAATATATTTAACGCACATAAGGAATGACGGATTATTAGACAATCTAGAAATAATCCACTGATAAGTGCTCCTAAATTAATCCTGGAGGTGAAACGTGTTCTGGGAAATACCGTAAATGCAGAAACAGTTCGAAGAACTCTGAGGCGTGCCAATTTGCACAGACGTATAGCCAAGAAAAGATCGTTTATAAGCCAGAAGGATAAAAGAAGTCGCTTACAGTTTGCATTACGGGATCAAAATAAAAACTTCGTCTTCTGGAAAACGGTTTTATTCTCTTATTAGTGTAAATTTAATCTTTTCGGTTCAGATGGGAAGAGTAATATGGGGAAGAAAGAATAAGGAATTAAAACCGCAACATTTAAAATCAATAGTTAAACGTGGAGGTGGGCAAGTAATGGTCTAGAGCTGTGTTTCTGCTGCTGGTGTTGGAAACCTTCATTTTGTTAAAGGCGCTATCAATAGGTTTATGTACTTAAACATCCTTAAACAGAATTTAGTGTCTAGTGCCAGGAAACTTGACACAGAAGATGATTTCAAATTGTACCAGGACAACGACCCGAGAATTCTATACCACTGCATCGTTCTCACTGTTAGTCAATGTACCTCCAATTTGTACTAGAACAAACTTACAACATCTTGTAGGAATAGCCAAGAAAAAGGAACTGCATTTATTCGGCGATTCGATACGCTGGCGTTTATTCATGAGAATCGTCAAAACACAAGTATATATATATATATGGTCCGCTTTAAAGAAGTAATCACTTCCTCTATCTAGTATGTCAAAATATCATATATAGCAGTAACAAAATTAAAATTATCTAAATAAACAATAGTTTTTCGTAGGCCCTTTCCATTTTAATTCAAACTGGGTATTTTTTCCTAAACTTTGAGGTTAAAAAATGATCAAAAATATATCTGTATGTGTATTCGTACTTAGATATTTAAAAAGTGATAATAATTACCGTCAAATGGAGCGACAAAGTGCCATATTTTGAAGTTTTTATTTCATATCTTGTTTGATGGCAATTGAATTGGGCTGAATTTTGAATACAATATAGGCTTATATCTTTGCTATCAATTTATAATCTTAAAGAAATTTTCGTTACAACAGAAGAGAGGGAGGAATTATTTGCTGTGGCAACAACTCACCCCGTTTGTCGGGGCGACTAAGTGCCACACCCGATTTCTCTATCTTTAAAAAACCTCCCCTAAACATTGAGCCAAATTCAAGTTAAGTGGAAACTAACTTTAAAGGAACTGCGCCTGTACAACTGTCTTAAGCTTCACTGTACAAACTTTAGGAACTTTTTAAAAATTTGAATTAAAAACAAATGGAAAATAAGGGGATCAGTAGTCCACCTGAAACTTGTGGCTGCTGATTTCAGTCGGCGGCACTATTTCCGATTTAATTTGTTATTCTTTGCATCAAAGAACATCCGAAGACTTAGGCCACTTCCAGAATTTTCCTTTATTTCTCCTACAGGATACACTGGCGTCCCTGCTGACATTTACCATGATATTCCATGATATCGAGTTCAAAAATTTAATTTTACAATTTTAATCCCAAAGAACATCAGATAACAAGATACTCAAGTTTTTACAGTTTATTCGATGATAATTGGGCAAATTCTTTAGACACATCGTAGCATATTAGAGAATGTAAAAACAGTTTCGTCTAGATAGAAGCGTAACGTTGTCAAGCGTCGTTTCGATCGATTTTATTAATCACCGCCTATACGATCGCAGTGATCGTTATTTCAGACAGAAACATACGAACAACGAAGAGTTAAATAAACAGTCGCTATTTAGACATGTACGCACGTAAACAACGTATATGGACGAATAAAAATCGAACGTTATACTTAATTACGAGTTTTAATGGAGTTTCTAAGCTTTTCGGCGCCTTTAGACTCACTACAATAAGACGGCTATATAAAACAAATTCGTCCGCATCTCCAATAACGGTTGCAGCTTTAGGAGCAGCGCCGTAGTTTGTTTTTTATGGCGGCGGGACCCGATGAGACGATGACGATCGATTTATTTTGATGACGTTCGACACACAAGCGACAGTTGTCGCATATACCATTCACCGCACGCACACACACGTACGGAACCATTCTATCAAATTAATTTAACATCGCATTAAGCGTAATCAATGGCGGCCGGAATACTCGTCCGTATAGAGAGATGTCGATGATGCCGTTCGAACCCAGAAGCAGTAAAATATGAAACGCGCGCCATATGTGGCCCTTTCTGCCTTATGTGTGGTGTACAAATCCGGCAAATGTTCGAACCGAATACATACATATAATAGGATAGTTTATACATATTTTACAGTCCTGTGAGCGTTGACGTCCTCCGTCGCGAACAAAGGAATCACTCATGTCCTATCATAATATTTACAGAGCGAGAGTTGTGTGTACATATGTGTGCGTGTGTGTAGTCGAAATGACGCACATAAATTCATAGAGAATGAAGCCCCACGGTCGTAAACACTTTAATAATTCCGGGAGGAGGAGGATGAGAAGCATAGTCCAGACTCTATAGACAACAAGACGGCTACTTATTCGCTACACATCTAATACGCTTACATGTGCGCACATACGTAGATATATGGATGTGTAAATTATAATATTAACTGTCATTTTATCATCGAACGAAATTATAAACGACAATTCACGACCGTTGACGAATAAGCATTATAAAACAAACGAATAGCGTTTTGTGTCTGCTAAACACGTGTTGGTCGAAGAAGTGTCAGACGTCCCGGATCCTATTCGAAGGACACGTCATCGTTGACAACTAACATTATTAAGATTTAATGGGTTAGCTTTATGCCATCTGTCACAATTTTAATCAGTATTTCTTACACTAAGAATTATGATAAATTTACAACATTCGAGAATTTCCATCTTTAATTTTCGAGATTAAAATTTTACCTCGCTCGAGATATCCGAAGTGCAATCTGCTGTCGACTTTTTGATAGCAAACCTGAACTGCGCTGGCGTAATTATTTTATTGCTTTCTAAGTATTCTACTTCTCTAGGATTTATTATTTTTCCAACATTTTTTTTGCAAAATGTTGCGGGTAGTGTTGTAGGCTTCCGCGGTATTTATTTTCTCTTAAAGAATTTAGGTTGTAGTCGCATGAGTTTGCCGACGTTTCGCTCTCAGTTGCGTCGAACTTCTACTGGACTGCTGCATATTGTAATGGTGATGTGAAAAGAAACAAGTTAACAAACCTAAGCCTACGTTATATTCGAAAATTAATCTCGAATTGAAGACTGACCACAAACGATATAACGAATTCACAAATTTGCGTACCTTGTGCAATAGTCTAGTGACTGGTGCTTACAGTAATTTATGTAGTCTGGAGACTTGCAGTTGTATGGGACTCAGGAATTGTGAGTGGTTTCGTCGTTTATACAGCTACAACTGTTACTATTGCAATTCAGTCTAGGGCCCCGTGCGATCTACTGGCTTCTCGATTTGGGTTAGCGACTGAAGATTCACTGATACGAATCATCAGTGCTTTCTAATAAATTTACTTCTGTTAATAACCAAATACCCAATTACTTCGTTAGATACACGCGATAACTGCTTGCTGTTTCTCGCAAAAAGATTATTCATTTCTAAACTTGTAGGCGAACGGATTAATTAGTACCACATATCTAACTATCAATCCCAATACCCATGGAGCAGCACATTTACGTGTATATCGATAGAATTACCAAATTCCACATTTCACCGGTACAGAATGGATTCTGCGTCGGAAGGTCTACAGTGATCTTGTGTCTTTTCTGCAATGAAGTCGCGAATGCTTTTGAGTTTCTTTCCCCATTCTATCAACTTTGTGTGTGTTAGCGTCCAATTACTTTATTCGACTAATTGCCGGTGAACTGCTTGGTAGGTTTCGTTTTAAAGCAGATTATACATATTTTGATTGCCGCCTTCACAGAATTTCTTAATGATAGTGGCCAATATTTTGTTCGTATAGCTGCCATAGTTTGCTGATTATCAATTTGGTGAAAGGATGTTTTGCTGGTAACAGTAATTGATGCTTTTGTGGATAAGAAACGTTCGAATGCTTCAAACTGCCGCCAACTCTAATTCCTTCTTCATGCACGAAAGAATTTAAACGCAATAGTTTGCTTTTGGTATCTATGTTAGACGCATTTCAGAGCTAATGTAATATTGCCATTCAACCCGCATATAGAAAGTGGTTTGTCTTCCAACACCAAAAATCTTGGAATTTAATATCGACAAACAAACGCTGACGTATTGAGAGTGCTATACCATGCTTATAACGAGATGTCGTCATAAAGTAGTTTTCCATGTTTCTAGTCCCGCGTACAGAATTGTCCTAGCGTTTCACTATCCAGCACATCTACAGCGAAATCCTCGCTGTAGAATGTATTTTAATTTTATTTGAATTAAGCCTTCTTAGATATTAAATATATCAGAATTTTATGATAGTGAAAGAAACACTTGCTCTACATGGAACACCGCGATAATATCACTTAACTTCCCAGCCAAATCAATTTACAGACACATTTTACTCTAAAACAATAGCTTGTTATAATTTTCCCCATAAACATTTCATTTTATATTGTACGGTATAATAAAACGAACCATTCACATAGAGACACGCACGCACACATCTAATATCTACCTGCCAGAACAATAACATCTACTCGGATGTTAATTTTCCTCGAATTATACGGACCTAATTTAGAATATAATCGAATCATTCATTATACATTATACGTACATAACAAGGTAGTATTAATTCCAAGCCATTGAATGCCTAAGCTCGCTCATCCAAACGGTATACACATCGTTTTAATAAATACTTCCTACTCCCATCAATTTCTCAAACAAATTCTCTACCCACTTATCCAAATACATCTGTACGGTATCTAAGAGCTTTTAATTGATTCATGTATGTATGTATTAAGTTCAATTCGTACAGTAAATATTATCAATACAGCTGCTATTAAATTAGATTCAGTTTGGTTTCTTTCAGTACTTATCGCTTCTTGTAGATATTATTCGAAACATTTTAAACGTCAAAAACGGGCTAATTGGAGGGATGTTTCTCCGAGAAATATTACCTACCGGTAGTCGAACGGTGTGCACACGTATTACCGCGCATACGTCGTATACGTACATACAGACATACATATATTAATGGAAATGAGTTCGGAAGCGTTTATATTAATGGTACGACAAGATGTTTGGACATTACGATGCTTGGCTCGTTTAATTAGCGCTCGAATGCACTGCAGGGATTCTTTGTGGTGTGTAAAGGATACAATCGTTCTAATGGTATCGCCGAATTATAGGACTTCTTGAATAAACAATGCATTTAATGAACGTATGGGGAAAACGTAAGAAAATAACGTTTCTTAAAAGCAGGCAACGTAGACAGCAAGGAAAACGAACAAACCACGAAACAAATAAATATCAGAAAATACATTGTTTTTTTTAGAACTCTTAACATTCCAGTTTAGAAACCGTTTCAGAAATTTGCTTATATTTATACTATTATCATTATGCATGCGTATGAATTAAAAGCCCTACAATACGTCGAATATTGTAACAGTTTTAAATTCCGTGTTGCTTACGATGTTCAGCAGAAAGGAGCCGTGAGTATTTCCATGCAATTACGATAAATAGGACGACTCCATTTCTGCTACAAACACTTAAAATTGAAAAACAAAAATGAATCTATTTTACGCAATGGTACTACAAAATAAATAGCTAATTTTGTATATGTATTGTTATCCGCCTTGCTTCAACTCTGAAATTATAGAAATTTTGAAAACTAAATCTTTAATGTTAAATAAATGGGAGATCCAAGACAATATTTAAAACTTATGTCAGTATCCGATAGTTATAATCTGACAACAGGGAATAGTTTGGTCTTATATTGAAAGCAAACACGGACATAGCATAATATCTAGGTAATGTTGATAACATGATTAATTTTGCTACAATATTCATCTCTATTGTACTTGAAGAAATTGAATCAACACTTAAACAATCGAAAGATTCTTTTACCTCAAGATGAAATAATATTCCACGATATATCGTTCGTGATTGTGATTATGCATTTGTCACATTCAATCTTATTTTATAGCATTCTACATTTCCAACAGTTTAGAAGTTAGCACGAGGATGCCCAATGCTGAAGAAATACGAATCTTTTGAAAGGAACAACCACCCTACAATCTCTTTACTTTGCCACTCAAATGGATTCTCATTTTTTCTTCGTCCGGTCTCTTCCTCTTATCATTTGTCAATTTTTCGTCAAGCGTTTTAGTATTAATTAGGAAGGTGGATCTGTATGCACTTGGCCCACCGGTGCTCCAACATCTTAACAACTTTCTGAAAAAATTCCGACCTCTACAAAGCGCCTCTTCAAAGCTTGTGTTACTTCATAATTACTGGAAAATTTGGCCCCACGTAAGATTTCTTTTAATTTCAGGGAACAGCCTGTAATCACTAGCAGCCAGATCCGGCGAATATGGCGAGTACTCCACTAATTGAAAACCCGCTTGGTGTATACCAGCCATAGCAATAGAAGATGTATGACTGGCAGCATTATCCTGATGGAACAGCACAATAGCGTCTCGCAATTTAGGAATCAATTATGCGTAGTACGTCCCTGTAATGCTCTCTCTCTTTTGCATAGTCAGTCAGGATATGATTTCTTAAGCATCCCAACAGATAGCGAAACTTTTCCAACAGACATGCGGCACGATCATAAATCTGCATGGAGAAGGAGGACTGTGATGTTTCCACTTTGCACTCGAGATCATAGTGGTGCATCCAAGATTCATCCATGGTCACATACCGACTAAGAAAGTTTTCTTTGTTTGCTTGGTACCTTTCCAAAAAACGCTTACATATCAACACCCGACTCCTTTTTCGATCAATGGTTATCATTAAGGACAATTCAGTATGCTGTGCACCTCATGCGTACTCGTCGATTTTGTAGTACGATGTCGTGTATCTTCTAATGTTTTTGTCTGTTGTTACCGTTATGGGAGGATCACCGGCATGTTGGTTTTCACAGGGTGTTCTTTCGCGTTTAAAATCTCGACACCAGCGTGTGACTATATCATAAGAAACTGCAGACTCACCAATAGTTGCCATAATGTCTTCATGAATGTGAGTTGGCGTCATGGCCTTTTTCTGGAGGTATTTTATTACGGCTCTTTGTTCTACAAGATCCATTTCTATGAACAGTCATCACGCACAATTCAAGAATTAGCCAGAGCACAACACCACTTTGAGATACGAAATTGATATCATGTAAAAATGATCTACAGATGTCAGTTAACTAAATGTCAAAAACATGAATCAAACAACCAATTAGAAGCAATATGCAATAAAATATTCCTATTTTATTGGGAAATATTTAGTCTGATTTGTGATAAGTTTTAGTGAACACTGTTTCTGCATCGATTTTTGTATCATTCTTATTATTATTTCTAATCGCAATTGTAGCATCTAAATCCTTAACTCCTAGCAGTAGTTCTAGTGAAAACAGTTTCCTATTTAGGCGAAATCGTCAAATGACGCGCGTAGTTATGAGAGCACATAAATATAATAATAACCCCTGCTTATACTGATTAAAACTTTCCTCTCATCGGATCGAAAATCTACAGAAAACTTCAGTCCGCATCGGCGATCTTTCGAGCGACGACAAAGACGATGAAGGAAAAAAGGGGGGACTGTTATAACTTACAATATATGCATTCCATACGCGTATATAGAATAGGATAATATATGCCTATCGACTTCAAATATTTATGTCTTTTGTTTTTCATTCGTCGTTCGGTTGTTTTCCCGTTGCGCGTGCATCCATAAAAAAAGTTTTCCCTTCGTTCCGAAATTCGAGGATTCCGCGTCAAGGATATTCGTGAAATATACGGGCGTATCTTTCGATTTCGCGATGGGTACCGATGGGGAGAGACGTAAAACATTTTTATTTTCGTCGTATTCGCTTGTTTTCTTTCGCGGATCGCGGCAAAACCCTTCTCTGCATCTCGACGTTCTTTTGTTACGAATAGAAAAATGTTTGTCGAAAAGATATCCACTGTACAGTTAGTTGTCTGTAATTTGTGCCTTCTATATTATATTTCGACTATTGTACCGTTAATCTCAGTCTACAATGCGTAGCCTTGCATTCAACGAAACCAAGTAGGCGGATTTGATTTTCTTATTCGATTCAATTAAGAGGACAGTCGTTCAATTTTGCAACAATATCGAAAACTATCTGCAGGTAAGAAGTAGGTAAGTCCCCGGCGGCTTACGCGATACAATGAAGGCCCCTTTAATGTCACCGCCCTTGCTGATCTTCGGATCTTCCATACTCGAACGTCACTTACTGGTTAGGCACAATTTAGTCGGATAGATGGAACATGAAACATCAACCCATGCGAACTCTGCTAACTCGTAACATAAGTTACGAGTACGTACACGAATGTACGGTCACAGTCAGATGATGCGAGTGATAAACGTTGAATGAGATTCCACCTCTTCGTTACATAAGCGTTGACCGGCCTGTTTTTTGCGTCATTAGCGTCAGTCAGTGATACGTTCATTCTTCGAGTATTTCTCAAAGTTCATGACGACAGCCGATTCTGTTCGATCAGAAGTTTGTAGTTGCGATCACAGCATTTGCGGTGAGTTCTCTTGTTCAAAATAAACCTACGGTAATATAACTTATTAACATGGACTAAAAATTGTATAGAATCGATCGATGTATTACCTCGATCATCTGAAATTATAAAAGGTCCTGACTCCATTTAATTTTTTCTAAATACTTAACGATGCAAACAGACACCGATTAAATTATCACATTTCAAAGGCATTTCTACTAGCTCTACTAGTTGCAAAATGTGTATATAGTAAAAGTTTGAAGATTATAAAGCGTTTTAATGATAATTAGTGCTTGTATCAATATAAGATGTTAATTCCCGACGTACAAATACGAGGGTGAATCTCTATTCTAAAAGAATGCTGAAGAATCTATGGGGATTTAAAGAAACTTGAACTAAATGGTCTTGTGGTGCAATGGTTAGCACGTTACGCCGGAGACGTAAAGATGTTGGGTTCGAGTCCCGTCCGAGACTCATATTTTTTCAGCAATTTAATTACGTTGGATAATTGTAAGGAAATTAATTTTATCATTACTAACGGTGGTTTAGTATTAATATTCATATTAGTATTAGTATTAATATGGATATTAGCTTAATTATATATTATTAATTATATATCCACACTTCGCGACGACATTGATTAGCCGGCATGATTCGCAGGCTCCGCTTATAACTTCCATACCTTTCCATACGGTTTTAATGCGATCAACGCACGGCGCTATACGTGTGAAGAATTATTATTCTTTCGGATATTTCGAGCGTCGAAAAATTATGCGGTTATAAAACGCGTAAACGACGTGCTGCTCAAATTAGCATTCTTTATAATTAACTTAATGAAAACAATTACGCTTCAACAGAGTTTCCACCTCATAATTACCTACGTACATACGCACGTATCGTACGTACGAAGAGGGCGCTACGTTCGACTCGTGTGAGGAGAAATTAGTGGACGCAATAAAGTGACAGAAAAGCACTTTTAGATATATTGTTTTATTAACTAATTCGGTAGAGGTAGGGTAGGTGGCGCCCTAATTACGACCGACGTTCTTTTACACGTCATACCCGAGCGGTATAAATATACATACGGGCGCATTAGAATAGAACGTTCCACTAAAACTTCATAACTCTACCGTCCTCCAACATTTAAATGGAAATGAAAATGGTGGAGGAGTAGGAGGAAGGTGTAACCATCAATTAAAGTGGCGTCGTCCTAACAAAACAAATACATATATTGTGTGTATGTAGATATTTCGTAGGAAAGTTAATTTTATTTCACTTTTCATTAATTTAATGCGGTCGAACTAATGGAATTGAAATATATATGTATATGTATTCTTGTTGCCGGTTGTAGAGTGGAGCGACTTCTTATACCCGGTCATTAATTACGCTCTACACGAATTCGAACGCTCCCATCCCAACTTTATATATAGGGTTATTTTTTCTTCGTAATAATAATAGTATTCTCTACCGTCATGGATGTATTGCCTACGGGTATTGTATCTACACTACCGTCCATATTATTTCGGATACGCAGATAAATTAAAAAAAAAAAAACGAGAAAATATTCACACACATTTTTCTTAAATGATGGATAATTTCTTCCATCTTGGATTTGGTTCAAGGCTCACCGAAAGTTATCTCCAATCATACAGAATACGCCTCTAAAACCAAAATTAGCACAACAGCACTAATCTAGACGGTATTTGTTTCTAAAAATTTTAAAACATGTAAAAAGTGTAATGACTATTGCTAAATCCTCCTCTAATTTTAAAATATTAACTATTTCGCCATGATGGATAATTTTCCTACAATCTAATCAACAAAACCTTCAGTGGCATACGCATTTTGACATATTTTAGATGACTTCGATTTTCGCAAAAAAACGTAATAGTTTACTGGGTGTCCGAACTAATATGGACGGTAGTGTACGTACCTATTGGTTGGTGAAGTGAAAAAGAAGAGAATAAGCTGTAGCGCGTACGTAATCAACAAGAGGAAAAAAGGTTTTAATTTCGTGGTGAGACGCAATCATCCTTTGTGCGGGTCATAAATCGTTACACGGGCATAAAAACTCCATAAAGTATGTTTTAAAAGGAGCTAGAGGAAGGGTCCTTCTCCTATGCGTAAAGAGCTTTAGTTACCTCTCGATCGGGTTCTATTTTCAGATCCCTTCTATAAACGCCTATTATCTCAATATGAATGCGTTTAAGCAATGACAGGCTTGGTTTATTTCTCCGATATATACTCATGTCATCTTAGGTTATTCTTTAGTGTTATAACTGTTCTTTATCAAGGTATTCGTCAAAAATTTGAATAAATTGAATTAAGATCAATTGGATCATACGCATAGGCTATGTATTACGCTGATACACAAAATTAAACTCTTTGAATATTACCTGAATTAAAGAAGATGATCCCCATGGGATCGTTCTCGCCAAATTCGAATCTGTTTTCCAAATTTTCCTTGCAAGTAGATTTTTATATACAGCGGAAGAACGCGGAGTTTTTGATACAAGCATTAAAGTAGCGAATTATTATTTAACACCTTATTTAAAACTATTAAATATTATTCTCACGAAAAAAGAAAAGGTCAATCAAATTTAATTTAGCATTCAATAATGTTTAGATGCAAAAGTGGTAGTTCGTCTACGAAGACAAAATTAAAATAAGAAAACATCTGCTATACAATTGTGACATGGCAAAAAAATATAGATATACCGGGTGTCCAAGGTCAAGTGAACCAGGTTGGCAACGCCAGATTTAATTTGGTAAGACTGTAATATTGCCTGCCTTGACTTGGTAACTTCGTTCTCATTATGTTTAGTTGTCAAAAATGAATATCTTATGTAACCTTTATAATTAAATTTCATGTATTGTATTCAACTCCATCGCTGAATTCATAACTTTCTTTTAAGAAAAATGACGATCATTAAATTTACTAACTTGATATAGATAGATAGATAAATACTAACCATACAATTGCGAAAATTAGAAATTGCAAATAAATATGGGAAATTTATTTTTATAAGTTTTTCACAATGAAGAAAAAGCAGTACAATAAGGTCGCAATACATAAAACAATATCAAATTCTACAGTTGTAACAAGCAAAAGACTTAAGGGGACATATGGCTAAAATAAATTACAAATGATTTTCAAAATGTGCACCATTATGTTGCAAACATAAATTTACTCGTCTTCTCATATTAATGAACACACTCTGCAGCATTTCTTCTGTAATATTTTGCATTTCATGTGTTATTGCAGCTTGTAGCTCATCTAAATTGTGAAGCTGATTGCTGTAAACTTTATTCTTCAGATAACCAAACAGGAAGAAATCCAGAGGATTTAAACCCGGTGAATATGCAAGCCTGCGATTGTAACTTATCAATCTATCTTCATAAAATTCTTCTAGATAATTTAATGTAGCACGTGCAGTATCCGCTGGGGCTCCATCTTGTTGTAAATATCCACGAGTTAGTTCTTCATCGACTAGGCTATTTATAAACGGTTCTAGTAGCATTTCTCTATATCGCACTGCATTTATTGTGTCGTGAAAAAAGATTGGTCCTATAATTCGCCTTCTTGACATGGCGATCCAAACGCCAACTTTAATAGGGTGGAGATCAGTTTCTACAAAAACATGTGGATTTTCTGCTGACCATGTACGATAATTTTGCGAGTTTACGTATCCTGACCAATGGAACCAGGCTTCGTCAGATAAAAAGCTGCGATTTAAATCATCATCTCCTAGAGTTTCATTAAACCAACGACAGAAATGTTGTCGTTGTTCAAAATCTTGCACACGTAAATGTTGCATAACTGGAATTTTGTAGGGATGCATATGCAATTTCTTCCTTACGGCTATATGTGCACTTCCACGAGAAATGCCTACAATTTTGATAAATATGAAAAAGGAATATTCTCTGAATCACACGGGTATCTGTTTGCAGTGCCAATTTTCTAACAGATTTTTTAGGATTAACATCCATTCGTTGCCTGATATCATCCACTCTATCTTCTGTCAGCATAGATGGTGCTTGATCAGCCTTCCGTTTTGTAACGCTACCAGTTTCCATAAACCTCTTTACCAGGATACTCAGGATACTCATTATGGAACCGTTGAAAGCATGAGGGTATTGAATATTCTCAGTTTCCATTTTCGGTTAATGTCTCACTTCGAAAATGCGCCATCACAATACATGTATTTTGCTGTAATGTAAAGGGCATTGTGTTGAAAGAGACAGTTTGTATAACGATTACAGACAACAGATTAAAGGGTACCGATTAAAGAAATAGATGCAAAAGCTGATAGAATCACTAACAAAAACTTAAATACAATAATGACTGAAAACTGACAGCAGTGGGACGGGTTAACGTAAACCTATCCAACATATAGAAATAAAACTGAACTATTTTTCTTCGAAGGAGGGATTTTTGTGTTGCCGACCCGGTACACTTGCAATTGGACGCCTTGTATATTTTCTATTCAATCTGACTGTTTCTCCTTTTGCATAAAATATTAATTTTCTCACTGCACAAACCCGTACCATTTCTAGAAATGACAAGAATTTCTCATCAGGATAGGTCCGTTATACATCCACATCAAAAATACTTCAATCCTAATTAACCCAAGCCTTTTTCCTAATGATGGGCATCCTCTTCGTCTTATTTTAATAAAACGAATATTTACGAATATCTGGAGCTCTCAATAAAAGAGCGAAGTCGAAAACGAAAAAAGAGAAAACGAAGACTAAATCGTGAGAGAAGAGCCTCGATCGTCGTCCCGTTCGAATAACGAAACTGGAAAAATATTTTCGCTCATTATAATGGAAAGGACGAAGGAGATTAAATCCAATTATGAATAAATAGCACACACGCCGGTGGTGGCGAACCCGTCCGAACGGTAGGGAAAGGAAAGGGAGGGGGAGACGAACGGGGCGGAACGAAGACAACCCGAAAATATAAATCGCTATTCGAGAATGGCATTAATTAAATGAGGAAGATTTATGCTTTGTCAAAAATAACCCGCGCACAATCCGCCGATAACATCGACGTAATAAAATGCAAACATATTTAGAACTCGACTCCGGACGAAGCGATCCGTTAATCCAGATAAGAGAGGCGACCACAACCTTACGTATATATAGGTATATATATATATACGCATACACACACACAACGCACCGGAATATTAGCCTATAACAACACACATGTCGTACACTATATATTTACGTGCTTGTATACACTACCGCTCGAAAGTGTTTAGGCACTCTCACTGACAGCAAAAATGTTAATAATATTTATTTTTTATGTACAGATACACGTACATGAATAAAAATATATTAAATAAATGCGAAAATTAAAACGTTTAATTTAAATTTTGCTTTCATCTATGTGGCCACCTCTTGATTTAATAATTGCAGCACACAATCGAGGCATTCTCGCAATAAGTTTTGCCAAAGTTTCTTGCGTTATCGAGGTCCAACTCGATTGCAATTTGTTCCACACGTCAGTAGCTGATGTCGGAGCCGATTTCCGTACTTCCCGATCTAGTTCTTCCCATAGTAACTCGATTGGATTCAAGTCGGGGCTCTGGGGAGGCCATTCCATAATTTTGAGAGTTCCTTCCTCCTCTAAATGGTGTAAATAGTCTTTACATAATTTAGAGGAATGTTTTGGTTCATTATCTTGCTATAAGATAAGATTTTGACCCAAAAGTCGAATTCCGGTATTGCGTGGTCCTCCAAGATTTCGCGGTAGCCTTCTTTTCCTAATACACCGTCAATTTTCACAATGTCCCCACACTAGTGCCAGCAAAACAGCCCCAAATGATGATAGAACCTCCACCATGCTTCACGGTAGCAGTAATACACTCTTCTCTGGCACGTTCACCCACAGATCTTCTTACGAATATGCGTCGTCGGGTTCCGAACAGCTCAAATTTGGACTCATCCGTCCATACGACGTTGTTCCACTTTTCTATGGTCCAGTGTTGGTGTTCACGAGCCTATTTAAGTCGCTTTTGCTTGTTTTGTTTGCGTAGTAATGGCTTTTCGTCGCAATACGTCCATGGAGCCCGGCTCTCTGTAGGCGACGTTTGACTGTAGAAACACTGACTAGTTTTTGGCGACCAACATTTAATTCTGCTGTGATTTCCGGGGTTGTTTTGCGTCTATTTAACTTGCTGGTAACCACTATTCTGCGATCATCTGCAGATGTTGTCGCTTTTGGCCTTCCACTCCGTCTTTTATTAAGAAAACTGCCAGTTTCCCGATATTTTTTTAAGTTATAGTCAACCGTAGCGTGGTGTATTTTCATTTTTTTGGCAATTTGTCGATTACTTATGCCACTTTTATGGTAAGCTATTATAAATGCACGTGTTTCCGTACTAATTTCTCTTCGCGGAGGCATTTTAAAAAATTGTCACACGATATTTCGCTCACGACGTGAATAGAGTAAATACCACACTGCAACTGACCATAGGTTACAAATTTCACTATAATCATCTTCTAGAAAGGTAATTTAAACATTATTAATCCTACAATCTAACGGATGACTAAATTTACCCAGTAAATTCCGAGGGATTGTTATTGTAATTTCACCGTAATAAACAGTTTATGGTAATCCGACCAAGTACAGGTAAATGATAGTAAACCTTATGCGATATAATGGGTGTTTATCTTACTGAACTATATTTTAAATACGTATTTCATTTTATTATAATGTTTGTTTGGTAAACATAATACTATATAAATAATCCATGAAAACAGGGGTGCCTAAACAGTTTTGATATAAATTCAATATGTACGGATAGGTACTCACAAAAAAACATTTACTGATTCTTAGTACTGATACTAGCTTAATAACGTTGGCCGACACACATTTTGTTACCTCGGATTGTTTAAGTGTAATTAGGCAATTTTGGGGCGCCTAATCCAAAAATGCCGTCAGATTTGTTCTAACATAGCTTTCTAACTTTCACACGTTCTGATGTAACATGAGCATCAAGATACCTTCACAGCCACTTACATCGTTTCCCAGAAAACTTGATCATGATGGAGATAAAGACATCAGCATTATGAAGAAAAGGTACCAAGGAGGATGGGGTACCCATATGATAGCCGATTACTGCTGGAATCTTCAGGGAGACTGTTCCGGTAAACCTCATGCAAGGAAATCTTATAAGAGGAAAGTTCTAACTGATGATTGAAACTTCTACACGCATACTTTTCTGTTAAAGCCATTCTTTCGTATTTCAGTTAACAGTTATCAAATAGTAATATTTAAAAAGTTAGAAACTTTATATCTAATTTCGGCGAATATTTCCTAAATGGAGCAGAAAGAGTGAATTTCGAAAACTAGATCTGACAGAACAAATTTGATGGCATTTTCGGATTAGGTACCCCAATATTTCTTAATTACACTTAAAAAATCTGAAGCATCAAAAAGTGTGTTGGTCAGAATAGCTATACAACTCTTATATTAAATACAGTTTATATTTGATAGCAATCGTAACCTGTTAAAAGTAAAGCTTAAGTTTTGGTCGTGTTTCTGTTTCTTTAAATTATTTTCTATGTTGGTTACAACTATACATATCTGACAGTTCAATCTTTTAAAACTTCTGAAAAATAATATTTCTGCTTTAAGCGTAAATATCGCAATCCATATCAATAATAATACTACTCTTTATAAATAAACAATTATTATCGCATTTAGTAGATATTGTTACTATTAAAGACGAAGTAATAACAGAAAGAGATTTTGCAACAGTAGCACTTTGACGAATGACGATTGTAAGGACTGTGTGGATGTACAATTCACAGGTATAGCAGTAAACTCCACTCAAACAAATTTATTAATTATGCTGAACGCAGCGTTTCGAAAGCACGTGGGCTCTTACTGTCAACTGTGTTACCGACTGAGTCGGTATACCTGTGAGTAGCACTTTATTTCTTTGGTATGTGGACGAAAATGGCACAACGCAAGCGCAAATAGGAGTGATAGAACGCCATCATATAGTCCGATAATAGTTTGATCCGCTTTGGTAATATATTCTTCTGAGAGTACTACATTTAAGTTCGAGAAAATCATACTCGCCGATGGAAATATCTTGGCTTTCTTTGGGGGGAGACCTACAATGACGTATCCACTATTGAAATTGACATCGGGATTCAGGAACAAAGTGGTGAAATCAGATTTGACTAACCGTAACAAATCTCCAGTTGATCCTCGTTAAACAGCTTTAAATTATTGCACGTCGTTCATATTCTTTCGTGTTCATAATTGAAGAATGGGAACAGTTTAGAGATCACAACGATTGCAAACCTTTATCGACCGTGTTTCCGGCTGGTAATACGGTTACCAATGTGAGATCACGTGCTCTTCAAACGCTACGCTCCGAATAATTACATTACACTCATATTCCGCAGTCCAGAGACAAACTATGGATTTCGAAGAAGCATATGTCTCGTTCCGCATCAACAGAAATTTCAAACGTGTTTAGTGCTTTTGCTAAATAAATATCGAGCTGCTCAATGAATTGAGAATTCGAACGAGTCATGGACATTGCTATAAGTTTCAAATAAATAATTAAACAAACTTCCCTGGTCACCATAAATGAATTAATATTTAATACTCACTTCATTTTAAACCAAGTTTAACAGACTATACGTATCAAATTCAAGTAGGCACGATATCAAATACACTAATCAAATTTCCAGTGTGCACGTTTTAATAATGCGAAAACACTTAAATGAATATTAAGAACTGGTATTCCCCACGTGAGCGTTTAATTTCATTCATTCATATTGCACATAAACGTTTATCTACTTACATATTAAAAGTATAAATATATCTTCGTGCTTGGACAGTATAACGTATTAAAGTCTCTTGGTTTTATTGATGTGTAAATAAGCATAAAATGCAGATGCTCTTTAGCTTTAGCGTTCGTGGATGATCCTATCGATCGATGACATTCACAGATCCAGTTCTTAAACGAAATATGCACAATAAAGATCCGCAAAACAACAATGCAGGCGTACACATCGCTTGAAGATCTGCAGGTAAGCAATGCATGTGCATAGGATAGATATGCAGTACTTACTTACTTACTTGCTTACCAATAAACTTTTAATGCACGACGACGAACAGACCGATAGATACCAATTTATATTTATATTATAATAACTACCTGAACAAAACGGTTTTCGTGATGCCCAACTGAACTTTATATTGCGAAAGCATGATATGAAAATATACTTAAGACGATCGATGCAACTCGCATGCATGTACGTGTATATATTGTAAGTAAGTACGACCAACGAACGAAAAAAATACAACATCGGCAATAAGAAGGCGAAAGGAGAATTCCATCTGTTTCCGACCAATCTCCTTCGTCGTGCTCGCACATTTCCAAGAGAATTTATAAGATAATATACCCGAGCAATTTATAATATTTGTTTCTACGAATATAAAATGGGAAACAAACACTTGCCGTCATCGTCCACCTCTTAGGAGAAGAGGCGAACGTGTTCCGATCTGCAACTTTGCGTAGGCTAATTAAAATCGATCGATCCTAATTTATCTGTAAGATATTATGAATGTAAATTTATCAAAGAGACTAGAGATCCGAAGACAAGGACATTACGCCTTTAATACACGTCGAATCGGTCGATATACATACCTCTAGAGTACCCAACGAGGTATTCATTTAATTTATATGTAAATGCGCTTCTCTGCAATTACAAGTTTGTTTTCCACTAGGAGACGATGAGAGGACAATTGCGCTTTGAAATGCTTGCACGTTAACTACTCCATACTAGTGTATGCGTACACATAGTAGCCTCTTCCATTTCTTCTCCTCCCTACACTTATATATGTAAATATTCGAAGACAGTTACTATCAATTCGAAAACAAGTTCTTATTCGGCAACAATTCCAAATCTCTTTCCAAAGTGCTCTCACTTGCCCTAATGAAAGAAATTGTTACGAGTCACCTCATAGGCAGCCAATGGTGGACGTATACCAAGTCATTTGATATTAGTAGCCGATGTGTTTACTAACTCGCCAAATACCATCTCGGTATTTAGCTTAACGAATTAGTGTATTGCTGTTTACTAAACAAGAAGTTCATTTTGGAGAATCAATTTTAATTCGTCTAGTTTCTCATTGTTTACGCTTGACTTGGTTGAAGGATGAAGTTGGGAAGTTGAATTTGTAATGTAGAATAAGCCAGGAATAGGTGCGCAATTAAGAAACTGGCCTAAACTTAATCTGTAAACATGAAGTGTGCATTGGAATAAACGCTCTGACAACTGACTGCTGAAACCCCAAACATTGCGCCAAAATTGGATATTTAGAAGGCATTTTATCCACAGCAAATTGATTCGAATAATTAAGGTACACAATGCGCAGCGTGTCGCTAGCCATGCAACATTTTCAATCTGAAGTTATCTAGCCAATTGACGTGTATTGATAAGTACAACTAACACATGGGCTGAAAAGTCCCGGGCCTAACAAAGAAAACACGGTTTTTTTGGTTCAAAATTAGCTTTATTTATCAACCCAATCTCCATCAAGAGCAACGCAATCATTCCAGCGCCGCTCTAACATTTCAATACCACTTTTGTAGAACGATTTATCTTTTGCCTCAAAATAGGCCTCAGTTTCAGCGATAACCTCTTCATTCGTGCGAAATTTCTTACCGGCGAGCATTTTTTTGAGGTCTGCGAACAGCCAGTAGTCGCTGGGAGCCAAATCTGGCGAATACGGTGGATGTGGGAGCAATTCGAAATTCAATTCATGTAGTTTTGCCATTGTTTTGATTGACTTGTGACACGGTGCGTTGTCTTGATGAAACAACATTTTTTTCTTTGCCATATACGGTCGTTTCTTTGCAATTTCGGCCTTCAAACGCTCCAATAACGCTATATAATATTCACTGTTGATGGTATTTCCTTTCTCAAGATAGTCGATGAATATTACACCACGCACATCCCAAAATACCGTGGCCATAACCTTTCCAGCCGATTGTTGTGCTTTCAGGCGCGTTGGACGAGGTTCACCAGTTGCTGTTCACTCAGATGACGATCGTTTTGATTCCGGAGTGAAATGATGGATCCATGTTTCATCCATTTGTCACATATCGACGCAAAAATACCGGTTTGTTACGTTTAAACATGGCCAAACACTGCTCAGAATCATCAACACGTTCTTGTTTTTGGTCAACAGTGAGCAAACGCGGCACCCACTTTGAACAGAGCTTTCTCATAGTCAAATGCTCATGCAATATAAAGCCAATACGTTCTTTTGATATCTTTACGATGTCAGCTAACTCACGCAACTTCACGTTTCGATCATTCAAAACGATTTTGTGGATTTTGTTGATGTTTTCTGTTTTCCACTGCATTCTGCATCATCGGTGTCTCTACGACCACGTTTGAAGTCAGCAAACCAACGTTTTATTGTTGTTTTCTATGTTAGGTCCAGGGCTTTTCAGCCCATGTGTTATTCCAGCATTACTTTGCGCGAAAATATAATGAAATCCAATTTACTATTGCCGTATTCTTGTACCATCTACCGTCGAAATTAAAAATATTTCATGCTGACGAGAAATTCAGCAATAAGAAGAAAATCTCGTTGCTAGGTTTTTCAAGATCCCCCTGCAGATATTACAACAAAAGTTCCCCGTCCTCGTTACTTCATATTGACACATTTACTATTACAACACTGTTATCGCAGTCCTTATAACGATACTCCAATTTCCCTACATGTTCTCTTTTTTTGTTATCTATCGAAAATACGTAATGGAACCGAGGGAAAGTCGGCGAAAGAAGAGTCATATCAAAATCGACCTTTTTCCACATTCAAATCACGTACGAACACATGTAATACGCCTAATGCGGCTGGTTATTCTTAAAATAAGTTTAGCTGTTGCTCTTTTTTAACGGCTGACCGATGAATAAAACATTCATTCACCCGCATACATGTGTACCGTATCGTATAATACGTACAACATATGATGTGAAAATATGTATGCACGGCGATGTGTTTATGATATCGCGATCGGTTCGGAATACGCGACCATATTATTCTGACAGCTCTTCTCGATTCGAAAACTAGGGAAAGTATCGTTCGCGTATTAAATAGACGTCCATATGTATGTGTATGAGTGCGCATATTGCCGATGAATTTTAAAATCGGGAGAAAAATGTGTAGAATTTCAATTTTTTTCGACCGGAGATCTTTGGCAATACCATTAAAATTCGCTTGTCGACTTTTACGATTTTCGATCCACTGTAAGTGGCGATAATAATATTATTTCATGACAGATTAATCGAAATACCTTGCAATAAACCAATGCTTTTCCACATCATTGACAACAATACCAAAAATGTGTAAGCGCGATGTTTGTGATTATTTTGATGTGGTATCTCGAAACGGTATTAAATTTGGCAACATCGTTACTTATTTTTGAACAAAGGAACGTTGTCGCAAGTGTATTGTGCTATTGAGTTTAATTCCGCTATTTTACTTATTTAATTACACTCTTAATACTTTACACTGATAAAAAGGTTCCTTCGGAAAAAGTATACTTTATATCTTTCAATAGAACCAATAAATATTTTTTTACATATAATGAAATATTTCTTTCCTTACTCCATTAAAATTTATTTCTATTACATTAAATACATATTTTTCTATCCAAAATAATTTACCATGAAGAAATCCTTTTATAAAAATAAGCTTCATTCCGCGGAAGAAAACTTGATTGAATTGAATTAATCCGTTCTTCAGCAAGAGATAGAAGCACGCTTTGCTGGTGAAAGATATAATACCTTGTTAGATTTCTTTTCTCTTTGAGCAAAACAATTATAATTATTTGGAAAAAAAATGACCGTGCTGTGTAAGATCGTATGTGGATACGTGTTTGGTGAATTCGTAAATCGCATAACCATTGACGTCTAGTGAAGATTCAGATGGAATGAGAGTTTCATTTAATCGATTCAGATTGATGTGAGGATAGGATTTTGTAATAATAGTTAAACAAGGATAGAGAAAACCGTTACACAATAGCATCTCTGCTTTGTTAACGACACATTGAAAGTGAGTTCATGGTATATGCTGGATTTGTCAGAAAAATCTAAGTATTCACAAACAATAATAATAATGTATATATATACAGTTGAATGCTTAATATGCCAACCTATGTTTGTAGAACATTATAAAAAATGGAAATTCTGCCAACATCAGCTGTAATTTTCATTTTGTCACATTCATAACGCCCATAGAAACGTAGTTTTAAAACTATTGCTTGAATTGTTTCTATACTGCAGATATAACGATGTCTAGTTCCACAGAAATTACCAACAGCATGTTGGACTAAGCGCTAATGTTGTGTATTTACAACGTTCTTGTGACATTCAGTATATAATTACTGTGCTAACTCTCTGGGTTATTACAATAAATTTGAGAATATAGTTTCATATTACTTTTGCAGAATTTGTCATTGTGATTTTTCCTACTTCCGCATGTACACTGCCGCCCATAAAAGTTTGGCTAAGAGAGAAAGTTCAATAAGCTATAACACAATAATGCATTGAACGATGATAATCTTCATAAACATCTGTCTTAAATACATTTGCAACTCCAATAATGAAAGTATTACGAAGAAGAGAATTAATTAAACACGTTATGGCCCGAAACTGTCATTCTCATTTGCAGTGGATTATCCTAATCTATTTATTATGTATTATGTATCGATGGATCCAAGCAGGTAAAGATTTTATTGTATCCCCTCTCTCTCTTTTAGGGCTCGTCTCTGCCGGGCTCGAACGTTTACTGCGATTACCAAACTAACAACAGTTTAGTTTGAATGTTATTGTGATCAGCGGTACAGTAAATGAACAACACTTTTCGAAATCCCTCGCGGTAAATCGATAGGTATTGCCAAACGGCTCAGTATAATAACTCACTGCATAAAGAGAGTTTTTCCAGCAGGCAAATCGGTAAGAAATTAAACCCAGCTGACAGTGACCGTCCAGATGCCTCACAAATAACCACCCCAACAGACGATCGTCTACAACAACTATCGAGAAAGGGAAATCGTAGAAAAACTGCACCAGAAATAGTAATCGAATCCAGTCGTGGACGTCAGCGTCCGATTTCAGTTACCACCGTCAAACGTCAGATGGCGGAAGGAAATTTACACGGTCACGTGGCAGCTCGTAAACAATTGCTACGCCGGAGTAACCGACTGAAGAGGCTACAACAGGCCCGTGAACATCGGGATCGGATGGTTGAACAGTGGCAAAATGTTTGATAGACTGACGAATCAATATTTAAAATGTTTGGTTAAAGTAGGAGAGCGTTTCTCAGACTTTAATGAAAGGATACTTCCCGAATGCATTGTACCGACAATAAAACACGGTGGCGATTCGGCTAGAGTTTTGGGTTGCTTTTCTTGCTCAGAAGCAGGAACGTTACATCGAATCGAAGGAATACTACTGATAGAGCAGTACCGTAGGGTATTGAAGACTCATGCCATTCTAACTGGGCTCCGACTAATCCGCGACAATTTTACTTTTATGCGTGATAACGATCCGAACCACACAGCCAGGATATGCAACATTCGGTAACACGGTTGACAATAGGAGCCCACGTGCTCTCGAAACGCTGCGTTCCGCATAATTAATTAATTTGTGTGAGTGGAGTTTACTGCTATACCTGTGAATATGCAACATTATTTGAATGAGGAAAATCAAGCAGATATTTTACAAGTTAAGACATGGCCACCACAGAGTCCAGATCTGAACCGTACTGAATGACTGTGGGATCAACTTGATAGAAGAGTTCGAAATGTCGGTCCTAATTCTAAGAAACAGCTTTGGAATATCCTTCAACAAGAATGGAACAACATGCCACATTATGCGATTTGTTCGAATTGCCATCAGTGCAAAAGGTGGATTTTTTTACGAAAAGAACGTTTAAGAATTTAAAAAAAATAAAATTTTTCGTTAGATTTTGATCGTTGTTATTTATTTCTTTTTCGATTTCCTAAAAATGTTTATTACTTGGCCAGACTTCTATGAACGGTAGTGTACATTCGCACCTACTTTTTACAGTATATTATAGGTTCTTTTGCGCCAGCATCAATTCAGCATATAAAGATCAACATTTTCCTACAAACGTATATTTTATCGTAATATGATCAAGAAAACAATTTATCTTGTCTTTATTCATGAGACTCGTCCACCAGTCAAGAACGCATTAAAACCTCCAATAATCTTATCCAATTTGTTGAAGGATGATTCCATAAACTGCTGTAGGTACGAAGAAATATTCGTCCTAACACCTTCCATAACATACACATCTGTGTACACGTATAGGTACGCTGACATCGAAATTTCACGGTTGCCTCTCACTTAAGCCTGTATCCAATTGGGCCTTCTTCAATCCTCTCTCTTCTCGCCCTTGCCGCGTCGATTTCTGATTTTAGTGAAAAGCATTGATGATATTTCTACGAATTCACGATCGAACGAAACGAAACGACGAAAAAAAAAACACGATCGGACGCGCGGAATGCGAAGGGAAGCTGTGTCGTCCGATAAAGAAACCTATCGCCTCGCCCATTATGAATACATATTTTTATATTAACGAGATCGATGCGTTCCGGGAAGTGAAAAAACGAATGTGGGACGCGATGAGCAGAAAGTGTAGGTCGATCGATTGTACTGTTAAGTCCATCTCGCTTTTTGAGTACGTTCGTACACTTATTACGTTGTAATTGTCGCCTTAAATTGGATACGAGTCGAGATTAGTGGTTGTATGTACGTGAAGTTGCGTAATTGAAACCTTAATTTGATTTAATGTTGAAGGTAAAAATTGCAGAAAAAGTTGAGCGAAAAAGCCAAAAAAAAGTGTCAATTCATGATGGAATTGGAAGAGTCTTTTTATTAAATTACATCCGAAAAAACACTAATGTAGGAACAACGAACTTAATAACTTAATACGTCAATTTCCTACACAATGAACTTTTTCTTTAGTGTCATTTTTGTCAGCGCTATAATACCGCAAATATACATACGAGGCCGGATAGTCATACCCCATCCCTCACCTACTTCTAATTCGTTGTTTGATTAATGTTTTTGACATTGAATCAACTGACATTTGTAGATCATATCTACATAATATCAAATTTGTATCGCAAAGTGTTATTGTGCTGTGTCTAATTCTTGAATTGTGTGTCGTTATTCTTGTGGCATGACGTCAACTCAAATTCATAAAGACATTATGGTAACTATTGACGAGTCTGCAGTTTCTTAGGATATAGTCAAACGCTGCTGTCGAGATTTTAAATGCGGAAGAACATCCTGTGACAACCAACATGCCGGTGGTCCTCCCACAACGGTAACAACACGCAAAGACGTTAAAAAGGAACACGATATCGTACTGCAAGACCGACGACCACGCATCAGGGATATTGTGGAAGATACTGGCTTATTATATCCCGTGGTGCACAACATACTGACTAAAGAATTATATATGTAAAAGATGAGTCCAACTTTCTTAGTTAGTATATGATCATGGATGAGTCATGGATGCATCATTATAATCCCGAGACCAAAGTGCAAAGTAGAGAGTGAAAACATGACGGTTCTCCTCCTCCACGCAAATTTAAGGTCGTGCCGTGGAAAGGTTTTGCTATCTGTATTTTGGGATGTTCAAGGAATCATATTGACCGATTTTTAAATTGCGAGACGCTATTAAACAGAAACGCCGAGACACAGTGTGTTGTTCCATCAGGATACTGTTCCCAGCCATACATCTGGTATTGCTATGGCTGCTATACACCAAGCAGGCCTCGAATTAGTGGAGCAGCCGCCATATTTACCGGATCTGGTTTCTAGTAATTACAGGCTGTTCCACAAATTAAAAGGAAGAAATGTATCCAGGAGGCTGGTGAGATGTTGGAGCACCGATGGACCAAATGCATTAGTACAGGGGTACAGCAAAGAGATTCGTCCTCGTAGTTTTTAAATGGAGCAAATATAAAAATTTATATATTTCTTCACTTTTAGTTGCCGCACGAAGTACTGATTTCAAAAATGCGTCATACTCAAGCTTAAATACTTCACTACACACACCAAGATTGACTGAATTGCAGCAAAATTGTATTTCCTCGTTATCATTGTACAACATACCAACATAGTATAGTACACGTAGTAAATTTCCCGCTGTTTTCCTCTATTCTCGGTTAGCATCGATATAAATCGAGCCGGTGTATACACATACATGCATGCATAGTATGTTACTGTTTAGTTACATATGTACGTCTTCGAGCTCTTGTTTTTATTTAATATTACGCGTATATCAAATCGGTATCGGAAGCCTGAAAAAGTAGCGAGGCAGCCGTACGATAGACTTACGTCCAATTAGTATATTTTAAAACCGATCCGCGAATCTCTGTAGCCGTGTAGCGATTCAGGCCGGTCGGTTCGGTTACGTACGTACGTAATATATCCTCGATTTCGCGATGTTGTCGACGGGAAACGTTGGACGTTCTTAACGTGTCCGTACGCCCGTCTTTCATGCGCTTCTGTCGCCCCGTTTCTTCGATTTTGATCTTCTCCTCTTCGGATATTAGACGCTTCTTCTCCGTAGTCTCCATCCACCATCTTCGATCTTCGATACTTTCGCGAACCTACCATACTTCAACCGTATACTTGTTCTTCTTTCGCGACTTGGCGACATTTACTATTGTTCCTTCCATCATCGTATGGGTCGTATGCAAATTGTAGCCGCGTATCGCTTCTTTTCTCAATTTTATGGTTTCGAAATTCGACAAAGAACTGCCAGTATTGATACGTACTCTGTATGGTACATTCCAACGTACACTATAACACAATATTTAGTGGACTTATAGATTAGCAGCTAACCATAAATCATGTATATGGTACTATAGAATACACTTACCATTGACACACATTACACAGAGATCCGAGATGCTGTTGAAGTTAGTGCACATCAGGCACGCTGGGGACCTTATAAGGACATTTGTTCGAGTGCGACCGCAATAGAAGGCAAATGACGACCTGGAACTAATTCTGGGAATAAGAAAATTACACTTACTCAAGAGCCAGGGACAGTCAATCTTGTTATGAACTAAACAAAATAAAAATTTTAGCAAAGACATCGTTCTCGTGGTAGAAAGAGAAACAATATTTAATTTCTGTAGCAATATACCATGTTCAAAGTCTCTATGTGGATAAGATCCCTCCGACAAAAAATAGAGAAACTTCAGAAATCTCTGCACTGCCTCAATAGAATGTATGTGTGTTTCATAAATAGAAAACCAGACCAACGTCATCATATGGTTACGTTACAAAATGGAAACGCCTATATCACAATTCCTTAAATATTATTGACGTATTGATAATGATTGCTTGTATATGTACGTATATAACTGCTTCAATATCGAAATTCCTAAATTGGAAATCATAAGAGGTTACGAAGACGTTGAGTATCCGAAAAAGGAAACAATAAACAGAAGAAATTTAGATTAAATATTAATTAAGACGAATAAAACGACGACTGCGCGTATGCATATTTTGTATGTATACGCGGCCATCGCACTGATGCACTCATCAAATATGATAAAGGCAGGAGAGGTTCGCTCCATTAATGGCGTACTTTATAACATAATGCATATAAATTCCGATATAAGCGCATATGTAAATCCGGTGCCTATATTCAATTTATATGTCGTATTTACCTACTATGTATTCATATATATGCATGTATGTGTATAATATGCATGGATAATTAAGCTACCGGTGATGTTGTTATTATACTAAATTAAGCGAAATTATGACTGAAAAAAACTGAAAGGACAGAGAAGACGGAGGAAATGGAAAAAGAGTATCGATAATAAGGGAATAATTGTTATTTATATCCCATAATTTTATTGCTTTCGATGTATGCAAACGCACGCGTTGTATGCAATAAGCGTGTTCGCGTTTTATGCGCGCATATTTAACCAGACCCGATCATTGTTGACTCTAATTAATCAATATACCGTATACACGCGTTTGCTTTTTAAATTAACATAAAAGCTAATATCGATGTCGTAATAAAACGCTCGTAAATATTCTTCAAAAGTACAATGTACGTACGAGTAGCTACATTGAAAACTTCTACCTACAATTATTATTGGTAATCTAAAGCCCACGATTTCTTTACGTATATTTATGCCCAACTGCATTTGAAATTCACTTTTCTATATTGCCAACTTAGCCACATTATACGCTTTGTTAGCTTATCTTTATTTTTGAATGCATAATATTTGGTCCACTACGAAATACTCCATAATTTTCCAGCAAATCCGATAATTCTGTTATTCTTGCAGTGTCTTGGGAACAAGTATAAGGTAAGTATCATTTCATATTACTAAACTTTTATTTCCTATTCTTAATCCATATATGTATAACCGCGAGCATGTACACCCAGTTATTTCGCCAAAATTATTTATTTTTATTCAAAATATTACATCCCTTTTGAGTCAGTACAGCTCTGGATACATTCAACGAATGATAGCATAGATTGTTCGGAATCGCCTCACAGATTCTCGTCACGGCTTCTTCAACTTTATCCATCATTGTCGTAAAACGTTCTTATCGTAGCCAGTTTCAGTTTCGAGAAGATCAAACTCATCTGGTGATAAGTCTGACGAATACGGAGGGTATTGTAACATACAGACTTGTTTCTTTCGCCAAAAATTCGCAAACAACAACAGTCATGTGTGGTGGTGCATTATCATGCAACAAAAACCAACTTCCCGATGCTCGACATCACATAATATTCTAACCCAGAGGAATGAATTCCCGATGTAGAATACCTTTAGACTCGCAAGACCAAATCAACATTGCTTTCTTTCCTGACTTCTGGAACCGCAACTTTCACCGAATAATAGAAGCGTATTCCAGACAATTCACTACAAAGGCTTAAATACAAGGACTTTAACATATTTATATCACTAGATTGCCGGGTTCTGCGCACCACGAAGCCGAACCTTTTAGAACTAGTTAAGGAAAGCTCTTCAATATGCTGAACAAAGCTTAAACGGCTATCAAAAATAACTCCAAGATCTTTAAATGATGCAACCATAGGTACAATCTCCCCTTTTATTGTATAGAACGAATTTAAGGAATTCGTTTTGTGCATGAAGGTGATGTGCCGGCATTTGTTAACATTAAGCTTGGATCTATTGGTTGTGAAAGTCAAAGTTTTTCTGAACGAGTGGAAGATCTTCTTCGTTAGAAAAAGCTGAATAGATCTTAACGTCGTCAGCATAAGCCATAGCCGGACAGGAAAGGCTAATCAACAGATCATTAATAAATAATAAAAACAATAGTGGTCCTAAGTTGGAACTCTGCGGCACGCCAGAAGTAGATACAAATTCTTGCGACCGGTAGCCATTATTAATCTATTATACATTATAATTAATTACAGCAAACATACTTGAAATTTAGTAAAAAGTTAATAGAATAATGTGCATTTAAATAAAAAAGGTATGTGGTATAAATCTTGTACAAGCTTTTCTTATTAACTTCAACACTTCGACTACCATCGTATTTTGTGCAAAAGAAAAATATTTTCTCTAGTCGAAGACGAAATGGAATAGAATGCAAATTTTGCAGTAACTGCTTGTATTCATCGTGTTCCAAGCTTACGTTTAGCGCACTATCCTACGACGTCACGAATCGACAGTTTGTACATTATGCGAACCGAAGAAGCTAGTCGACGAGGAAACAGAACTAACACCGCGAGAGCGCCCCCTTTCCGATTAGCTATGCTAATATATTTAATAGATATCTGATCGCGAACCCAAGACGACGTCAAGAAGAGGAAAGAAAGAAATCCCAATGTATGTAGTGGAGGGGCTATTATTCGAGGACCTTTGGCTTCCTTTATATGTAGCTGCCGCGTGCGAGCTAGGTACACTTATGTTTGTGGATATTTGTCTGTTGAGTAGCTGTACGATGTTCGTGTATGCACCTACGTGTATATATTTTGCGACGATAGATTTGGATTCTTCTTCTTCAGTTGTTTTGAATTATCTAGAATTCTTTTCTATTGTATTGTGGTAGAGTAAAGATCTTGCGTTTAGAAGATTGTTCTAAGGTTGTTTTGATTACAACCGTCTTATTTCCTTTCCCCACGTATCTACTAATTTTTAAAAAGCCTTCTTTTTGCAAGTCACGTTTTGTATATTTCACATTTTTTTAATTTCTAAAAAATCGGTATCCAACCATTTTTTTGTTAGTTTGTGCATGTATTAAATATATTTGAAATGATTAATATTCGATTCCTAGAAATGAAGCAGATGATAATTAACATTTCCCTTTTAGGCGTTTTCCCTTTCATTTTTTTCTCACAGTATAATAACTAGAACTGCCAAATTGGTCAAAGTACCATCGCCCCGGAGGAAAGAAAATAATCATTTTATTTCTTGAATAATATCGTTCGTCTTTGCCTTTTGTTATTAAAATTTATGTTTTCCGCTCTTTAAATCACTTGTATTCGAAAATTTTATCGCGTGAGATTATACAATTTTGATGGTATCAAATAATCTGTCAAAATATAGGGAAAAATGCTTAAATGTGATGGTGGATATCCAGCATGAGCAACAGAAATAAGAATATTACTCAACACAACTCTAGCTAATCCGTGAACTGAATGTGTTTAATTTGCATTCTTTAGTTTAACATTTATACCTGCTTCTGATTGACATCTCAATTTAAATTTATGTATTTACCAACACATTGTAAATCATATACAACTTTCAAGGACGCTTAAAGCATAGTTTTACATGATTACGTATACATGATATTCTAATAAACGTAATTATAGTATTTAGCTAGTTACTGCATCCATACGTCTTCATGTGTCGTTGTTAAAGTATTCTTAATATTATTCGCCCATTTTATAAACACCATACGTTGTTAACAAACACAAAATACCGCTTATCCTTGTCACTAAGGATACAAATACTTGACGATTGCAAGGACTGTGTGGATGTACAATTCACAAGTATAGCAGTAAACTCCACTCACACAAATTAATTAATTATGCGGAACGCAGCGTTTCGAGAGCACGTGGCTCCCATTGTCAACCGTGTTACCGACTGTCGGTGTGTAGTCGGTAACACGGTTGACAATGGGAGCCCACGTGCTCTCGAAACGCTGCGTTCCGCATAATTAATTAATTTGTGTGAGTGGAGTTTACTGCTATGCCTGTGAATGATACAAATACTTGATCCAATTCTTCTGGTTTCTTGTTTTAGAATTAATCCTTGCAATCTCCTTTTATTCAAAAGTGCACTCATAATCCTACGAAACTGTGTAGTTTAGTACATTTGTTTCTACAACAGTTACCTATAGAGAAATAATATGGACCGTTGTAAAAAGGTCTAGCTATAACAATATTCTATCTGTGTGCTACTGTTTTTGCTTTTTCTTATAGGAAGGTGAACACATCCCCTTTAAAAGAGGGTATCCTCTTACAAAATATATGCGTACATTATACTGCTATTATAGAAATAAAATCAAGTTGTACTAGGTAGGTGTGTTGTGAAAATCAAACATTTACTACGTACAAAATTAATTCAGCAACTCTACCAATCTCTTCTTTATACCGTTGATCAGTTCAAGTGATGCACGAACAGATCCACAAACAAAACACCCAGACCAGCTACAATTCCCTGCGCGAAATTAAAGTAAATTCATAGAATATCTAAGATCCTATCACCGTATGATATACAGCAGCACGCGGCTCAGATCTATGCATGTAAATGCCAGATATCTCTCATAATTTGCTTACTACTTGCATATATGTATTGCATTTCCAACGGGCCTCTATACTTATTGGTATTGACATAGAGGTACATATCTATACATAGCATACTATAAGTACGTACGTGTATACTACGGACAGGCATGGCATGAGAAATTCACGATCGGGCCGTGAACTTTATGACATTTCCGTCGTGTCAAAAGCTGTGCAGAGATAAGATGGAAAGAATGAACGAACAGAATGAAATCAAATGCCGCCTTGAATTTATCGCCGATATAGCAAAAGAGCCCGTACGTATGCGGTGTGTAATTGTTTTTATCTACCCACATTTTCTTGTAAGGACATACGTATAGAGACGTATGTATTCGTTACGGGTATCGCATATTGCTATTTTCCATACGTATATCAAGTAATAGTTAATGGGTTAATAAATATCACCATCTCTCGAGGAAAGGCATATTATGGACAAGTCATCAACTATCATTTAGCTAAAAAATGATGTACTTTGAAGTGCCTGTCCATTTTATTAGGGACACATAAATTCAAGGTTTTGGGTGTATCCAATGCGATAATTCACAAATGCTAGTATGAAATTGGTGAATAGGGTTTACAACACGTACCTAAATACACTAGGGTGACAGAATAAAATAGACACCTACTAATTAAAAAAAAAAGATTCTATTCTCGTTGTATATACAAAATATTTTAAAATTTTTAAATTAGACTAATATTTTGTCGATCCACCTTTACTTGCGTGAAGTGCTGCGAGTCGTCGTGGGATAGAATCTATTAAACGATTAATGGTGTCTTCTGGAATATTTAACCACTCTTCTGTAACAGCTGCCACGAGTTCTTCCTTATTGCTGGGTTTTCGGGGTCGTTTCGCCATATTTGTCTGGATTATGTGCCTAACATTCTCTATGGGATTCATGTCTGGTGATTGGCCTACAACAACAATTGCAAAGAAAGAAGAGAGAGACATGTCAGCCAGGCTTTGGAGCATTGCAGTTCAAAACTTATATTTCGAAATATGCTCAGCGATTCTGCTCTGCTTTAAGACTGTTAAGCTTCCATAGATCATCTATGGATATGAAAACTAAAATAATATTGTTTGATGCATTAGTCCTTTCTCAATTTAACTACTTTATTCCCTTAATATCTTCCTATCTTAACGTTGTACTAAACAGCGTATTCCAACAATTCAAAACTCTTGTTTAAGGTTCATTTACGGTCTACGCAAGAATCACCACATCACGCACAAAATTCTTAGTTGATTATGGAACAGCAGATTAAACTAGCAACTGCTGTTTTTTATCATAAAATTTGCCTTTATCAAGAACCACCATACTTGTATATTAGCACCAGGTATCGTACTAATTACAACGATTGCAAGGACTCTGTGGTTTTATAATTTGCAGGAATCGCAGTAAATTCCATACTACAACGACTGAATTCAGTCAGTAACTCGATCAACATGTATGACGGTTTGTGGTGTTGATTTTACTACAATACCTGTGAATGATATCCTTTAGTGTGAAAGTTTTGTGCAGTACATGGTTATTTCAGGAAATAATGTACGAGTATACAGGAATTCATTATTTGTAGTTGTTTGCAATAGTAAATGCTATCGAAAAATTTCATTTGCATCTATTGTCTATTAAAGAAAAATTATACCTGAAGAGGTTATAATAAATTTGCTTTTTCTTTAATATTTTAGCATAAAGTGTCGTAAATATACTTCTTGATCCCATTTAACATATTTTGTATATCTTATACTTTCTGATATCTCAAATCCCATCCTACTCATTCTTATCTTGACCAAGAATCATTCAGGAAACGTCCAGGAAGTTGCTAAATTTGCTAAAAATGAAATATTTACTCTTAATTCATATTCGCAAATTTCGGTCGTATTTAAAAATTGTCCATCGAGTTTTCTAGTTTAGAAAAGTACCACAAGGCGTTATATTAGGTGATAAAATCAACGCCTGAATGATCCCGAAGAAAACTTCTTCTTCGCCGTCGTAATAATAATAATCATTTGCAATGCAAAACGCAAAGGGAACCATGCCCCGGCGAGGCTCTTCTTCGTTATGACTACGCTGAACTTGTAAGCGTGCGCGCGGAAAACCTTCGGTCCCCCTACGGCTATACGGCAAACTGGCTACGGCGTAAAATATTTTGTTTTCTGAAATATCTAAATCGAAAATCTCGTGTTTATGAATAACAAATTTCGTATAAATTAAGCAGTCGGATGGTTTTCCGTCTCTTTTTCGCATGAACGCGGGGATCATACGGTAATAAAACCTCAAAATCGATTTGGTTGTCGGTAGCTGAAGATAGAAAGTGTATGTTCGTGTAAGAGTTTATACATCGAAAATCTTTATATGTACATATGCAGATGTAGATATGTACGTTTTCCGCCTTATATCGTTCGGCCTGGATATATTTGCTTAATTTATGTTCGTTGCGATGCGAACGAATCTATTTATTGTTGTTGGAAAGCGGTTGAACAATAGGATCTCTTCTTTTATCGTATTGTTGGTATTGTATGCGTATTTATTCGATAGCATACGTAAAACGGAACTGTTTATCTTTTCATAAACGCATTAATTTATTTTATTAATTCTTTCAATATGAACTGGCACAAACATATAGGTTACAAGTTCATATTACAGCTATTAATACGCGTATTTAAAGTTGCCAATAATTATGTCGTCAAATTAGTAACAGGCAGTAATCAATGAGAACAATTAAAGTACTGATCAGTTAATTTGAGAGAAACATGTATTTAGAAGTCACCTGTAATATGTTAATCTTAAATTCGGTGTGTCGATGCAAAATATACAAACAAAAGAAAAACTTTATAATTTCTATACTATTCAATCTATAATTTTAGACGGAAGCCTTATACTGGGCTTGTCCGTACTAAAACATCATTTTTATTTCTGTTTGGCATTCGATAATTGAGTATTTTTGCAGTAAATCCAATGCAAAATGTATTTCTTTTCGTTTCCTCCCTATACTAGTCAAACGAGTATACTTTACGATGTTTGATGTGCAATTTTTCGATAAATTTTGATTTAATTCTTAGGTTAGCAATTTTTTTTCGTAATTTTCAATGTATGTACGAGACCTGACCTAAGTTAAACGGGAACTACGTAAAAGTAAACGTTACACAAAAGAGACGTAATATACTTTTTGCACTAATAGAGAAGCTGGCAATGAGCGAAAAATTTTCTAGGAAGGGGTGAGGGTTGACCCGCTGTAATTTTGGCAGTAATAAAAACGTCACGGAACATTTTTCATGTGGTGCCGTCATAGATATTCGCACAAAAGTTGCAAAACGTTTATTTACAAAAGGGTTGTTTTGGGACGAGCCAATTGATTTATTAACATGCGTCCGTAAAAATAAAAAATAAACTCGGATATTTTCTTTGTCTGTTTAGAGACGGTGGTAAAAGACAGGATATTGCAACTTTTCTGTGACAGATGTTTTACTATTGTTTGATTGTGCATAAATATAATAAATGAACTACTTCTGGAATTGGACCGTGTCATAATGACATATAAGGATAAAATAAGAATAAGAGGAGAAAGAAATAAAAAGGAAAAGATGTAAAAACAAGAAAAATTAAAAAAGAGTGGCGTAACAAAGAAAGAAAAGAGTAAGAGAAAGAAAGAGAGAGAGAAGGGGAAGAAAGAAAAAGAAAGAGAAAGGTGGGTTCTCGACGTTTCGCCTCCGTCGTAGGAGGCTTCTTCTCTTCCTTTTTCTTTTTTTCTTCCCCTTCCCCCCTTTTTTTTCTATCACTCTTTCCTTTTCTTACCCTTTTCACCTTTTCTTTTTTGTCACGCCCTCCCCCCCCCCCTTTTTTTCATTTTTCTTCATTTTATTCCTTTCTCCTCTTACTCTTATTTCATTTCTATATTATCTCGTCATGACACGGTCCAATTCCGGAAATAGTTCGTTTATTACTAACTCTGGCCGTGGAAGCCTACGTATTCATTTCAGCTACATATACATACACTACCGCTCAAAAGTGTTTAGGCACTCTCACTGACAGCAAAAATATATAAAAACTCAGCAAAAATGTTAATAATATTTATTTTTTATGTACAGATACACGTACATGAATAAAAATATATTAAATAAATGTGAAAATTAAAACGTTTAATTTAAATTTTGCTTTCATCTATGTGACCTCCTCTTGATTTAATAATTGCAGCACACAATCGAGGCATTCTCGCAATAAGTTTTGCCAGAGTTTCTTGTGTTATTGAGGTCCAACTCGATTGCAATTTGTTCCACACGTCAGTAGCTGACGTCGGAGCCGATTTCCGTACTTCCCGGTCTAGTTCTTCCCATAGTAACTCGATTGGATTCAAGTCAGGGCTCTGGGGAGGCCATTCCATAATTTTGAGAGTTCCTTCCTCTTCTAAATGGCGTAAATAGTCTTTACATAATTTAGAGGAATGTTTTGGGTCATTATCTTGCTGGAAGATAAAATTTTGACCCAAAAGTCGAATTCGGGAAGGTATTGCGTGGTTCTCCAAAATTTCGCGGTAGCCTTCTTTTTTTAATATACCGTCAATTTTCACAATGTCCCGGGTTCCGAACAGCTCAAATTTGGACTCATCCGTCCATAGGACGTTGTTCCACTCTTCTATGGTCCAGTGTTGGTGTTCACGAGCCCATTTAAGTCGCTTTTGCTTGTTTTGTTTGAGTAGTAATGGCTTTTTCATCGCAATACGTCCATGGAGGCCGGCTTTCTGTAGGCTACGTTTGACTGTAGAAACACTGACTAGTTTTTGGCGACCAACATTTAATTCTGCGGTGATTTCCGGGGCTGTTTTGCGTCTATTTAACTTGCTGGTAACCACTATTCTGCGATCATCTGTAGATGTTATCGTTTTTGGCCTTCCACTCCGTCTTTTATTAAGAAAACTGCCAGTTTGCCGATATTTTTTTACGTTATAATCAACCGTAGCGTGCTGTATTTTCATCTTTTTTTGGCAATTTGTCGATTACTTATGCCACTTTTATGGTAAGCTATTATAAGCGCACGTGTTTCCGTACTAACTTCTCTTCGCGGAGGCATTTTAAAAAATTGACACACGATATTTCGCTCACGACGTGAATAGAGTAAATACCATACTGCAACTGACCATAGGTTACAGATTTCACTATAATCTTCTAGGAAGGTAATTTAAATATTATTACGTACAATCTAACAGATGACTAAATTTACCCAGTAAATTCAGAGGGATTGGTTATTGTAATTGCACCGCAATAAACAGTTTATGGTAATTCGACCAAGTGCAGGTAAATGATAGTAAACCTTATGCGATATAATGGGTGTTTATCTTACTGAACTACATTTTAAATACGTATTTCATTTTATTATAATGTTTTTTTGGTAAACATAATACTATATGAATAATCCATCAAAACAGGGGTGTCTAAACACTGTTGAGCGGTAGTGTATATATAAAAGTATAATTTCATACAGCAGCCCAGAAGAATCTTCACGCAACTGAAAGCAAAAAATGGCCAAACTCATGCAACTACGACGCGGTTTCAACTCGGACAGCTAAATTCTTCAAAAGGAGACAACGATCGCGGAAGTCTAAATAACAACAACCAAATATATTTTGCAGTATGGAATTTTACTTTTTAAGTTTTTTTTTTATAATTCTATCTGCAGACCGATATAATGTAACCGATTGTCATAGATCAATTTATAGCAGACTGAATTTGAACTCTTTACGTATGGTAAATAGTTACCGATGTCGATGACGATGAAGTAAAGCGCGGGTGTGTGTTTCTCGTACCTCCCTCGCCTTCTTATTTTCTTTCCCGTTTCCGTCAGACGTTTTTCCATATATTACCGTCTCCGTTCTCTCTCTTCCTCAACCTTACGATTTACGAACCAAGGTACGATTATGAAAACAATAAATAAAGTCACGTGACAGGTGCTCGAGCTTATGATGTAATCGCGAAGACGTATGAAGGCACGATCCGGCTAGGGCCGATTCGCCGGGACGACGACGTAAGCAACAAGAGGGAACCGTAGCTTCATAGATACATACAAATGTTGTACATACACGTACGGCACCGTCGTAAGCATTAGCAGAGGTTGCTCCGTTTATTATATTTAATTTATAACGGCCAACTTCTTTCCGCGCGACGGTAAACAAAGAAACTGGGGAAGCGATATTAAAAAAATACTATCGTCCGCCCGAATATATACATATATTCGTAAGATACATATGTTTAGCGTGTAACTGTCTGCAGTTACATTAGACGAAACATAAATATTTAAAGCGGTCGGTCTATTAGAGTTAATGCAATATTTAGTTTAATCCTGTGATTAATCGTGTAATATTGCATGTTGAACGAACGGTGTAATTGCCGCGCACACGCTATTCTAAACAAAACCTACGACGACGTTAAATTATATTTACTTTCAGTTTTTCATTTCTAAAACTCCTCTTCTTTTTTCTTCCCCGCATTTTTCTTTCGAATCGGTTACAAACGTCGTAGATATTGCATCCTTATGTCGTTCTGTTATTTTTTTGTAATTTTGACATTCACTAGTTGACTGGCATGTTAAATGCAAAGTACAGTCACTGTCCAATTTAATGAGACCTCTTGCTAAAATAGCGATTTTGTTAAAATTTATAATGAAAAACGTATTGTACGGGTTAGTGGTTTATTTAAAACTGTTAGGTCAAAGACATCGTCACAACTATATAACTAAACCGATCTAACATTGCTGATTATAGGCCTATAAGTATACTGCCCAATTTCGCTAAGGTATTTGAACATTTGCTTTACAAAGAAATATCTACCTGCATAACTCCTTTCATATCTGAGCATCAGCACGGTTTTGTTGCAGGTAGGTCGACGATCACTAATTTAGCATGCATTGGCCAATATCTTAGTGAAGCGCTTGATAAGCGAAAGCAGGTGGATGTTACTTACGTAGATTTTTCTAAAGCTTTCGACTGCATTAACCACGAGATGCTACTACAAAAATGGATAAATTTGGTTTTGGTGTGGGTTTCCTGACGTTGATTGAGTCTTACCTTACTGGAAGGGAGTGTTATGTCTGCTACAATGGTTATTCCTCTACGCCGTTTTCTCCAACATCAGGTGTTCCTCAAGGTTCAAATCTTGGACCACTTCTCTTCAATTTTTATATAAATGATTTACTATCTCTGTTTACGTGTCACGTCTTAGCATACGCAGATGGCGTAAAGATATTTAATACTGTTGGTAGCATTTTCGATTGTAAACATTTACAAGACAATCTTCTTCGGATTAATACTTGGAGCAAGGTCAATTATCTCCCTCTGAACATCAACGAGTGTACTGTGGTTTTCTACAATAACACTCACACTACTTTGCACTATAACTACCAGATTAATGATGCAGCCATACCACGCAATATCAAAACTTTGGATCTTGGTGTTTTGTTTGATAATAGACTGTCATTTACGGAACATATTTCGTCCATGTGTTCATCTGCTTCCAAAACTCTCGGTTTTGTCATGCGTTCTTGCAGGCATTTCTCAGACTTAGGTGTAATGAAACGTTTATATTATGCCTACGTTCGTTCTAAGCTTGAATACGCCTCCATTGTTTGGTATCCCCGTTATTTACACCAAGAGCTTATGATCGAACGCGTTCAAAAGAAATTTCTAAAATATCTCTCCTTTCGAATGGACAACGTGTATCCTGCAAGAGGTATCGAGTATTATAGCTTACTTGTTGAGCATGGTTTTCTATCTCTTGCTGACCGCCGCGAGCGTAACAGTGTGGAGTTTCTTTGCAGGATCCTGAAAAATACTGTCGACTCGCCAGCCCTTCTAGCGCAAATAAACTTTACCGTACCTACTCATCATACTCGCTACTATAATATATTTCAAGTACCTAGAGCTAATACCAACATTTTGCTTAAGGCACCTCTCAGTCACATGGTGAGGAACGCAAACAAACGGGATCTGGAGCCATTTTCGTGAGTCTTTCTTTTTTTTTTGTTTCATTATTATATACATTTTCAGCATGTTATTATTGTAGGCAACACGATTTGAATTATTTTATTTTAAATAAGTATTGTATTGTAATTTGTCCTGTAATTGGCCCTTGGGCTGTTGTGCAATAAAGAATTATTATTATTATTATTATTATTATTATTATTATTATTATTATTATTATTATTATTATTATTATTATTATTATTATTATTATTATTATTATTATTATTATTATTATTATTATTATTATTATTATTATTATTATTATTAACTAATATTTAGTAATACAACATTAACTTTTATAATTGCTCATATAATTGGCATACTGTCTGTGCAAGCGTTAATGGTATGTTTAATTATAGCCTCATTTTGCCACACATCCTCAATATTTCTTACTAATTGCGCTATTGTAGTGTTTCTTCTCGAATACACGCGTGATTTTAGAACACTCCACAGGTTCTCAATTGCATTGAAGTCGGAAGAATTTCCCGGCCAAGGTAACACTGACAGACCGTGCGTTTTCAAAAAACTTTAGATGGACTTGTGGCATGGTATCTTATCGTGCATCGGTGTTAATCTTGGCATTTTGAGGGGGAGTTGGAAACACAGAAAGGCTTAAATTAATAAGGCGTCCCTAATAAAATTAGCAGAGACTGTACTTCCCTAAGTTGTAAAGTTTGTGGAAAATCAGTTTTGTGATCTTTTGTTTTCTTACTGTAGCATTTGCTCGTGTTTCGTCATGTACTTCGATTTATTTAATAAATTTTAATAATTTAATTTTATTCATTTGATATCACGTCATCTTCTTTTTTTTTAATTTCCCAAAGTGTGAGATTCAAAGATCTTACCTGTCTTTCATACTAAGCCTTGTCGATCATTATAATATTAAAACCCTTCGTTTAGATCACACCTAAAGTGCGTTCATTTGTCAGAATATCGTTTTACGCCTGCAACAGTAATATATGTAAACGTCGTGCCCTCCATTTATCAGCTGTAATATTTTCATATCGAAGTGTTAAATCGTCCTCGCCGAAAAAACATTCAATTAGTACCGGCGTGTTTATTTCTTCCTCATTGTTATGCCGACGCGTTCGTCGGCCTTTCTCGTTCTCGCTTTACGGCAAGCTGGCCGGCCGATTGACGATGCCAGCCTGATGCCAAGTAGAGAGGAGCTTTGTCGAACACGCTTGTCGCGGAGTACCTACGTATGCATTATAGGAGCGGCTTCCTCGCACAGCGACAATAACGACGTGCAAGTGTACTACTTACTAGTCGAGTGTATTTTTTAAGGAACAGGTGTGACCCCGGAAGAAAAAGCGGGGGAGTGAGAGTTTAAATATTCAAATGAACAACTGACTGAGCAGCTGATCTTGAACGCAGCGAAGACAGGTGAGGGACGACGTCGTTGCCGCATTAGTCGGCGACCGAAGAGCGGAAAAACGAACGATCCTGTTGTTCTCGAATCGTATACGGGAGATTCCTTCGGATGAATTCAAGAAATGGATTTTGGGCGAAATAATTAGAATACTAGAAGCACCATCGGTTACTATTTCTAGTATTTCTGAGAGAAACTTACGTAAACGAAAATTTTGACCTGCGAAATGTCTTCAAAACAAGGAAATTTAAAACTGGTGTGTAAAAACGTATTAGACCGCACTCAAAAATTGGATAAAAATCATTTGTTGGAAACATATCATGTTACTGAATAGAGACCAAGTACATCTAACTTCTTCAATTCTTCTCTCACTGGGTAGGACTTGGTGTGAAACAAATGTTTTAGTTGTGTGCTGGCTTGATTTTCCAACGTAAACAAATGCATCTAATACTCCAATTTTGTTGGTGTTGATGGCATGTCTAAAATAAGAAGAAAACATAAAGAAACAACAAAAATAATAGCGCATAAATTAAAAAAAAAACTAAACTGCATCCGTGCTTAAAAAAGACAACCTGATCAGTAGATAGATGGAATCAATCTTGTTATGCAATAACTTGTATAGAAATGAAAGATAAGCATTGCTACGTCTCGATTCCAAGGTGGTCAAGGTGAAGGTATTTAATAATGTACTGAAGGGAAACCTCGGTATGGGTCGGTACTATTTATTTTATACCATAGGCATTCAAGAAAACTCCTTTGTATATTTTCTATTGCTAATCTGTGTTATAGAACGGACACTATATTATCGCTGCATATTTGAGTTTAGGACGCACAAAGGAACAGAATAATAGTTTAAGTGAAGAAATGCCAGTAAATATTTTTGTGTTTCGCAAAATAAAGCCCATAGTCCTTAATGCAGACGAAACAATTTCTATTACATGGTCGACAAAGGCAAGATGTTTATCAATGATTTGATAAAAATAACTTCTCTAATAACTTCTCTATCACGTTTACATAAAATATTCCCATTTGATATATCTTATTTGGGATTTTTCATAATATTTTCCAATATTTTCTGCCAAATGTCGACACGACAGTGATAAATTTGTTGTGATTGAAGTGATACCTTTTCTGTACGAACACCACTGTATATGCATTCACGACCAAGTTATTTACTTACAAGTTGCTACCTATACGATTCTCTCACGGTTTGTCTCGGTCGCTTCTCTGGAGGAGCATAAACATTGTCGCGAAGCATCAGTCGAGATACATACACACGTATACGTTACACACGTCGGTGCAATATACGTATACAATACCTAGCTTTTCGCTTGAACTCACCGCGATGATCTTTCAGCGATTTCTCGATATTTACGTTGTTAGGCTTTACCAAACGGTAATGCGGTGCATCTGTGCCTCGCCACTTCGAGATTAGACCGAAACAAATTATCGGTCAACGATAGAAGTAAAGTGTCGCGGTCCTTGCGCATCCCTTTTGACGATAGAGTTTATTGTCGTCGATCGTTACGATATTAATCAGCTACTTTTGAATACGCGAGACCAAGATTAGATCGTAGACGCCGTGATCGATTTTCTTCTCGATCACACATCCTAAATTCGAATCTCCGTTCTCATCGTCAAAATCAGAGGGCATTTTGCATGCTACAAACATAAGAAAGTAAGCACACTTCGATAACACATTTTGGTGCCTAGGATTCTTTAAGTGTAGTTAAGTTAGTCAGTTAAAAATTTCCTTTTATAAGATTTCCTTGCGTGAGGTTTACCGGAACAGTCTCGCTGAAGATTCCACCAGTAATCGGCCGTCATATAGGTATCCCATCTTCTTTCCTCCATAATGCTAATGTCTTTATGAAATCTTTCCTCCTATTCCTCACTAACATCACCTAAATTTTCTGGAAAATCATCGAAGTGGCTGCGAAGGTAATGAATCTTGATGCTCATGTTGGATCCGAGCATGTGAAAGTTAGAAAGCAGCAGTTCTACTAATAAATAATGGCGAAATTTATTACGTATGAGTAATAAATTTACCTGTGGTGTATCTCAAAAACTAGAGTTACTAAGAAGAAATGCCTGTTATTTTTGGAACAAGCACAGCAGAAATGCCCTAAATCAGTTCGTATTTTATAGGCAGCACGACAAAAAATTATTTTATTGGACGGTGGTACTCTAGCTTAATTGCAAAATGGTAAGGTAAACTCCCACATGAAGAAAGATATCCTACTCTTTGAGTTTATGATGTGAAATAGTGTTAAACTATAAGTAAAATATTACGTTTAGAGCATAAATTTATTATTTAGGTACCTTGACGTGAAGATGTAGATTAAATATGAATATATCAAACAATTAATAATAATAATTGTTCGGTATTGTTCGTCGCGGCCGAACAGTGTCGTACCACTATCGTACGTAGTGCAGTATCATGTAAGCGTGTCAGGCAATGTGGTGTAAAAAAACGATATGTGTTAAATAAATATGTTTGAAAATAAATGCAACAAAGGCATTTACATGCAGTACATAACAGTAATAATAGTGAATAGACAATTTAGACTGTATAAGCAACAATATAAATTATTTCACCATACCTATCGCTTATAATTATAATATTAGCTTGTTATACGAAAGAAATCGATCGATTTTCAAATTTGAATTCTATTTGATGCGAATAACGCAGATCGTTCACCAGTAATATCGCTAACCATAATTTAAAGGGGCATCCGGTATAATTTATGAACGCGATAATCATCTGACACAAAGGTACAGGAAAAATTTGCGCTGATATCGTTTATAATTCGCGACAGGAATGTTCGAGTTTATGTATAATACGCATTCGCATGTCCGTTCGTACGGACCGAAGAACACTTTAGCGAACGCGTATAGTAATTAATTTAGTGTAAAATTTTATTACGAGCCGGCGTAATTACCGGTAAGTTGAGGTGTTAAGAGAAATATCGATCCGTTGCTTTTCCGCAATGGAATTCTTAATATGCAGGATTGAAATTAGCAATTAGTCGTCTTCTTTATAATACTTTTACGGTGGCGACATCCTCTCATCAGTAAAGATGTGCGTTTTGTTATTGTGTAAATAGAAAGAACAGTATTTGTTGGAAACGCTGTATTATGTAAAATTAGTCTAAACGTAAGTTGAAACCTTCATAAATTGAGAAATCTCTTTCTGGAATTCTGTTGAAAAAGTTGTTTATCACACCGAGGAAAAAATTCATTTTAAAACAAAATAATGATTATAAATAATATTATAAAATTTAATGCATTGACCTAATAAAATAACTTAAATAAAAAACTCGAAATTAAGAATAAAATTGCAAGGTTTAAACTAAAAAATTTAACCAACATATAAGAATAAAGATTTTCAGAATCACACAATTTACAATCGCTCGGAGCTAGAGCCAATTTGACCGCTAACCTTCGCAAATAGTAAATTCAATGTCGTAAAAACATCCCTACTTTTTCTACTACAAAACACGTTCGAATGTGCATATAGTCAAACGCTGGTGTCGAGATTTTAAATGCGCAAGAACATCCTGTGAAAACCAGCATATACCGCTGGTCCTCCCATAACGGTAACAACAGACAAAAACATTCAAATGGGACACGATATCGCACAAGACGCATCGGAGACATTGTGGAAGATACTGGTTTATAGTATCATATGGTACACAACATACTGATTAAAGAAGTAGATATGAAAAAGATGAGTGCAAGATGGGTGGCTCGAATGTTAACCATTGATCAAAAAAGAAGTTGGGTGTTGATTTGTAAGCGTCTTTTGGAAAGGTACCAAGTAAATAAGGTGCACTACTATGACCCCGAGACCAAAGTGTAAAGTAGAGAGTGGAAACATCACGGTTCTCCTCCACGCAAAATTAAAGTCGTGCCGCCTGCTGGAAAGGTTTCACTGTCTGTGTTCTGGGATGCTTAAGGAATGATACTGACTGAGTATTTGCAAAAGGGACAGAGCATTACAGGGGCCTACTACGCACAATTGATAATGCTCCCAGCCATACATCTGGTATTGCTACGGCTGCTGTACACCAAACAGGCTTTGAATTGTGCATCACCCGGTATATTCGCCGGATCTGGCCGCTAGTGATTACAAGCTTTCTCCCAAATTAAAAGAAATCTTACATGAGGCCAGTGGACGTCCAAATGAAGCGGTAACACCAGAAAACATCAAAAAAATCTACAAAATCGTTTTGAATGATCGAAAAGTGAAGTTGCGTGAGTTACCTGACATCGTAAAGATATCAAAAGAACGCATTGGCTTTCTATTGCATGAATATTTGACTACGAGAAAGCTCTATTCAAAGTGGGTGCCGCGTTTGCTCACTGTTGACCAAAAACAAGAACGTGTTGATGATTCAGAGCAGTGTTTGGCCATGTGTAAACGTAACAAACCGGAATTTTTGCGTCGATATGTGACAATGGATGAAATATGGATCCATCACTTCACTCCGGAATCAAAACGATCGTCAACTGAGTGGAGAGCAACTGGTGAACCTCGTCCGAAGCGCCCGAAAGCACAACAATCGGCTGGAAAGGTTATGGCCTCGGTATTTTGGGATGTGCGTGGCGTAATATTCATCGACTATCTTGAGAAAGGAAATACCATCAACAGTGAATATTATATAGCGTTATTGGAGCGTTTGAAGGCCGAAATTGCAAAGAAACGACCGCATATGGCAAAGAAAAAAATTTCGTTTCATCAAGACAACGCACCGTGTCACAAGTCAATCAAAACAATGGCAAAACTACATGAATTGAACTTCGAATTGCTCCCGCATCCACCGTATTCGCTAGATTTGGCTCCCAGCGACTACTGGCTGTTCGCAGACCTAAAAAAAAAATACTCGCCAGTAAGAAATTTCGCACGAATGAAGAGGTTATCGCTGAAACCGAGGCCTATTTTGAGGCAAAAGATAAATCGTTCTACAAAAGTGGTGTTGAAATGTTAGAGCGGCGTTGGAATGATTGCGTTGCTCTTGATGGGGATTACGTTGATGAATAAAGCTAATTTTAAACCAAAAAAACCGTGTTTTCTTCTGCACACCATACGTTAAGATTCCAATTACCCTTGGTGCGTTTTTTTCTATTATTCATCTACCAAATGCAACGTTCTCTTGTTACCAATTAATATTGACGATGGATCAATTGACTAGTTTCATACTGTGTGTAAGCGAGTCAGTGATTCGCAAAGCAAATGAATTATTGATGTAACCGGGCCTAAAAGTGTATAAATACTACGCTTTTGCTAATTTAATTTCACTGCTGAAAATTATAGCTTAACTATAGAAACGTTCGTCTAATATTACTGCAGTGTTTCAGTGACCCTGTGCAACAATGCTCGTGTTCATAATTTAGTAAAAAGTCCGTTGAGCTTTAACAAAAAGGGAAAAAAGTAAACGAGAACTGGCCGAAATGAAATCGCGCAGTGTACTTACCTACATCGATTATCTCCATCTAAAAGTTCTACATGGAACGACGATGAAATTAAATCATGGCTTGGTTAATTGGCGTCGATGTATCTAATACGGTGAGTATGTGCAACTTAAGTACGTTTTAATTTTAAAATTCAACCAGCCAATAACGATTGTACAACTATACAGATACAACCGCGTCGCATTTCTACTAATTAGAACCCTGCGATTGTTTATTTATTACACGTGGATAGACAGCGGCGGCAAAACGTAACGATACGTATTTATTTTCTTTTCTATTTAATAGTTAGTTACGCGCGAGACGACCAACCAAAAAAGGCGAAAATCGTAGAATCGAACCAGCTCGCTTCGGTAATTAAACGCAAACTATCGCCTTCGATCTCGTCTTTTTTCACTTGTTTCGCTTGTTTTTCTCCTTTCTCATTTCTGTTTTCAAAATTATTCGTCGTGGTGCGCGCACAGAGCCGCGCAATATCGTCATAGACATCGCGTCTCGTCCTCTAAAACCCGACGAAAGCTGAACGAGAGATAAGTCCGGCGAGGGTCGAGTTTCACGGGTGTGTGTATATGCCTATGATGGCCTTTGTGCTTCTCGAGTACAAATCGGGTATCTCCCGTCGGGTTTTACTAATTAAGCACGAGAAGCGAGAAGAAGAGAAGGCGGAAAGAAGAGAGGATTCAGCCAGCCAAGCCAAGCCGAGCTAACGTTAGCTACGACGGCGCGCCGTTCTAGAAAAATTCTTATATTGCAGCGGGAATCGCTCGCATTAGTGGTGCCATTAGCGCTTCGGCTGAACGCCGCTGCCTTATTTGTAAGAGATTAAAACTTCGCGTGTATAATGGTAAATACGGTCTCTCTTGTAGGTAATTGAATCCCGGGTAGTTGTAAACGTAAATTAACGATTCCGATAGATAAGTGTTGTTTAGTAGCTGCTGGTTGCCCCGGATACCACTACTACTACTACTACCACTGATATTCGCTTTATTTACTTGCAAAGATTGCTATAGACGGGCTACGTTCTTTATTTGTGTTTGTATATTTACGTATGGGACTTGCAGAGAAAAGAAAATATCTCATATACAGATAGTAAAAATTAATCGGAGAAATGGTAAAAAAATCTATGAAATATTTCACAGTAAACAGATTGTACCGATGTTCAATCTATAACAAATAGATGGGCTGAAAAGTGCCGGGCTTAACACATAGATGACGCGCAATCACCTTTCTCTCAGTTAGTACTAACCTTCAAAAGACAGCTGTTAAAATTTCATGATATTCTATTCATTAGTTTGTGAGTTATTGTGCTAAGAGTCACGCTACTTTTCTTATTTTCAAAACAATGGATCAAAAACAATTTCGTGTTTTAATTTTACACTGCTTCTTGATGGGAAAAAATACCGTTCAAGCGAAGCAATGGCTTGAAAAGTGTTATGGCGATTCCGCTCCATCAGAAACAACAATAAAACGTTGGTTTGCTGACTTCAAACGTGGTCGTAGAGACACCGGTGATGCAGAACGCCGTGGACGTCCAAATGACGCGGTAACACTAGAAAACATCAAAAAAATCCACAAAATCGTTTTGAATGATCGAAAAGTGAAGTTGCGTGAGTTAGCTGACATCGTAAAGATATCAAAACAACGTATTGGCTTTATATTCCATGAGCATTTGACTATAAGAAAGCTCTGTTCAAAGTGGGTGCCGCGTTTGCTCACTGTTAACCAAGAACAAGAACGTGTTGATGATTCTGAGCAGTGTTTGGCCGTGTTTAAACGTAACAAACCGGAATTTTTGCGTCGATATGAAACAATGGATGAAACATGGATCCATCACTTCTCTCTGGAATCAAAACGATCGTCATCTGAGTGGACAGCAACTGGTGAACCTCGTACAAAGCGCCCGAAAGCACAACAATCGGCTGGAAATGGCCTCGGTGTTTTGGGATGTGCGTGGTGTAATATTCATCGACTATCTTGAGAAAGGAAATACCATCAACAGTGAATATTATATAGCGTTATTGGAGCGTTTGAGGGCCGAAATTGCAAAGAAACGACCGCATATGGCAAAGAAAAAGAATTTGTTTCATCAAGACAACGCACCGTGTCACAAGTCAATCAAAACAATGGCAAAACTACATGAATTGAACTTCGAATTGCTCCCACATCCACCGTATTCGCCAGAGTTGGCTCCCAGCGACTACTGGCTGTTCGCAGACTTTAAAAAAAATGCCCGCCGGTAAGAAATTTTGCACGAACGAAGAGGTTATCGCTGAAACTGAGGCCTATTTTGAGGCAAAAGATAAATCGTTCTACAAAAGTGGTATTGAAATGTTAGAGCGGCGCTGGAATTATTGCGTTGCTCTTGATGGAGATTACGTTGATGAATAAAGGTAATTTTGAACCGACAAAAACGTGTTTTCTTTGTTAGGCCCGGGATTTTTCAGCCCATGTGTTACTATGTGCAGATACACTACTGTCCATATTAGTTCGGACACACAAATAAATTAAAAAAAAAACAGAAAACATTCAAACTCATTTTTCAAAAACTTTTATTTTATAATTTTCCTACAACCTAATCATCAAAATCTTCAGTTGCATACGCATTTTGACATATTTTACATGATTTCGATTTTTCGCAAAAAAAACATAAGGGGTTTTCTTCGACGGTGCGAATACGACAATAATGAATTTTGTTCCCTACATATTTTGTCGCAACATCATATAAACACGGCAGTGAATTGAGAATACAAATCTAAACAGCTCAGTAATAACTGGATATATTACAAAAATATAAAACAGTGGCTCGTGAATGTCCAATATTTCGCTGCTACTGTGACGTTAATTTCATTTTATTGTCGTGATTTACGTTTCTAACCGGCGTGCACTCGCCGGCTGATTTATTTAAAAACGCTTCATGTTTTGGCAGTTTTGCGGTGCGCAGATCATTTCCCTCTCTTGCGCCCTTCGCCACCCCTTTAGATTTATCGGGCGTAATATTTCCCAACGATGACGCTTTTCCATATGTGAATTCATTTGGTACATTCAATACATGTAACGATTCTATCTATGAATGCACAACAGCGAGGCTTTTTCGTTTATAACGTTCTGGTATTTCCGTCCGGATCGATTGCAATTTATTTAATTGAAGTCGTAAGGTTTTATTTGCATGCCGTACGTATACATACATATACGAACCGATAAATCAAATAGATATGCTTGTTTAACGATTTTCGAACAGTTAACGGTTAGACGTTCATATAGTGTAAATATTTTTTAATGTATACTTTGTTTATTGGTTATAATTTAGATAACAACCGAGTGAAGTTCGTCTTAATTGATTTGAAATCCGTACCCATGAGGAAAGCTGTACTTACAGCAAGTAACTTTACGTGAAGCAATTTTAAATTTAGATATGGCATGGAATGCCCTTAACCAGAAAACAATCAGAAAGTGTTGGAAAAATTTGCTTTACTCCAGTGATGATTATGACGACGAAAACAATGTACCGCTAACCATCATTAGAAATCAGATGCTGAAGTTATTGACAGTACATCATCCGACATTCTCAAATTATTAAAAGCAATAAATCCCGATATTGTTTGCACAGTTATCGATGTTAGTTTATGGAATGACGATAAAAAGATGGATGATGCACATGAAGAGGAAGATGGGGTGTGTGAAGATGACGACCCTCCGATTGAAATAAAAAATATAATGAGTGACGCGCAAGCTGTAGGAATTTTTAATCAAGCGTTAGATTGGACTGAAGAAAAATACATATTATATTCCGATATTTTAGTGCTCCGAAAACTGCGGGCAATGGCATTAGAAAATACCAAGCGTAAATTTACGCAAACAAAAATAGCACATCATTTTTCAAAATAATGTAAAATTTATTTTTTAATATTATACGTATTATGTTATTCATTGTTCATAATTTATTTTTTAATAAACATACATATTTTCTTTTATGTAGTTTCTGTATAAATGAAATAAGGCTCGCCAATGTAAACAGTGCTTGGCTGATATCGTTCACATAATCGAGCGTCTATTGTATAACCAATTTGCATCGAAACTTTTAAAGCATGCGCGCGCATTCAGAAAGAAAATTCATTACACTGTAAATAACAACAACAAAAATAACAAACAAAACCTACAATACGCGTTCTTTAGCCGCAACGGAATACATTTTACACGTAGGTATACAAATGCGTTCTAATGTAACTTAACAGAAGCAATAACAGAGATGCGCATACCATTTCAACGAGCGTTATTCGCCTTCATAAACTCTAAACGTTTTTATCTGTCGCTCTTGTTTTCGAAGTCGCCGGCTTCGATTGCCGTTACGAAGAAAATGACTGCAAAAACTGCAAAAGAGTTCCTCGAACAACCGTCGTAAAGATTCCGTGAGATTTTCGCCAAAATTACGAAACGCAGCGGCGGACCTCGCTCTCCTTTCAAAATCCAACCTCCCCTACTTAAAAGAAGGAAGAAAAACGGCGACGGGTTATAAAAAATAACCTTGACTCCTTCCTTTCGTCTATTGTAGTCGTATGTATGTATGTACGTCCGAAACAGTGTTACGCTTACCTACTACCTTCGTTTTGGGAGAAATACTTCTCAAAACGTGACATCCTACAAACATCAGGCAATAGGCGAAGAGGTATCGATACTAAACGAATGCAAATCGCACCGACAACATTAGAACGACTTTGAAAAATTAATTACGCTAGAAATGTCATTCTCTCTCTCTCTTTCTCGCTCGCTTACTCTCTTTGTTATTGTTTCCCGTTCCCTGGAAACTTATTTTTGCAACGGTCCTTTTGATTGACGCGTGCTAGTGCCGCTGCGGACTTTCCTTCGTCGTCGACAACGCAAAGCGAGTTTGACGTTTACAGCGAACTTGCTGGTACCGTTGCTACCATGCACTTTACGTACACACGTACGTAAACAGCGGAAGGTATACGGCGCGATGAATAATTGATAACGAAATATCCAGTTGTCAATTTGTACCATCATGTCTCTACTTAGTACGTACAACTACCGCTGCTATTGCGACTGTTGCCGCGCTTTGTGCATGCCTTGCAAAAGATACAACAGCATCGGCATCGTTAAATTGCGAGCCTGTATTCGTTTTCCTCCTTCGTCGTCATCGTTTGGTTCCGGTTCTTGTTCTGGCCCCGTCTCATCGCCGTCGTTGTGTTGATGTCGATTGTCGACATCATCTATGTACGCCATCTATCCTTACTAATGAAGACAGAGACGTGCTAGCAGATGTAACGCATTATTGTGTTTAGTCGAGAATATGACTTGCTGTGTACAATTAAAAATAAGCAAAAATGTAAATCATTAGTATCATCCAGTGCCAAAATATAAAATATGCGTGAAGTGGGACACCCTAAAAGGAAGATTATTGTTGCGAGGTTATTTTAACCCGCTCGATCATTGTCTAATGCAGTTTGTATTTAAGTGAACCATACAGTTTTCTTTACACAGCATCTAAAAGAAAGTTTTGCGTAATAAAAATGAAACTTCGAACTACGATTTTTATGATTCCAAATACGGTGTACGAGGTAGGCGCGATAAATTCTCGGCCTAATGTAGAAAAAAGAAACTTGGAACGATATAAGAAAATTTATGTTTCAATGTAATCTCCCTTAACTTGTATACATTTATTACAATGATTAATTGAAAATTCGATACCCTTGTAAAAATAATCTCAAGTTTTTCGTCAAAATGTTTTATAACAGCTGCTTGTAACTCATTGGCGTCCTTAAGGTCTTTTTCTAAATTAGAAAATAAATAAAAATCACAAGGAACCATATCCGGACTATACGGTGTTGGTTGGCTGGGTAGTAAAATTGTTGCTGAGCGTATAGTGACTGAACGACATTCTACATGAGCATTTAAATGAATATCTCCAGTCTGTGGAAGCTCTACAGCCAGGTCGTATCAATTAGGACAAAGAAATGCTCAAGAAATTTAACTGTGCTGGTTCAAATTTAACCTAAAGCTTCGTCATTGGTTACGAAATGTATATTTATTCGAATGCTGATTGAATTTGTATCGTATAACACATGGGCTGAAAAGTCCCGGGCCTAACAAAGAAAATACGGTTTCTTTGGTTCAAAATTAGCTTTATTCATCAACGTAATCTCCATCAAGAGCAACGCAATCATTCCAGCGCCGCTCTAACATTTCAATACCACTTTTGTAGAACGGTTTATCTTTTGGCTCAAAATAGGCCTCAGTTTCAGCGATAACCTCTTCATTCGTGCGAAATTTCTTACCGGCGAGCATTTTTTTTGAGGTCTGCGAACAGCCAGTAGTCGCTGGGAGCCAAATCTGGCGAATACGGTGGATGTGGGAACAATTCGAAGTTCAATTCATATAGTTTTGCCATTGTTTTGATTGACTTGTGACACGATGCGTTGTCTTGATGAAACAAAAGTTTTCGCTTTTCCCATATGCGGTCGTTTCTTTGCAATTTCAGCCTTCAAACGCTCCAATAACGCTATATAATATTCACTGTTGATGGAATTTCCTTTCTCAAGATTGTCGATAAATATTACACCACGCACATCCCTAAATACCGAGGCCATAACCTTTCCAGCCGATTGTTGTGCTTTCGGGCGCTTTGGACGAGGTTCACCAGTTGCTGTCCACTCGGATGACGATCGTTTTGATTCCGGAGTGAAGTGATGGATCCATGTTTCATCCATTGTCACATATCGACGCAAAAATTCCGGTTTGTTACGTTTAAACATGGTCAAACACTGCTCAGAATCATCAACACGTTCTTGTTTTTGATCAACTGTGAGCAAACGCGGCACCCACTTTGAACAGAACTTTCTCATAGTCAAATGCTCATGCAATATAAAGCCAATACGTTCTTTTGATATCTTTACGATGTCAGCTAACTCACGCAACTTCACTTTTCGATCATTCAAAACGATTTTGTGGATTTTTTTTGATGTTTTCTGGTGTTAGCGCCTCATTTGGACGTCCACTGCGTTCTGCATCATCGGTGTCTCTACGACCACGTTTGAAGTGAGCAAACCAACGTTTTATTGTTGTTTCTGATGCAGCGGAGTCCCCATAACACTTTTCAAGCTATTGTTTCGCTTGAACGGTATTTTTTCCCATCAAGAAGCAGTGTAAAATTAAAACACGAAATTGTTTTTGATCCATTGTTTTGAAAATAACAAAAGTAGCGTGACTCTTAGCACAACAACGCACAAACTAATGAATAGAATATCATGAAATTTTAACGGCTGTCTTTTGAAGATTAGTACTAACTGAGAGAAAGGTGACTGCAATAAAACTAGCGTCATCTATGTGTTAGGCCCGGGACTTTTCAGCCCATGTGTTAGTTCTTACCCATTTTGCATTACTATTAATTTAGTTTAGAATGCAAACATAAGGCGCATCCTTGATCAACAACTTTAACAAATACATAAAATTGGACAAACACAAGAATAACCCCCAACAATCCTCAAACGAATCATTCAAAACGTAATCGTAATAGCAATGGCAACAAAAAAAAATCGCGTCCGTCAGAGAAACGGTCAACAATAAAATTTTACAATCCTTTAAGCACAAAAAGTAAAAGTCGATGCAAAGGACAAGAGAAGAAACAATACCGGCTGTAAATAGAAGAAGAAGATGAAGAACAAGAAGGGCACTGGATGAGCGAAAAGCGTTTCGATGTTTCCGCATTTTAAAATTTACGAGCAACTGTCAAAAAGCCGTAGAAGTATTACGTAGGAAGGAATAGAGGCTAGGTTACGGGGAGAGATATTCGTAGAGTCGTAAATGAAAAATTGACGGCCGTTAAACAGGTGCAAATACTGCCCAATAAAATCGTTAAGAAGCGTAGGTATATGGGGCACGCCTAGCTCTTAAAATTCTTCCGAATAACAAAGAGCGACAAAGCCATAACAATACAGACGAATTCGGTGGAATGGAGTAGAAAAACGAAAGGGATTCTTTTTTATATGCACGTATAGGTGCAACTTTACCGCAGCTCCTCTTCCATGAGTATCTCGGCTCATTTTTACACGTAAATTGAAAAGAAAATCGTTCGAGATGTAGGCGTCTTTATTTTCGTAAACGGAGAGTCCACTAATATAATGTGCAAGTTGGAAAATTACCGGTGCATCGCCGTCAGAGGCACTAAGAGGGGGTACTTTAATCTATCAAACGCGAGAGAGATATCGGCTAGACTTGGGTGCGGCATTTTATTGCTCATATAGCTGTCCGCGGAGCACAATGGAAACCCACCAATCACCAATAAGGCTATAACTTCCTTGATATCATAATAGAGGCGAACACAGCAACCACCACGAAATATCCTGGGACGCTCGAGTATATGTTCTCTCTCTCTCTCCCTCTCTCTTTGTCTGTCTGTATGCGTATGCGTGTGTGTGTGTGTGTTACGTTCGCCCAACAATACCCACCTGAAATCAGAACATATCGACATTAATTAAATGGTATAAAAGTCGCTTCGACATAGAAAATCAATAGCTTATTTAACGTGATCGAACTTATAATAAATTAATCTCCATCTACGGTTATGCTCACATAAATCTAATTTAACAAGCAATTTTCACACGTCAAATTTTACTACTATGTACTATATATTATAATAGCGACTTCTAACTTAATATATACAAAGGATCTAAGTTTTGTTTTAAGAAGCTTATCGCTAGTTTATTGGGATTTTAACAAAAAGAACCTTTTATCTTCAAAATTGCAAACGGACTATGCAAATACATTATACGATTAACATTTTGTCGGTCCACCGTTGGCATCTACACTCCTATAGCTCCATATGTAGTTCTGAGGAGAATATTTGATTTTCCTAATATTCTCGCCAAATTATGCATCGAAGTTAATGATGAACTATAAAGAAACACAAATTCACGAGAAAATAACAGTAAAAAAATTATTATTATATTTTTTCTTCTTTTTATCTCTTTTTCTTTTATTTCTTTCTCCTCTTACCCTTATTTCATTTCTATATAACTATAAAGAAACACAAATTCACGAGAAAATAACAGTAAAAAAATTATTATTATATTTTTTCTTCTTTTTATCTCTTTTTCTTTTATTTTTTTCTCCTCTTACCCTTATTTCATTTCTATATATCATGACACGGTCCAATTACGGAAGTAGTTCGTTAGTAGTATAGAAATTTCGCAAAGTGTATAAGAGTTACGGGAAAAATATTTATCTTTTACCAGAAAAATACCATCCATCGGATTTAATGACCAAACCAACTTTTCATTCAATAAAATTCCATTTGGTTCTTTCATTATTTACGGAAATACAGGGTATCGGTTGGATACATCGACGTTGATGATATAGCAAGAAACGAAGGCATCCGAACAGCTTGCGAGACCCAATAGGATTTAGGTGTTCGCACCGCGCGTAAGCGTGCGTTTGTATGTGTAGGTACGTAATTGGTCTCGGAATTCGTACGGGTCAAGGTGATTCGCTTTACACGTAGTTGTCGTCGTCGTCGTAGTCGTAGTCATGATGTGGTGGGCGAGTTTCTCAAACTTTGGCGATTTAAAAATAACTTTCGATAGAACTCCGGACGATCGTCTATATGCATACAGACCGTACGTATTTACGTGTGATGATGGGATAGGCCATCGTCGCCGTTAACATCGGTGGAATGAAGATGCGAATGAACCTGGTGACTAATAAACTCTCAACTTGAGTTCGTGCTTAGGATAGGTCGTGTTACGAAAACGATTCCAGAGGATCCGGGTTCCGGGAGCTAGCGTGCCAATTCCTAAAAAGTTTATTCGCCATGCACAGTTCTAGATTAAAAATAAAATTAATGGAAGAGCACATCCTGATTATTAAAGAGGAACTAGAAACATAGTAACATGACGGAACTTGAGAACGGTTGGGGTAAGTATACTCACACCTCGGCAAAGATGTAATCGAAACGGTTCTAATTTGCTGGAACAATAAAAAGCCGCCCGATTGATCTTTGAGTACGTCAAGCGATAGTACATTAGTAAAAAAACCCTCAAATGTCGCTTTTAAAATGCTGCTACGTAGCGATATAACAAACATCCAAAAACCCCGATACAATGAACAACACTTCACCATAAAAACGCATGTTTAAATAATGTCGTGGACTTTCCCTATTTCAGCGTATAATAAAGAATTATATTCTTATTGTTCATGAATACAACAGGAAATCATAAACTGCAGTCTTTGGTGATAGGCAAATCTAGAAACCCAAGATGCTCTAGGAATTACATTGTTCCATTTATTATAAAAAATTTAAAACGGCATGGATGACAACTCAAATAGTTAGAAGCTGGTTCCATGATGTATTTATAGAATCGTTGAGACTTTAACGTTTCTCTCTCCTTAGGTACGGAAATTTCTACAGAATAATAATTTATCTAATAAAGTCTTACATACTTTTACTTACATAATACATACGTATTATTATCTATCTTTCAATGTTCTTTTATCTTACAATTTCAGCCGAGTCTAAAATATTTTTTTACTAACAAAGAATATGGACGCTTTCTTTTAATTTTTTCAATCTGAAAATAGTGAAAGCCCCGATATATAGTGAATCCGCCGCCCAAAAATTAGTTAACTAAATCGCAGCTCCGCTTGAGACAGATAAAACGCGACACTATCATACGCTCTTTCATAAACAGACATAGCAAGTTGGACAAGCAGAGCAACGGCAATAAACAAACCTATTAACCTCGCGATTTTGATATTGTAAGCCAAAACTGGAACAAACATGGAGTAGTAGCGATCGGGCTTTCTTCTTATCGGACGATACAAACGTGCAATTCAATTTCGTCGATGTTTTCGTGCATCCCCGACCGTTTTTCCCGTCATATTCCATTCTTCGCGCCCTAAATACGAAACACGTGCGTAAAATTGGTCGTAAATCTGTCGCTTTTGTACGTAGACGATGCGCTTTTTTTTCTACGCGTCTACATTTGGCGCCCTCTAATTGTTATCGTAGAAATAGGGAAGGTGGTAAAAATTTTAGGAATCCCGTAGAAAAACATGAGCGAGTTCGTCGAGGTGGGTGTAGTATTTCGTTTCTCCCTGGTGTATTTTTAGGCGCTTATCCTATAGTATTGTCAACCTTCTCTTCATCTCAACGGACTGGAAACTGATTTTATGCAAATAAATTTTATTTCAAAGTAATCTTTAGCTTATTATTGAAACCCTTAATACAAAGTTTGTTTCGTATAAGCTACCAGGTGTATGCATAAGTTTTTTCCTTTCACTAAGAAATGGCGCCAGCGAAAAGTACGCAGCGTATTAATTTGGCACATACGTCATTTTCTTCATCTGACAAAAGCTGGCGTCTTTGCTTTATCGTTCAGTGATCATGTCGACTATTGTGACCGAAAAAGAACATTTGAGCCACGCAGTACATTTCTTATTTAATCAAACGAAAAAGGCTGAAGAAAGTCACCATTTGCTGGTAGCAACAAATAGTGAACACGCTCCATCGATTAGAGCATGTGAGACATGGTTTTGATAATTTAAAAGTGGTGATTTCAATGTGAAAGACAGAGTTTTGGTAGACCACAAAAATGCGAAGACGAGCATTCGCAGGAGTTATTGGACGATGACCCAACCCAAACTCTACGGCAATTAGCAGAAGCATTACATGTGTCACAAGAAACAATCAGCAGGCATTTACGAGCAATGGAGAAGATCAATTAAATTTAGTAAATGGCTCCCATATAATTTGAATAGAAGTCAAATAGAAAATTGCAGTCACCTGTGAAATGCTGCATCAACGACACGAAAGGAAATCAATTTTATATCGCATTGTGATGGGTGACGGAAAATCGATTAATTTCGAAAACCCGAAACGGAACGATAATAGCTTTCACCTGGCGAAGCGTCCTTCAACACCAGGGTCAAATCGCTTCAGCAACAAGACCACGCTCTGTGTCTGGTGGGACCACAGTGGTACTGTATATTATGAACCCTTGAAGCCTGGTGAAACCGTTAATACACAACGCTATCGCCAACAAATGATTATTTTAGACCACGGGCGGAAGATATGGCAAAGTAATTTTATAACAGGACAATGCGTCGTTCCACACAGCAAAACCACTGGAAGACGCACTGAAATCGCTTCGATAGGACATCCTTCCGCACCCAGACCTGGCGCCATCTGATTATCACCTCTGCACATCAATGAGGAAAATGACTCGACGAATGGTTTGTCACCAAAGGTAAGCAATTCTTCTGGCATGGTATCCATAAATTAGCTGAAATATGAGTGAAATGTGTAGAAGCCGATGACCAATATTTTGAATAAAGAAAATTAATTTCCTTCGAAAACTACGTGTTTCTTTTTGGCAAAAGAACCGCAAAAAACTTATGCATACACCTGGTATTTGAATGATATGGCCAACACTGTGTCAAACTGACAACCAATGCAAGTGAAAATAATACAAGTTACGACAGAAGCTTTTATTGGAATGAACTACTAGAGATAAAATTTATTTAAACGCTTTTTACTAAGGTAAAAATGATTTGTGATTGATCCTATATAATCTAACAAGCGGATGTGTACTTCTGAAATTTTTAGCGATCTTTACAAACGTAAAAGAAAAAATATGATAAAAATAATGGTAAGTAACAAATAACGTAATTTAAATAGGAATGGTATAATTTCGAAATAAATTACACCTGCTCTACGTTCTCAGCGAAGTTGAAACTGGTAAATACGCGGTATAATTTAAATATTTATGTATAATTAATTACCGCTTTATCTACGTAATAAATGCATACACTGCGTGTTTCGACAGAGACGATTATTCACGTATAAATGATAGATCGGCTTAAATTAAGATTGTGTTAGGTTTATGAATATGAAATATTTCCCGCTAGGTACTGCTATCGTCGAATATATGTAGGTTTGATGTAAATATGGAAGTTTAAGTAAATAATTATTCGTAACTAGATACTATACTGTTTATACTACGTAAGTGTATTGAAAAGAGCGCAAATTTAAAAAGCTTCAAGGAATGTCAATATTAAATAAACGGGAGTTTCAATATAGTTATTACAGTCCCTCTCTATTTTATTAGGACCACCTTATAAATTTAAGCTTTTGTGTGTATTCAACGCGATAATTTACAAATACAAGTATAGAACTCATGAATAGGGTTTATAATATCTATCTACATACTAAGTATACTAAATAAATATCCTCTTAAGAAATTGAGACAGTGCCACCTAATGACCTCTTGTCTATTATTATCCCCCTCATGAATCATTCTGTACTGTATATAAGGCGGGTAGAAACAAGATTGAAAGACGCTGTAATTCGTAGAATATTATTTGGATCGGTTACTATTGTAGAAAGAATGTTTATTTGTTTATCTAACAACGTCTTTTGCGTGTTTACGTGTTAGTGTTGGACTTTAAGTTATTGCTTGTATGCGCTTTATATTTTTTTCGTTATGGGTAAAAAAGGCTATACCAAATGAGAAAAAAGTGCGTATTGAGGCGTTGTTTGGTACAGGAGTGTATTCCCAAAGCACAATTCTAAAGAAAGAAGAAGTATCCTGATAAACAGTGCAGCGAATACCCGTTTTAATGAAAGAAAACATAATCACTACAAGTACCGGAAGAGCATTTTGCCGCAAGAAAACGGTCACACTTAATCGAAATGATCGATGTATCCTGCAACTAGCAACTGAACACCGAGGTTTATCCGCCAAAGAAATAGAGAATGTAATGTCTCAAGAAGAAGTGCAGATATCCACGCGTACAGTTCGAAGCCGAATTAAAATGCAGACGCTCTCCGAAAAAGCCAAGATTAACACCGATTATAAAACAGCCCACGTCTTATACAATTAACGCTTGCATAGATAGTATGTCGAAAAGAATAAGAACAATTGTATATAAAAGCGAAAGGAGGCATTAGAAAATATTAGTTATATAGTTGTGACGATGTATATAAACAGTTCTGAATAAACTTATGCTTGTACAATACGTTTTTCATTATATATTTTAACAAAATCGCTATTTTAGCAGGTGGCCCTAATAAATTGATCAGGGACTGTAAGTTGAATGAAAATACGCGAACGTTACAGGTACATTCAAAGGCTTATTAAAATTAATACCGGGCGTCTTTCAAAACCGCGATATCGCTAAGCCTTACGTAATCCGACGCGTGAATTTTATTCGGAACGTTATATTTATATTATTTCAATTTTTTTTCGTGTTTGATATATTTTCTTGCTAAATGTATGTATGCCGTTTCTTCTAATATCCATGTCTTTGTGTATACGTTATAGATCAAAGATGCTATAATTAGGAATGCTCTTTTCCGGTTGCGAGATGCGCATCTATGTATTATGTATATGTACGCGCGTTATAAAAAGACAATCAATTCACGTTAGTCTCGACTGTAGCGACGGACATCAAAAGCTCGCGCCATCTGTAACTATGTATGTTCGTATCACTTTTTTTCTTAATTTTCTCTCCGTATCTGAATGGGTATAAGTAAGCGAATGCAAAAGGTGCAGATTAATACGAATCGGTATTACGTTGAGAATTGATGTATCAAGGAAATTCTGGAAAATCTTTACAAACTTACTCAACAAACTAAAAGTTACACATATTATTTTTTCTTAAAGAGATTGTATTAACGTTAAACATACAATGGTTGAATTATAGCAAAAAAAGTGTTCATATTGCATTAAAAGAGAAATATTAATTTTAGGTTTCGTATTTGTTGAAATGACTGAAATGTACGAGGGCCATTCGGATAGTAAAGAGCGTTTTGTCTTCACACGTGACCGCGTACAATGTGTGATAAAATTGACGATCCCGCCAAGTATGAGGTGCGCAGTATTATCCGCCCATCAAAATTTATAGACAGATAACTGAGATTAACGGTAACGAGATGAACGAAGCGTCAGTTCGGAAGCGGTGTATCACGTTTAATGGCGGACGGAAGAATGTTCACGATGAAGATTGCTTGGGCCGGCCCCCGGTGGTGACTGACGGACTCAAAGCTAGGATTGTAACAAAAATCCAAGAAAGTAGGCGTTTCACAATTAATGAACTGCATTAATTCTTTCCAGAAATTCCAAGAACCGAGTTGTACGGAATTGTTAGCGCAGATTTGGGTTATAATGAAGAAGTGTATGCCAGGTGGGTTCCTCCCATTTTGCCAAAGGAACACGAAATCAAACGAACGGCAGCTTCATTGACATTTCTCAATCGCCGTGATAAGGATGGTGATGAAGTTTTGAGTGACATTGTGACTGGTGATGATAGAAACAAAGCGCCTATCAATGCAAAGGTATTATCCGCAATCCTCAACGAAATCGAAAACAAATTTTGAGCAACGGAAAGGTTGTGGGTACAGTGTTTTGGCCTATTGTCAGTCGAGGAGGTATGGACGTGGTCAGAAGAATAAAGCAACAGAGGGCAAGATGGTTGCGATATGTGTGCAGAACTGGGAACAAAACTACAGTCTGCAAGATTCTGGAATGGCAACCGGTGGGGGGGGGAGACGAGCGTGACCCAGAACTACTTGGTTACAGGAGGTGAAGGCGAACCTTGGTAGAATTGGCGTCTACAGATGGCAGGAGAATACCAAATACGAAAACAAATGGAGAGACATATGCGAAAAGATATAAACCGAAGAGAATGGGAATTGATCTACCCCGCAGATTTTTTTTAGATCTAGAAAGCTTTAGAAGCGGCAATACCCCATTTGGGTGACTAGTCAGTCATACATATGTACATATATAATATAATTCAATTACATTATTTGTTACACACCTTTCTTACAAACAAAATTGATTTCGTTATTTGAACGCATTTCTTTCTTTTTCTCAGTAAGTATGGATATACTGCAATTGACGATAATTACATTTTAAATCACACCCTTTGGAAGAAATTAGTCAACAATTTTCTCATATTTCGTATAAATACCGTCAGCTATTCACGACACGCGTTCACTTAGGACGAGGGAGCTGCAATCAGACGTACCGTCCTACGTACCCGACGAAATATTAGACACAGATGTGGGAAAAGCATTTATATTTACTTCCTCTCGATACTACTGCGACTGTATACGGCGTATGCTTCTTCCCGGAACTACATACGTGAATGTCCTTCGTTCCTTCGATATAAAACTGAGTCGGGCGGGCAGATATAAGTAGCTCTCGCCGTTCGTGTGTCCATGTGGACGTACGAATGCATACCGTCCATATTGTTTTGTTAGTTGGGATACGTTAGGCTCTTGAAACGAAATAAATTAGGTGGCAAAGATCAACGGATTGAGAGGTAGGATAACGGGCAGGAGGGTGCGTGGGCGACAATGGAATATATGCAGCTGCCCGTGTCCCTTCGCCCGGTGCATGTGGTCAGTTTTATGTATGGGTCTGGGGCACGCGACACCCCCGCATCGCCTAGACAAAGCTTCAGATTTTAGTTCCGGATAATAACCGTGGACTATGACCGGTAGTGTTGCCGATAATTTGCGCGTACTGGCAAACGGCGCAAATAACAATAATGTCGGCCCCTGGGTCCGCCGAAGAAAAATGATCTCTCTTGACCATCGTATGAAACAGACACGTATGAACGTTTCAATCATCAATCCGATGAGGGGGTACTTCTGATTCCTTATTAAATGTTTTTACTCTTCTATATACATTATACAATATTTTGGCGGTCAATCGGAGTTTTATCAATCAGCATTATTGTTAGCTGCATTGTATCTAGAAAAATTGGAAAGGAATTGTTCACTTTGGAACATCGTTCTTGAGATGAAACACCGACGGCTCTGAACGTACATATTTCTGAAAAGGACCTCTGTTAGCGTACAGATCTTAAAAAACCAAAGACGAAAAAATGGTGCCTGCATTCTTCAACCATCGTATTTGTAAAATTTTACATTTCTCAGATATGTTTAATGTCGGGACTTTCCCTAAATATATATACCCAAAAGACACGTGATCTCTAAGAGAGTTATAAAAACACTTGCTGGTTCAGGTAAAATGAAAACTTTAAAAATGTCTACCTATGCAAAGATGGAAAAGAACTTATATAAAACGGATCCTCATATTATGAGAACAAAATGTGTCAGTAAGCGGAATTATGCTACAGGCAAAAATTCTACAAACAAAAATTGCATGACACAGCGTCGTTTATTACCAGTAATGGTTGGTTGAAAAGATACAAACATTAGTGCCTCATTACAAAATTACAATTTAAGGGATGCTGTGTTAAATCTCATAATGGCATGGAACAGTTTGAAAGTTTAACTCTAACAAACTACAATGGAGGATTGATTAATCTCAAGCATCTATTGACAAAGAATTGTTATCTTTTTTTAACCCAGAATGAAACCGAATATTTATCGAAAATATTGGAATGCAACTCAGATCGATTTGAATCGGTTTCCAATCGTTTTCGTTAACAGTTAATTACACTCCGAAACAGCACGGAAACGAAATGCGATCGTAAAATCAACGAGTAACGTTCGCGAACAAGCAGCGCCGAATGATCGTAAAAAATTCCCCGACACAAAGCGCCGCTACTATTACTTCAGCGAACCTCGCAGTAACACTCGGCAACAACAGAGGAATATCGACGGCTATGAGAGAGCGCATTCGACACAGTGCATCTAGGGTACAATCTATATGCAAATAACACGAGAGTGTACAGCACCTATACGTATTATACGTGTGCATGTCATTGACATTGCCTGGTTAGGAGGTTAAGCTAGCGTCGCTAATCAATGACCGGCAAGCTGTGCATGGGAAGAACAGGCTGTTTTTACTGAGGACGCCGTGAAATCATAATGGGTGGTAATTCGATGTCGACCAAATGTAATAGGTTTTGAATGGACGTAATAATATCGAGTGGAAACCATCAAGCAATGAGATTTGGTAGTAAGAAATGCAAATTTTATTTTGCTTTAGGAAATTGGTGACCGTTAAAAAGACATTTAAAGAGTATAAATATGTCATATTAGATAGATTATGGATCCAACATAACCTTGAACGTTAAGCTAAGCAATTAAAGCGTGACAAATCAAAAATACACTTTTAAAATGTTTGACGATTCGAGCAAATAAAATCGTTAATCCAACGCATTCTTCGTGAATGTAGATGTTATAAACAATGCACCCGAGCATATCTTCTATTGCATTTTCCTGGGTGCAAATCTTACCGTTACTGATACCCCTTCAGTATTGGAAGGAAATTGTAATTTTATCAACGGTGGTTCAACAAGTTTAGTTGTTTCTAGTGATTGCAGTTTCTTTGTCAACCCTGCTAACTTTCTTCAGAATCCAAACTTATTGCCTAAAAAAGCTGACGGAATAGAGAATTAAATACTGATTGCTACCGAAGCGACACACGGCTAAGTCTGAAAACAAATCGTCCCATCGTTATTGTGGTAGGAAATTTGAATTTGTGTTATACTTTACAATTAAAAAAGAACAATACATAATTGCAGTATACGAGTGAATAATAATGATAGAATACCGTATCGAAAGGTGAAACCGGCAAGTTAAAATTAAAGTTTTGACATAAATTTAATATAACAGCAACATTAACTAAATTTGTTTTAATGGTATTATAATACAAAAATGTTAATGTGACACAAAAAGAGATAAACTTGAAGATTTCGAGGGTAATTTTGGATTAGGCCGCTCCTATTGGCTATAACTATCTATACATTATCCTCTGGTGATTTTCTACCTGAATTGTTGGACTAATGGAATTAATTATGTTTATTTGAATGGATTTAAATCTCAAACTCTTTACTCCACCTCTGGAGTATCCCGGGGACCGAATCTAGGCCCATTGCTCTTTAACATGGATTTTTTGGTATATTTCTGATGCATTACATGTATTATCTTGTATTATTTTGTCCATTCTGCAGAGTTGTCTGTTGGGCGTTTAATAAGTTATTATTATTATTGCTCGAGTAAAAAACATCGCTCCGAACATACGGTCAACAACAAAATATTGGTCCATTAGGTTGGTAGGGTCCGAGTACATTCTCGCAATCCGTACGTAGATAGACCATCATCAGCACGTCCCATTGGAAATTTATCTCTCATTTTGTCGCCTCAACCTGAGGCTACGGCCAGTTTATTAATATTTATTGTAGGAAGAAGAACCCGGTAAATCGCTTTACCAATGCGAACGGCCATTTCTTTAAATAGTATAACACGGTCGGTGCGGCTTTCAGCGTGTCCGCGAGTAAAATGCGACAGAACGCTCGTTAATACATATTATCATAAGTTATTATATTCGCATAGGCGGAGAAGGCAAGGGACGCGTGTGAGTATATGCGTGCCTGTATGTACATACATATGTATATAGAAAGCCAAAGAAGACGTTACGTACGTGGTTGTTGAGGTTGGAAAGAGAAGCAGCGGACTTCATTTGCATGTCTGGTGCTGCGCTCATTATTCTTCTCGGTTAAGAATCGTCGAAGGCAAGCGCCATTGTGTTTTGCTTTGACAGTATGGCGGCCTGAAACGCTCTCCCAAATAAATATGTTATTGCAGATACGTATAATAATTGAAGGAACTTGTAAAATATACTAAAACAAGTGTCTACGAATAATAATTCGACTCACAGCATATTGATAACTGTAGAGTTTATGGCGTCTAAAGTAGCTTTCGACAGCACAAATGAACTCCATTCTGTGTACACCATCTAACAATGGTATCCAGATTGTTTTGGAGAAATAGACAATCTGCCGGAGAGGTTATGGTATTGTAGATCTTAAGATCGTTCGAGGATCCAAATACATTGCAATCCAACTCTTGTAGAATATCATCCAAATAAATATTGAACAAAAGAGGCCCCAAATTCTCCTGGCATATACCAGAGGAAACAGAAAATGTTAAGGATGTATATCTATTGTAGTAAACATAGCATGAACACGGATCAATTATGTTACACTTGGAGGAAAACCCAAACTACTTAACTCAGATATCATAAAGGAATGATCGATAGTGTCAAATGCCTTACTAAAATCGTTATATAGCACATCCACTTGTTGACGTCCATCCATAGATTCGGCAATATACTGTGCTAACTCTGCAAGGTTGGTCGTAGTAGACCTCCCAGGAATGAAACCATGCTGTCGCGTAGATAAACAAGGTTTGACAATAATGTAAGTTCTGTGAGACAGAAGATGTTCAAAGATTTTTGCAAAGTTGGATAAAATATTTATTAGTCTATAATTTTGGAATCATGAACGATTACCTTTCTTAAATACGGGCGTAATTCTACTCTAGCTAGAACTTCACATAGTACTGCATAACAATCACGTGCAAAAAAATGCGGGGATGCCGTCATAACCAGCAGTAAAATTATATTTTAACTTCTTAGAATCTTTTAAGATATCATGTGCAGTAAAAGATCCAATCGAAGAACTACCACTAATGAGATCTGTACCAAGAGACTGGCGCTTCAGTAATGCCTGTAAATCAGACACAAACACTCTAGAGAATTCATCTGCGAAAGTCTGAATAATGTTGTTGGGATCATTAACAGTGGAGAACAGTTTATAACAGTGCAATAGTGTTTTGCAAAATTGTACTTGATATTCTTCTAAACATTGTTTCAAATATAATACTAGCTACCGAAGCTTTTTAAAGTTAGCAAGCATTCATAAGTGAAATTATTCGATTTCTCCGTTAAAGTTTTTAAGAATATGGTAGTAACTAAACATGCAATTGTTAGATATATCCAAGACAGACTCTCCCGTAGAACGAAATGCTGTACAATCAGTTTAAAAGTTTAATTGAAAGCTAATTTTTGTTTTGTTTCTTTTCTTTTTGATCGAATACGATACAACCTACATACATATCTGTATAGGATAAAAGCCGTGGATCAGGTAAAGTATGGTATATGAGGCGAGGAGAGATATCGGATTGGAGAGGAAACCCGCGAAGAAGACAACAAGGCCCAATATGTAGCCGACTGAGATATTGTCCGTGTACGTCGTAAGTCTGACTGGGCACGGCCCCTCATCGTTGTTACAAGGGTCTCCGGCTTCACCACGCCGTAGAACACAACACAAACCAACGCAGCACAACCGAGCGCGAACACATACACACGTACTTTTTTCTTTCTTCTTCATACTCCCATTACTCCCTCTGCTCTTGCATTTTATATTTGTCTTGCGTCTTCTCCTATGCATATATACATACATACACTACCATCCATATTAGTTCGGACATGCAAATAAATGTTAAAAAAACGACAAAATATTCACTCAGTTTTCCAAAAATTAAAAGTTTCATTGCTGTTTATTAATAGCCATTAAAATAGAAGTATTAAAGTAAAAAAAAGTAATTCTAACGAATCATCAAAGAAAGTCCCTTTTGCGCAAGGAATAGCTTTCACAATCCGAGGCATTCGCCCTACTACTTCTTCAAGAACTCTATTTGGCATATTAGTCCATTCCTCTTCTAAAATGTTACATAGGTGGCCTACGGACGTAGGGCATGCTTTAGTTGGATCCTCCTATCCAATTCATCCCGTAACAGGTCGATGGGGTTTAGATCGAGGCTTTGCGGCGGCCATGTCATTATTTGTAATGCCATTATCTCGTTCTTTACCGTTGAATGTTCGTTGTCCTGCATGAATACAAAATTTTCGCCGATTAGACGTTGCCCCGATGGTATTGGATTTTATTGCAGTATTTCTAAATAACCCTCTCTTCGCAAAATACCATCCACTCGTTTCAAGTCTTTTGTACCAAACAAGCACAGAGCTCCTTCCTTGCTTGATAGTTGGTACTGCACAATCCTGCAAACCTAGCATTTCGCTCTTCACACAAAAACGCGTCTTGATTATCCGAACACCTCAAACGTTGACTCATCAGTCCATAACACCCTTTTCCAATCATTCACTGTCCAATCTCTATGCGTTTCTGCCAATTGTAGTCGTTTTTGTCTTTTCACTGTAATAACAGCAATTCTTCTTGCACGGTCGCGATTCATTTCGGCGGTGACTTCTGGTGTTGTCAGTCTCCTATTTCGCCTGCTCAGCAATTTTATACGCTCATCGTCGGCATGAGTATTTCGATATCGTTCCGCATTTATGGAGTCATTAAATATAATCATCAAAATCTTCAGGTGCATACGCGTTATGACTTATTTTAGATAACTTCGATTTTTCGCACAAGAGGACTAATCTAGACGATATTCGATTCTAAAGATTTGAGAACATGTGAAAGTGTAATGACTATTGCTAAATCACCCTCTAATTTTAGAATATAAAGTATTTCACCGTGATGGATAATATTCCTACAATCTAATCACCAAAATCTACAGATGCATACGCATTTTGACATATTTTAGATTCGCAAAAGAGCATAAGGGGTACCCCAAATTCATTTCTCTTCATAAAGGACCTAACATAAACGTTATTTATATATAAAAGCAATTATATTACCTTTTAGTGAAGTTTACAACATTTTACAGGGCGTCCGAACTATTATGGGCGGTGGTGTACACATATTTACACACACGTGCGCGTTCGCAGCAAACACGCCGTTGAGGTAGGCATTCCCGTGTTTATGGTAGTGCATAGAAGCACTTTTTGTTCAATAAGCTATGACACATTGTTGCAAATGCTGCGATATCGTCGTAGATTGGCCGAATACGCCTCTCTCTCCTCTCATTGGCTTCCGCGCGCTCTTTCCAATTTTAATTAACCCCCGATGCTATTGCGCGCACGATCATTAAGCGTACGCGTGTACGTTCTGTATTATTCACTTCTGCGTATCGTCGACTGGACGGGTCTTAAGGACGATGGAGAAGACGAACAAGGGAGTCGGTCTGCGTATCGATCGGAGGTCGCGATTACCTTGAATCTTTTGTGTACCGTCTTAATGATATTCAATATCTTTATTTTTGCAAATAAATAATAAAAAATGAAACCTAGGATATGAACAAGGGATTAACTTCACAGTATCTCAAAACTTATTTACATTATGGCTACTGGTTTCGCAGCTACTTCCTCCTCCGGTTAGGAGACTCCAGAAAAGGACTATAGAATCAAGCAGGTGATTCTATAAGATTTAAATTTTACGTTCTTCTTGAGACATCCTATATTAGCCGTAAATAGTGTTTCTCACTGATCGAGGAAACGTTTAGTTTCGCGTGGGTCGCATTTACAACGACGCGATAGTTTCGCCATCCGACAGTAGTATAATACCGATGTAGATTTGCGCCTCTTGGATCGGCTTACACGTCTAAGTGGCCACGAACCTTCGGTTGTTGCGTCCCGGACCACCGGATAACGATTCTTTCGTGGTTGTAACGCCGGCATTTAACAGGTCGATAAAGAAACGCTTCTGTACTTATTTTCGAAGCTAAGCACGTTAAGTAAATACTATTGGCTTGTTCGGTTTAAAATGATGGTTCGCTGTTGTAGACTAACTAACTACGTTTTAGAGAATATATAATAGCATTGTACATATGTGAATAGCGCAAACCGTTGTACCTCGGTAAAGATAAATTACAATTTCCTTGTAATTACCAACGTTTGTAAAAATGTTTTTCTGAAAAAGTTAATCCCGGTAGGATTTGAACCCATGTGCTCTTCCTTGCCGGTGGAGCGTCTTATTGCTAGACCGCGGGAGGAGTTCAAATCATTTTTAAAACGTAGATGCCCTCTTTACAGCGGAAATATTTTAATCAATGTGATAAGAATATAGCTCAGACTTACAAAAACATTAAGGTTGCATTATTGTCTCATTGTATTTTAAATGTTTTTTTTCAATATACCTTCTTTTAGTACTGGACAGTTACCAAATAATATTAGATACAATAATATGCACGTCGAACAGAACTAATTGTAAAACCAGGGTAATTATAAGGGTAGACAGGGTAACAGATGGCAGCACTAGGCTGATTATAATTATTGCTGATTATTATTAGAGTATTAGTTAGTATCGTTAGAATGAAAAAGTTTAAGCCACACAGGCACTGTATCCAGTTGTTGTGATAATTGTAATAAAATGATGATTGATTGACTCCAATTTTACGTGTACTTTATTATTTGTAGAGGCTGATATTTTTATTTCTCATTAGCTTTATTCATTTTAAATAAACCTAAACCATCTTATCTTTCCAAAAACAAATGTCAAAGTTAAGGGATATACCAAGAGAAACGAAAAATTTCCAGTTCATAGTAAAATGTAGGAATATCTATTATTCCAGGGGTAATTAAAAAACACGAAGAAAAATCCGTATTAAGAAGAACAAGCTGCAATCTTAGTACTACTTATTACAGGTATTATAAAAGGTATACTTAACTGCATTGAATTATTTGGAAAGCCTAAAATCTACATATAACACATCTATAACTCCAAACTAAATTATTTGGTTTTTTAGGTTAGGGTTGTTTATCAATAATTATAAGCGAATTTGCAACGCCGAACAAGGAAACGTCACAATTTCATCATTAATTTTTACATACGTGTAATGAAACCTAGAAAACTTCTGGTATAGTAATATTTTTAAATACAAGTTATACAAGATAAAGTTTACAGCTTATTATCAACAATTTCAATTTTTTTTTTTATATTCATCATAAAATTACGAACAAACTCTAACCATACATTTCTCACGATATCTAAACGACGAATGATTGAAGTTTATCCCTAATTTCGATGCTTCTCTTTAAGCCACTTACTTTTAAAGGTTATGTAATACAAGCTGTCATTTAAATTAAATACGAATTACCAATATTTTCTAATTCCTACACCGCCTGCAGGTTCATAATCGTTTCTAATATCTATTGCTACTAATGAAGCAAAAATCATTCAAATACGTAAAACGGTAATTGCCAAATCATATCTAGATAAGTTACGTCTACGAAGCAAAACTTTCTCTACTATTTTGCATATACAAAAGTAGCCAATTATCTATCCCTTTTGAGTAATTAAAGTAGAAAATACGTACTCCTTTCCTTCAATCGAAAACGAAACTTTTTACCACAGTTGCAAAACGAGCTTCGATCGAATTCGAGTCGGTCGGAGAAATCGATTTTGTAGAAGAATCTATCGGCTTACATCGTGGTCGAATCAGAGCAAAAGATTCGTATGAAGGGTGAACGTAGAAATTTCGATCGCTAAAGTACAAGACCCCGCACAACCTATACTTCGGGAAGCAATACCTCCTCCTACGAGACCGGTTTGGACTCTCGATTCTAATACCAACCGAAACCTACGACGAAGAGGAAATACGAACGAGCTCGTCAAGCGTCTGATGATAGTTTACGTCTTCTAAGAGGACGGCATCTTTAATTTCAGTAATCGATTTCTCAACCCTCAACAATCACAACGAATTTTTTGTCGTAACTAAGTATTTCAAATAGTTCAACTGTCAATAAAGGCAATGGCGGAAATGTCAGTATTTTGAATTATAAATAAATCAAATTCAAAAATCAATCATCAATTGAATTGTTTCAAAAAAATAGGCACTTAAGGATACCGCATATTGACAATCTTCCTTCTTTTAGCTCATTACTTAACCTAACTTGCTTTAGTATTTAATCAATGTCAACTGTGTGTTATACTCTATTTTTTAATTAGGCGGAGTAAAATGAAAAGACGAGTTTACACAATGGAATTTTTCAAAGCTATTTTTTGGCGGTAATTTTAAAGCCATCTTGGATATAAGTTGTAGTTATGAAATTATTATTACAACGCAAATTTAAGGAGAAAATTTAAATGCGAACGCACTCAGAGAAATACGCGATCTAAACATCTATCAGTTGTTGTAACAATATGGCGGCCGGCACTATATCGAATATTGCTAGTGTAATTTTGGCCGAAAACTGACCAACAATTAGCGTTCAACTGGCGCTTCAACTTAAAAATACTCTTTCGAATTAAAAAATAGAGTATAATTGATAATATTAGTAACCGTTTAAACACTGCAATTTAATTATTATTGTTTATAATGGTTAAATATCCTTTTAAGTAGATATGAATTTCTAAACGTACTCGTAATCAAGTTAGTCAGATATCATATGTATCAAATCGGTACGCCGAAATCATATTGATGTACAAAATTACACACTCTTCTTGTTTAAAAAAGGGCGGCATTTTTAAAATCAATACCCTTGCTTGCATAACTTATCGTGTCATTGCTTGTTATTAGAGAACGGTTTGTAATAATATAATGCTTTCTTAGTATTGATCTAAAAAAAGAATCTATGAGTTACTAATACAAACGTTTGCTGAATGTATAAATAAAAGTAAAATATGTATTTATTCGATTCAAAAGGAAATTTATAAATACATTTATACCTCATTGAATTGGCCATAAACATAAAAACAAATAAAATAACAATACTTTTTAAACCAAAATAAAAGAATAATGCAAATGTTTTAAATATTATGAAAAAAAAAGGAATAAAGTAAAACAGATTTAAAATGCAAATGAATAGTATACGTTGTTCTTACAAAAACACAATTTTTGAATAAGTAGTCATTTAATGCCTGTATACATTCTCGTTGTGTTTTGATTACTATCAAAGGAGTGCCGAATTTCAACAATGTTCAACAATAATTGAAAGGTGTTTGAATCACCCGCGCTTTTTGTGTCAGAAAGCTGGCAGCTTCTATAAAGCACAGCGATAATAATCATGATTGCTACTTAGCAACAACAGAGTACAAAGCGAGATATTCCAAAGCTTTTCAATTACTCACATACACCCTGTATAATTTAGACGCTGCATCACCGTAATAAATATTCCACAGATATGCGAAGAATACCTAGATCGCTTACTTATTGACGTACATACATGTTTCTCCATATATGTATAGCGAAATAAGCGGATCGATACTCGATTGGATTAATTCAATTTTTAGTAGAAAACTTTTAAATTTCGATAATCTTGGATCTGGGTCAAAAATGGTTTTTTCAAATGTATATAACGCGATTTCAAGGTCGAAATTGTCATTAGAGATTTAATTTAGACAGAATTAATTTCTCAAAATTTTAAAATTCGTCACAATATCAGCGCGCATTAATATGATCAGTGCTAAGTTTTACTGCAAGAGAAAGATAAAAAATTAGCTATGATAGAGAATTTTGTTATACAAGGGGTATTCGGTTAGAAAGGTACGTTTGCGCGGCACACTGTCTACGTCGCTCCATTTAGTTTTTGCATAGATGGCTGTTGTCATTGCCAGAATGGCAACTGTGTTCTGGGATATGCAAGGCATTTTGCTCATCGAAAAACTACACCAAGCCATTCGACAGAAACGAAGAGGAAGGTTGACGAAAGCATTCAGGTTGTTGCATGACAATGCAAAACCGCACACCTCAAATCAGACGAAGCCTTGGTTTCAGAAACACAATTGGAAAATTATTGTTAATTTGCCCCATAACCCACATCTGGCCTTTTCTGATTTTCATTTGTTTCGGCCGTTGAAAGCTCATTTATCGAGTAAAAGGTTTGAAGACAACAACAAACTTCAAGATGAAATAGGGCACTATTTTAAATATTTGGATCGCACCTTTTACGAAGAAGGTATACAGAAGCTTGTGCCTCGTTGGGATAAGTGCCTTAACATTGGCGGCGATTATGTTGAAAAAATAGCTTGCGATTTTACTTAGTATATGTGTGATTTCTATAACTATAGTAGTTTGTCGGTAATTCACAAATGTACCTTAGTACCTTAGTAAACGTAACTACTTTGGAGAAGCGCCATCTTTTGCAAAAAGAAAAGAAAACCATCAAAGTTTGTCAAAATTTCGTTGATCTTGGATTTAGGTCAAAATTCATTGAATTGTGATTTAATTTAGATGAAATTAATTCCTGGACATCAGAAACGATGTAATCACTGACTGCATCGGGCTGTAAAAGAGGTTGGAATTTTACCATATTATCTACACGTCAAAATCTTTATTGGCATACATATTTTGACACTTCTTGGATGACTTCGTTTCTTTCTCTGCATTTAACAAATTCTGTTAGAACCCAGCAAGATATTGCAATAATAAGAATAATATATTTCTCCGTCGATGCGATCAACAAAAGTGGAACATAGTACAATAAGCGCACCAGCGTATACTACCTACCTGTACGACGATCAACGTTCCCTAGCATAGCAGCGTAGCGTACATTAGGTTCGAAGTTGTCGAGCTCTCGCTGCGAACAAAACATACATATGCATAACCGCCGTCGTGTCATTAGTATTTTATGTGACTGGTCAATGAAGTATGCGTCCTCCCATTGGTTACCTGGACGAGTTATGACGAGGTGAGATTGGCTATACCTGGACTAAGCGCCGCCCTTCCTACCTGCACTACCACCGGCTCTTGTCTTGCTCATAAGTTTCTTTATTACCCGTAGCTCCTCGTGGTTCTCCTGCTATACTACGTATATATATGTACATATACAACATTACTACTACTACTATTACTATTTCTTCCATGCGCACACACGCACACATGCGATTGCGCTTGTCAAGCTCTCTCGTCACCGTTGTTGTTCTTCTTCGTCTTTAGGCTTTCCATCGTCGAGTCTCTGTACGTTCCCTCGTACGTATGCACGTGTGTGTGTGCAGTAATAGGCAAGTGGACCTCTCGCCTGGAAAGAAATTACATGCAGGACACGTACGGGTATGATTCGAACACCTCAATAAATAGACCGTACGCTGGAATGAAAATAGAACGTACGCGAAACTACAGGAGAGGCATAATGAAGTACTTCCACTTCTTCTACGTTGTAGGTACGCTCTCCTCCGTTGCGAGGCGAAGAACCAGTTCCACGTAGCCGTACGACCGCGGCCGTATAGACGATCTAAACATGGCGTACACTGATGGGACCGGTCTAAAAAACAAAGAGAATTCTTTTTCTCCTCTCGAAAAGCTATACGTTCGCATGTACGTACGCGTATAATAGGTACTCTCCATATTTGATGTCGGTGGTGATGGGTACGTGCGCGTTATTATTAAAACGTTGTTGGGTTTCGCCAACTTAAGTAAACGATAGATGGATGGATAGATGTTAGATTGTACTTACCACGTTTCTCTTTCTTTACTGTTGCGCTAACACTAAGTGCACCTAAAGCACCTTATCAAAGCTACGGGTAGTTTTATTGTTGGGATCGCAAGTTGTAGGCTAGATCAACGTAAATGACAAATTATTTTTAATCGAAATACGACCTGGAAAATGTTGGTATCCCCATCCTCTCGGAGACCTGGCTCTCACATCACTTACCCTCTACCATCTTCAACATTCCATAAGAATAATTCAGCTACAGCCGAGAGACTGGCGTATCTATGAGAGAGACCTTTCGGAAACGTTTATCTTTCACCATTGATAGAGACAAGTTATAAGGGTATACTACAGAACATCATTTACTGTCTTTTATGGATTTATTGAACCCATAACACAGCATAATAGCGTTGTAAATTATGATGAGAAACTGTTGAATTTACTATTGAGTAACTGTAATGCTCATGTAGTAGTGATTTAGATCCATTGGTTGCTGAAGACGCTGAACCTTGGAGTTCAGTCGGTTCAATCAAGATGAGTCAACGTATGAATTAGCTATTAGAGGTGTCACTACTCTGACCGCTATCGAGATCATGCGTAGAATGCTTAGGAAAAATGCTACGTAAGCCAAATTTTCTCAGCAGAACTTTTAAAACACTTAATCTTTTGGAGGATCACCAATAAAAGTACCGGATATCCTTCGTTAGGTTAGGTTATCAATCTCCCCACCACGGAAATACGATAATCAATTCATGATAAAGATGGAAGTGATAAATTAGAAATTGTAATAGATTAAAAAAAAAATAATTGACAAGCAAATGCAAAAATGTTTGCGATAACCGCTAAGGTAAGGAAATGAGCTTGTTACACGCTTATACGAGTATAAATAGAATCGACACTGGCACAAAAAGAAATTGACTGCACGAGCTAATTCTAGTTCGTGGTTTGTGATGTCCCTTCTGAATTTCTAAACATTCACGTGCGAATGTCTCCAGATGTTCTCTTTATAGTTGAGGTCCGAACTCCAAACGAGGACGAGATAAACGCTCGCTAGTTTGTTGTAATAGCCGCGAACGCGCGCACAGATACATATACTTTACACCATACACTATACGTACAGATGGTATCTGCTCATCCATCTCGTTGTTGGCAAGCGTCCATAACCACAAAACAATTTGCGAAACACGTTTCGGCAAAGAACAGAACGCCACGCGCTAATAAATAGACATGTGGGCACATAACAGGCACGCTACTATAGCGTTAACGAGATGTGCACCTTTCGAAAATTTGCGAAAAATCGCGTACCTAGGAATTTGCAAAATGATATACCAATTTCAAAGAATTATTCGTACATTAGAACTATTCTCCACAACTCGTTATCAAATTCTGTGCAACGTCTGTCATAGTACATCCCTCTGTTTTCCTTTTATTTGCAGATCTTTTTAAGTGAATTACATACATTTCTGAACAACTATTAATAGTCTCATCTAAGTGTAAGTTAAACAAGAATAATCCAATAATATTCCAATAATTCCAAGATGAAAACTCTTAAAAGAAAGCGTCAAGATGAAAATTACACTGGTGATTTTCAACACTTTCACATACTTTGGGAAGAGCATGAATACAATAAAGTTATTGACTCTATAGGAGTTCATTGTATTGAATGAACATAGAAATTAAAAGGCACTAATTCTCACAAGTACCTTTATTAAAAATTAAGCAACTGGTTTCACGTGAATTTCACACATCCTCAGATCAGTATTCTAGGCTAGACTACAAGAACAGTTTAGTGATCGTTATGGAATGTGAATAACAACGAAATTACAAACAGAAACTTCCTAAAGGAATTGTGCATTCCATTCAAGAAGAAAAAGATAAGGAGAATCATATTAAGTACCGATTTATTATTTGAAATAGGCCTTGTATTAAAAATCTGACACTGTTTAATGCTGCCTCCATAACAGCAATACTTCGAAGCTTGGGTAAAACGTTCTAGTAAGATGTAGGGTATGCAATCCCATCTACATCCCAGCAAACCAAGTATAACATTGAATTATGTTAATATATTTTGAAATAGAAGGCTAGCTAAAAAGATAATTGTTCGTTTGTTAGGTTTTTTCCACTTTTTTATTTCTAATGCTTGTAAAAGATGAGTTTTAGACCTTTATGACATTTATGTGTCAGGCGAACACTTTCCTAATTACTAGACTAACTAGTGTTTGGTTTGTGTGGTTGGAATTTTGGATTGAACTTGAAATTTCTGTCCGGTGATTCGAGTTTTTAATTTTCTGCCGGTCTGTGAGAGTTGGACTCTGCACATTTAACTGAGTTGAAGGCGATTTGAATATGAAATTCTAATAATGTATTTCGAACATTATAACTGGTTAAACAGTAAGTCAAATGCAGGTTGAATGTTGATTGAACGTGACATATTACGTTATTAACTGTGTTAATTTAGTAAAGTACATGTTTAATGTAATAAACGTACATTTGCCTAGCACTAGGTTTATTAATGTACATCATTTTGTCTTTCGTTATATTATATGTTCTGGTTTCTTAATTATTGTCCAAGTGGGTTGTAGGAAGAACGTTTTTCCCACATTCATATGAATACACAGCGACGTTATAATCTTTTAGAATAGTTCATTTTAGTTTACTACTGCGTGTTACAACTATTAACTTGATGAAATGAATGGACTTTAAAGGTTTTATTATCTGTTTAGTGTTGTTTTTGTAGTGTTATTACTACACGATTTTCAATTTTATTAATGATATTGGAAAGTAAGTAAAATTTATGAGTGAGATTATAAATATTAACCCCTCTAACAAAATAATAAATGAAATCACAGCATTTATGACGATAATACTTATTACAAGGAAGGTCTTTTGTAGAGGCAAAATTAAGGATATTTACATCGCCCTCCCACAAGCAGAAGCTGAAGAAAATGAATTATTTATATTGTTAATGTGGGTTGGAAATATTTTGGATAGAATAGCTATCAGAAAGATTTTCACTTACCAAATCATTTGATATTTTGTAAGATTTGTTCCATCACTAAAGAAATTGGACGCTAAAAATGAAATAAGATCTATAGAAATGTTGGTTGAAAAATTAATCATTACATTCAAAGAAACTATGACGATGTTATTGTTAAATTTTAAATTAATAATTTTGTTAGTAAATCGCAGCGAATTACAAATATGGTATTAAAATTTAAGTCTTTAAACACGTTTTAGTAAGGTATGGCATAAAGACAAGATCCCATTTTATTCTTAGCTTATATACACTAGGGTGACAGAATAAAATAGACACCAGGTAAAGCGATATAAATATGTAAACAGCTAATTCTAAGAACGAATTAAGAACCTTCTCTTGTCATTAGGGTAGGGGTGATACATCTACCCCTACCCTAATGACAAGAAGGAATTCGTCATAGTTTAGTATCGTTACAAGTATGCCTCGCTTACAAGGTTCGAGTGATATTAGCGACTTCACCCGGGGTCGCATCGTTGGCCAGAATGAACGCGGCGCTTCGCAACGTGAAATAAGTAAATTTTTAAATATTCCGTTGTCCACAGTTAACCGTGTGACTACACAATCTAAACGCAAGGAAAAAACAACAGTGGAGCCGAGACCAGGCCGTGCCGGACCTTCTGAAAGAAGTACAAGGGTGCTTGTGCGCGGAGTGTTAAGAGAACCGCGAAAAAGTACAGCTGAGCTTGCGGCAACTTCACAGAAAAGTCAGCGCACCGTTCTGCGATACCTCCACAGTGTGGGGATGTATAAAAGGGTGGCAAAGAGAAAACCTCACCTTACGGCGTTTCAAGAACGGCGCCGAATGGCTTGAGCAATCGAAATGCGAACGAAGCCCGAAGAGTTTTGGCGGTCTGTCATTTTTTTAGACGAAAGCAGATACTGCCAATTCAGTAATGGGTATGGAGACGTTCGTCACAGCAACTGGACGACAAATTTTTACATCAGACGGTGAAATACGGCGGTGTGAACATCAAGGTGTGGGGCGCGATATGGTATGGTGGAAGATCGCAATTAGTAATCTGCGACGGAAATATAAATGCGGCAAAATATATCCAAATATAAACAGAAGGACTACTACCGGTATTCGACAACGCCAATTTATCTAAAGAAGACGCCACTTTTATGAAGGATGGAGCACCCTGCCACAAAACAAGAACAACATGGAACCACATGGAAAGAGGAACAGGGGATTCGGATTTTACCATGGCCAGGCCAATCACCAGACATGAATCCGATAGAGAATGTTTGGCACATAATTCAGACAAATATGGCGAAACGACCCCGAAAACCCAGCAATAAGGAAGAACTCGTGGCAGCTGTTACAGAAGAGTGGTTAAATATTCCAGAAGACACCATTAATCATTTAATAGATTCTATGCCACGACGACTCGCAGCACTTCACGCAAGTAAAGGTGGATCGACAAAATATTAGTCTAATTTAAAAATTTTAAAATATTTTGTATATATAATGAGAATAGTATCATTTTTTTAATTAGTAGGTGTCTATTTTATTCTGTCACCCTAATAACGCTGTTAAAGTTTCTGGATTTTGTGATGTCCATAGTTGCTATAGCAAAATTAAATAATTCACGTTTTATTACTAGTAAACAATCTCAATTGTTTCATACTAATTTCAAAACATAAATGAGTAATGAGGCAGATGACTATATATACTTCAAACATTATACTATGTAGTTGTAAATTTTTCTTTTTGTTTTCAAACACCTTTTCTTTTGTCAGATTCAAACGTGCCATGAATATATTATGTATAAACATGCACACATAAGCAAATAACCTCGTTTAAAAAAATATTCTCTTCTTCGTCTTTTGTTTTTTAGCTTCCGTTTTTGGATGAGTGGATAATACTTGCATATTCCGAAGCTAACGACCAATTAATCTTTCATTTCGATATTAGAGTATACCTGCGTAGGCATGTGTTTATGTATAAAAAAGGTCTATATAAATTGTTATGCATGTACATATGTGTATGGAAATGAAATAATGATTTCCACTTTATTCCTTAAAACATCATCCCGTCTATATTCTCTCTCTGTCTCTTTCCCGGTTGAGTTGTCACACGTCCATCGGATCTTTAAATTATATTGCGTTTTATCGTGAAGAAAGGGACGACGATCTCGCCGAGAACAACGTCGAACAGAAAACGGCCATAATGAAGTACCTAGAAGAACAACAAGAAAAAGAAAAGAAGAAGAAGAAACCTTTTCAATATGCAAGAAAAATAAATCTCCCTCTTCGTTGGTGTGCCTTCAGCGAGCCTTTATAATTAGTGGCTTTTTAAACAATGCCCTCCTCTCCGGTTCTGACCATGTCTGCCTCTCCCGAAGACGGAGAGAGAGAGAGAGAGAGAGGGATAAGAGAGTTTATCGATCGCCAATGCATGTATGTGTGTATCAAGTGGAATTCTCCTTATATTCCTTCAGTTTCGTAGGCCGTCGTTTTCTTTTGTTCGAAATCGTGTGACCGACCCGTAAGCGCTCGTTAATTCGATGGGAATTTTACGAAACTACGCGCCGTCTAGCTGCTCTTAATTAGTTATCATTTCACGCACGGGGATATTAATTAAACCGCACATTTCTCCGTCCCTCGCCGGCGTTATTACATAACAGCATCTAATAATTTATCGTCATAGCCGTTTTGCATTGTATCGCGATGGCCGGTAATTGCAGGTTTCGCGTTTACCGAAACGTAATAGATCCGTGTGCCTGGGCATACACATATCTGCCTTCTACATGTATAATGTATCGATGATAGCGTAAATATGAGAAACCTGAGAACGTTTTCTAACATCTAATTATATGAGAATAGAAGTACAACAGCCATTCTATCATCTAGCAGTAATTGATACGTGAATTTCTAGGTTAGGTTCGTTAGCGAAATTCGCAAATGAGGAAACGTTACCAACACGGCTTTTATAAACAAACGTATATATGCATTAGCTGAATGTATAACAGTATTACGACAACAATTAGGTCTTTCATTATTTCTATGTAGTACAAGATGTTATAATATTTCAACATGAAATTAAAACCTGCTCACAATAGTGTTATATTTTTAGCACTAGCTGTAGTGTAACATATTAGTTGACGTGTACATTACAATACTTACTGTTAAACATATCTTTGGAGCCAATTTTCTAGAGTGGATTGACAAATCAATAGCACAGGACAACACCTTTTGTAGGGCTGCTTCGAAAAAAGATTTTGGTAAAACTCGTATATCGTTTTGGTGTAATATTGCTACCTTGAAGCCATGCATTCCCTTTCATTGTTTTTCCATTTGCGGAAAGGTCCTTTGCATAAATCCGACAGTATCGGAAATATCAAATCAGCAAGGAAACTTGACGCGAAGAATTTCAATAATGTAGTATTTCTAATTTCTTGTCGAGTAAAGGTTTTATAACACAAATACACTATGCTAAATATCTTCTCACACGTCTTTATTCTTGGGTCTCACATAAAACATAACATAAACTCTAACCTAAACATAAACCGACCTAGCCAACGCCACCAACTTATAATCACACGGCGGGAAATTTAAATTCAAAATAGACATACTGCAAGAGAAAATTTTTTGCAAGTGAAATGAACTAAGTTGTCATTTCTTACTGGGTATAATATTTCGTTGTTTTAATGTTTATTGCAGAATTTAAACAACAATTTGAAACTATATACGAAAAAAAATACACGTGGGACATAGCAATCAAATCGAATATTTCTGTGAGAACTAAATGTAACTAACTTGTATTCTCTAAACGACTACAACGCAATTTTATTCTGTTTAAACCAGTATTAAACACGCTAATTCTTTTTTTTTATTAAGCCGTATATGTAGGTACGCATCTGCGTTCGGTACAAAGCAGCGCTTACATCCACTTATATCCAGTGCATGTAATACTCACAGACTTATAATTATAAGGAAATTATCGCGATCCAACGAACATGCAACAGTAGAACGTTGTTACGAGGAACGATATGCACCATATGGGCGTCATTTCATTGTTATTTCAGAACGTGGAACATATGTACAGAACGTAACCTATAACCTTTACGCTAAATTTAAAGTTTAAATGCCAACGAATTAACTTGTCAAGTAAATTCAATTGGAGATTTACAACACCTACCCACCTACCTACTAGGTGAAACACTAACTAAATTTGATAATTATCTATTGATTAAATTTAAAATTGTATTGAGGAGATTATGAATGATTGAAAATCTTAATCGATAAAGTAGATTTCTGTTACAATGATGAGTCTAAACATATTTATACCCTTGTTTATTTTATTTCTGACACCAAAGTAATATTAATTGTCGTTTAGGAAGGAATTTTTACGTTATAATATTAATTCATTCAGTTTTTGCCATATGAAAGAAAGCGCAAAAAATAACACACAGGCTGAAAAGTCCCGAGTCTAACGCATAGATGACGCTAGTTTTATTGCAGTCACCTTTCTCTCAGTTTGTACTAACCTTCAAAAGACAGCTGTTAAAATTTCATTATATCCTATTCATTAGTTTGTGAGTTATTGTGCTAAGAGTCACGCTACTTTTCTTATTTTCAAAACAATGGATCAAAAACAATTTCGTGTTTTAATTTTACACTGCTTCTTAATGAGAAAAAATATCGTTCAAACGAAGCAATGGCTTGAAAAGTGTTACGGGGCCTCCGCTCCATCAGAAACAACAATAAAACGTTGGTTTGCTGACTTCAAACGTGGTCGTAGAGACACCGATGATGCAGAACGCAATGGACGTCCAAATGAGGCGGTAACACCAGAAAACATAAAAAATCCACAAAATCGTTTCGAATGATCGAAAAGTGAAGTTGCGTGAGTTAGCTGACATCGTAAAGATATCAAAAGAACGTATTGGCTTTATATTGCATGAGCATTTGACTATGAGAAAGCTCTGTTAAAAGTGGGTGCCGCGTTTGCTCACTGTTGACCAAAAACAAGAACGTGTTGATGATTCTGAGCAGTGTTTGGCCATGTTTAAACGTAACAGACCGGAATTTTTGCGTCGATATGTGACAATGGATGAAACATGGATCCATCACTTCACTCCGGAATCAAAACGATCGTCATCTGAGTAGACAGCAACTGGTGAACCTCGTCCAAAGCGCCCGAAAGCACAACAATCGGCTGGAAAGGTTATGGCCTCGGTATTTTGGGATGTGCGTGGTGTAATATTCATCGACTATCTTGAGAAAGGAAATACCATCAACAGTGAATATTATATAGCGTTATTGGAGCGTTTGAAGGCCGAAATTGCAAAGAAACGACCGCATATGGCAAAGACAAAAATGTTGTTTCATCAAGACAACGCACCGTGTCACAAGTCAATCAAAACAATGGCAAATCTACATGAATTGAACTTCGAATTGCTCCCACATCCACCGTATTCGCCGGATTTGGCTCCCAGCGACTACTGGCTGTTCGCAGACCTCAAAAAAATGTTCGCCGGTAAGAAATTTCGCACGAACGAAGAGGTCATCGCTGAAACTGAGGCCTATTTTGAGGCAAAAGATAAATCGTTCTACAAAAGTGGTATTGAAATGTTAGAGCGGCGCTGGAATGATTGCGTTGCTCTCGATGAAGATTACGTTGATGAATAAAGCTAATTTTGAACAAAAAAAACCGTGTTTTCTTTGTTAGGCCCGAGACTTTTCAGCCCATGTGCTATGTAAGTATATTTAGTAATGATTTTTTTTAGTTTTTAGTTAATTGTAAGAATTTTAAATCTTTTATCTTTAACAGAGATTAATATAGACCCTTGACGCTACGAAATGCTCATTGTATAAAACTTATTGTTATGCTATAAAAAAATGAAACGGAGAAAGATTTTAAAATATTTGAATCTACTTCAGTATAAGTATATATATATATACACTATAACCTCAAAGCAATAATTTAATTTCTACAAGGAACTTTACTTATTTTATGCCTTGAACCTGCTTGTGTAATAAATCACACCTTTCTGCTATATGTACTGCTGATCTTTTAGTTTCGTGAGACTGTAGAGTTGATAAGCCCACATACAATTCAAAACAAAATTGTGTGATTCTTGTGGATTTATTATTATACACTTCGCACGTTCAGTTTCATTGTACTAGTTCAATCATCTTTGGTTTAGATTAACAGTGACAAAAGTGACAAATATTTGTTGAAGTAGGTGTAAATAAAATATGATGCCGAAATTTATAAACAGTTCCTATATTTTATATCTCAAGTACAAAGTATTACTTAGTTGGAAAAACTGTATTTTTATTTTGAAAACAGTGGAAGAAATATTCTCAGAATCTGGTATTTGTTTTCATATTTTGCTGAATCGAGTAATCACTCTTTTGATTTAATATTACCTAGTGCCTATAACTTAAACAGAAAACACAAAATAAACTGTACTCTAAGTTGCTAGAAATGACGTAATTCTGGCGTTTTTCTCAAATGAAATGCTACATAATAGCATAACTTTCACCCATAGACAATTGGGACTTGAATTGCTCAACAAAATTTTGAGAAAATGTAAAAAATTCATTAGTATATTATCTGCAATGTGCTTATATATTTATGTTTTAAAATAAGTAACCATACCATATATTTGACAGTACCGATCCAAATAACCTCCTGTTTAAAGCGTAAACGGCTGATGTGTTAATCTAATTTTTTTTAGTAAACATGCTTTAAAATTTATCAGATATTTTAATCATATTGAAATAAAAATAGATATTTTAAGAAAATTTCGTCATAAATATTCAATTTTTACTCTTTTAAGATTTCCATTTAGCCTAGTCAAAGCGATAACCGTTAATGTTCAATGTTAAAAAGAATGCTGTATTAAAATTTGATCTCTGGTTTGAATTTTTTCCTTGAGTTAACGAGAGGTTTATACGCTAAAAAGGTCCTTGAAAAAGGACATCAAGGATCAAAATGATATCACACCTTCATATACACCACCAAGAAATACTTAGAAGGGTGATAAATTAGCCAAAGAAGCAACGAGAATATCTTTCATTGGACCAGAGCCGTGTTGTGATCAATAAAATGGGACGATCATTAAAAGGGGGCCTTAGATTACTGACAAGGATATTGACAGTTCTGAAATATCATTTAGGTATACAAACTTGGAAAAATTGAAGTTCAGTTATGTCATCTATGTCCTATGTAGATCTAGAGACAACAGAATATATATACAACTTATGGTGTCATTATTTGTTCTCGACAAGAATTTTCCGTGATCACAGGTTTCTTCCAATAATAATAATAATACATAGTAATGAAATAAATAAAGCAACGGTTAGGTAGTTCAGTGATAAGAGTAGTAAGAGGGCCAGTACTAGAATTTCTAACTCTGGTGTCGTGGATTCGAGACCAACGTCCGACAAGTACAATGGCAGAAACACTTTCCTACACCTTAAAGCTCCTGTGCTTATAAAAAGCTAAAATAACATACATATAAACCCGTTGGGCCACTCACCACAACACCAAAAGAAGTTATTTAACTCCAATCGTCTCATCCGATTTGAATATTCAACAAACGACAACTAAGAGAGGAGAGAAACCGAAAGCCTCGTCAAAGAAGAACGGAGCCCTTATACACGTCTCACGATCTGCAACCGAGCAAGAGAGCGAACAGGCAAGCCCGACGGCGTGACTGTTAATCTGCATGTCTCATCGATGGCATTCCGTATTTGGCGAAAACCTGCACGACCCATTGTTATCATTAAACGTATGCATTACATGTATATTTGCGCTGTATATAACTCCGATCTACATTGCTTTGTTATAAGCAATTTATTTGATTATTCCTTAGCGTCGCTGCGCTGGCTAACTCAGACCGGCATATACGTATGTACGTAAGATGCTGTTCTCTTGTCGCTTAAAATATTCCAAGATCGCAGCGCGAAGAAGACTCGGATTTCCAATTCATTTCGTTTTATTTATGTTAACAATCAATATTCTTGGCGTATATTACAGTGCCATCGAAACTGTCAGCATCTCTTCGATATTCATGATAATAGAAATGGTTACGGCCGCTACTTTTCTGCTCGTCAAAGAGAAAACGATAATAATATACGACAGAACACCGAAATATAATCTTCAACGGTGAAGATTCATTAGAACGTACGGATATAGGATTATTTTTGTATCGGTCAACCTTCATCAATCTAAAAATACGACGACGCAAAGAGGCGTAGCCGAGAAACGAAATAAAACCTAACCTCACACAATATTTTATCCGATATCGTTTCCAATTTTAGCATTCGGACAATACCCAGTCGACAATAAATTAACTCAAGTATCTCCATTCGAAGGAGGTGTGCGCATACATGTGTAGGTATATTCGCTTCACTCTCCGATTTATTTTTATGGGTTCATCGTCTTCTATATGCATATTTGCTTGCATACTATTCGGAAGAAAAGGAATCCGTGCAAGGTCAACATTAACATTGCGCCTTCGGGAACATTCTTTTTCTTGTCCGATAGAAGAAATAATATTGCTTATAAGTTAAGAAAAGGGAACGAATTATGACATTTGATGGATTGTTGGAAGCAATTTTGTTGCCTTTTCTTTCATATTGTCTTCTTTCAGAATTATCGGTCTTTCGATTTATAATACTCAATTGAAACTTTACGAAAAAGGATATAGAATAGATATCTCAATTGCACATTAGAATGCTTGATGCAAAGAAAATATATCTGCGTTGAGAACCGCTGGTGTAGGTTATTGAAAATTTTATTCTATAATCAAGTATGTTAACACTGTGTTGACCAAATATGTTATTACACCTTTTCTGACATTTGTGTATCTTATCTATTTGTACCCTACCTAATTTTCACAATGATTGCAAGGACTGTGTGGTTGTATAATTCACGGGTATCGCAGTAAACTCCACTGTATACAAAATTAATTATCGCAGTGTTTTTGGAGCATGTGAACTCCCATTATCAATAGTGTTAACGACTGGTTGTGGGAGTCCACGTGCCCCTGAAACGTTGCATTTCGAATAATTATTAATTTGTATGGAGTGAAGTTTACTGCGATGTCTGTGAACTACATAATTTTATTTATACACTTAGTTCCTCTTAGAATTGTGACATGTTCATTGTTGTCGTTAATGCTGACACAAGGCTGTCGATCAAAATTGTACACCTTAACATACGTACGTATGTACATACACATATCTAAAACGAATTAATTTTGGCCCGCTAATGTCGACACTCCGCATAGGTATGCAAGATACATATACGCGCATCTATATGCCAATCGCTAAAAAAGAAATCGAGAACGTCGTCGTTGTCGAAGGTCCAAAATTATACCTGGACAATAATCTGGGGCATATTTAGGACGACAATAACACGATACGGCCGCACACAATACATGCCTTACCGATAGTACGCCGGACGGAGATTATAGCTCGATGACATTACAATGACATAAATATAGATGCTGTTTGTCTTCGTTTCTGCTGTACCTCGCTGGCGGTCGATGATGTAATGAAAACCTACCTATAGCTAAGCGCATATCGCCCGAACGGGAGCATTTGGAGCCATGCCTATTCGGTGGTCAATTATGTCGCCGAGGAGATCCTGTACGTCCGCAGGTAACCCACCAACCGATTCCGAGGATAAACATCTCGCATTACACGCGTTTATACGTTGCGTATTGAAAGGAAAACGATGACAACGACGGGAAATAATAGAAAGAAAGAAGAACGCACGAAACAAGTCGGTATAGTAGACGACGGTTCCTCGACAATTGAACAAAGAGCGCAAATATGGGGACAAATTCGTTGCGGTATGACTACGTTACGTGGGCAAAACAAGAAAGGGCCATAATGGAGAAGAAAGACTCTTTAAATACTTGTCATCCTCCAATACCATTACGTTTTTAAAGGATGATGGGCCCTCCGGAACGGCGATAGATATGAGAAGCAAAAGGAAAAAGAAGGCCGGTAATTATATCGGTACCGTTTCGATGTATTGGAATTTTTCACGTTTCAAGATTTGTCATTGCGATAAAGGTATTGCCCGTTTCTGTACCTACTCTTCTATATTATTAAAAGGTATTTATTTGCCAAACGAAAGATTCTCAACAATCGTTCTGTCAATGCACTTCCCTCTCTGTAGATAACTATTTCGCCGCTGTTTACTTTCCTATTGTGTAACGAAGAGCGTCTCGTTTTCGGATCGTAATACAACGGGATTAAAACTTGTCCTACACGCACTTCTCAATTACTCACAGCACCGTACAATTAGAAGACGACATTGTTACGACATTTTTCTTATATCAGTAATATTAATATTTAAAGCAATCTCAGCAAGCAGTATACGGACTTTAACGCACACAGAAGACATATCCTTTCTTCTGGAATCATCAATTATTTCGGGAGTAAGCTGTTGATCAAATGGCGGAACGAACAGATAAAGGTTAACCGCTTAAAAACCGAGCAGCAAAACAATTTGTTATTAGCAATAGGTATTTACGCGGACAGGAGTCTAGATTGAAATAATCATGAGGAACGACTTACAACAAGGATTAGGATACTTCGACGGCTTTAACAGTAGAATTAACAGTGCCATCCTTTAATGGGGCGGATCAATAACAGCACGGTAGACATTCTTAAAACAGAAAGAAACAATCAGAGCCATGAAGGAAGTCTGCTCAAGAAGCCGTTTTAAGTAGTTAGCAAAACTTTGCCATACTTAGTACCTATCGTTTCCCATTCTTAAAATCATGATTTAAATACGAGGACCACTTCTAATTGGTTCTTTCATTAATGTTTGTGACATTTACTTAACTAAAAAACAAACTAAAAAGACGCTTGTAGGTCATATCTACATAATATCAAAGTGTCGTTGTGCTGTGGCTAATTCTTGAATTGCGTATCTTGATTGTTGATAAAAATGCATCTTTTAGAACAAATGACCATAATAAAATGCCTCCGGAAAAAGAGCATGACGCCCACTCATTAGATATGAAAAAGATGAATGCAAGATGGGTGTGCCAAATGTTAAGTACTGATCAAAAAAGAAATCGGGTGTAAGCGTCTTTTGGAAAGGTACCAAGCAAACAAAGAGAACGTTCTTAGTCGGTATGTGACCATGAACGAATCATGGGTGCACCACTACGATCCCGAGACCAAAGTGCGAAGTAGAGAGTGAAAACGTCACTGTTCTCCTCCTCCACGCAAATTTAAGATCGTGTCATCTCCTGGAAAGGTTTTGCTATCGCTGTTCTAGGACGCTCTAGGAATCATCCTGTCTGACTATTTGGAAAAGGCAGCATTTCAGGAGCCTACTGAGCACAATTGATTTTTAAATTGCGAGAAACGCCGAGAAAAGTTAAGGCCCGGTGTGCTGTTCTATCAGGATAATGCCGTACATCTGGTATTGATATGGCGGCTATACACCGAGCAAGCTTTGAATTAGTGGAGCACCCGCCATATTCGCCAAATCTGGCTCCTGGTGATTACAGACTGTTCTCCAAATTAAAAGAAATCTTACTTAGGGCAAAATGCTCCAGTAATTACGAAGTTAAGCAAGCTGTAAAAAGGTGTTTTGCAGGGGTCTGACAATTTTTTTTCCAGGAGACTGTTGAGATGTTGGAGCACCAATGCATTAATGTAGAGATTATATGAATTCGAACATCTTAATCTAAAATCGTTCATTTTGATTCTAGCTGAGCTTATAGCATTATTTTCAATGTTTTTCATATAGCAGTTAATAATACACAATTGTTTATGCATAATCGTACTCGTGACCTTACTTTTATTTTGAACAATACGTCTAGATTTTGGCCCAAATTTCCAATCCCCATAGAAACATTTAACGAGAATATCTGGAAGAATGTATGTGATGCAACTAGTGACAATTCCTTTACTACACACCTACGACTATCCTGTTTTGGATTGCTTAACAGGATCTCAAATACGGGAAGTACAAAATTCCTGGATCCATCACTTCACTACAATCAAAACGATCGTCATCTGAGTGGACAGCAACTGGTGAACCTCGTCCAAAGCGCCCGAAAGCCCAACAATCGGCTGGAAAGGTTATGGCCTCGGTATTTTGGGATGTGCGTGGTGTAATATTTATCGACTATCTTGAGAAAGGAAATACCATCAACAGTGAATATTATATAGCGTTATTGGAGCGTTTGAGGGCCGAAATTGCAAAGAAACGACAGTATATGGCACAGAAAAAAATTTTGTTTCATCAAGAAAACGCACCCTGTCACAAGTCAATCAAAACAATGCCAAACTACATGAATTGAACTTCGAATTGCTCCCACATCCACCGTATTCGCCAGATTTGGCTCCCAGCGACTACTGGCTGTTCGCAGACCTCAAGAAAATGCTCGCCGGTAAGAAATTTCGCACGCATGAAGAGGTTATCGCTGAAACTGAGGCCTATTTTGAGCCAAAAGATAAATCGTTCTACAAAAGTGGTATTGAAATGTTAGAGCGGCGCTGGAATGATTGCGTTGCTCTTGATGGAGATTACGTTGATGAATAAAGCTAATTTTGAACCAAAAAAACCGTGTTTTCTTTGTTAGGCCCGGGACTTTTCAGCCCATGTGTTATAATACAAAAATGAATATACATCGCACAAATTGAAAAAAATATATTCGTCGTCAGTATTAGGCATCTTACTTTAATACATACCTAGTTTAATTTTTTCTTTAAAAGCAGGTATATTATAATAAAGTCACTGTTATTCTTACTGTATTGTTAGTGAACATTCATCTTGAAGGGAAAGACGTATTGTTTCTACGTTACCCGATAGCTTGTACAATTATAGCAAATATTATTTGCTATCGTTTGATTTACAAAATCGTATTCAACTCGCCCCCGCATATGCACCTCTATAGACGGGAGCGTCCACCCTCCCGTGTAATTTATACGTCCGCTTTTAATTCTTCCGAAGAACGGTACGTCGGAGTTATTGTCGGTTACTGCCGGACGATAGCATCGACATATGGCCGTACTGCGCGCGATAGTCCCATTACTTCGCCGCGTCTATTACCCTGCACATTGACTAGTATTGACTGGTTATTATACCTTCACCTATAGAACCTATTATTACGTCTCTATGTGACGCAAGCGATTTTTTCCTGCTGCCTTCAATTCGACCCGAATACCGAAAAATGTGGGTGATGTCGCCCCTCGTGCAATAAGCGGTAATAAATTAGGAGGGTGGTTTGGCAGAGGTCAATCGTGGTATCAATAAAAATTATCCCAATATGTAATCGTCTGATGTTTGGCCCACATCGTTTGCTCTATTTTAGGTGTAGGTCAACAAAAAGAATGCGTCGCACTGTATGTATCTTTTAGCGCATGTAAAAACAAATCATCCGATTATTATTTGTAGAGAATCTGTACTGGGAATTCTTATCAACTACCCTAAATGGTACTGTAGCTACTAGCTTCCTCTATCCTGCCAGAATCGCTTATACTACACCTTAATTTTGAATGTTTGCTAAATTCATGAATTGAGTTACTTTTGAAATAGAAAATTATCACGGACAAGCTATTGCAAACCAATAACTGTATTAATTACAATAAGGCACCTATGACTAAATTAGTCATCTTTAGGATTAAAGATCCAATTGGTTACTTTTGATCATCAACCAGGATCAAATTTTTTGATTGGAATTGTTGTAAGGTTTTTGTTTTATTGTTTTTTTGCCGTTGGTAACTCCAATTTCAGTTTTTCTTTTTTTGTTTCTTTCCTTGAATTTCTCGGCGTTTTTCTTTGTATGAACCTTCCTCTCCTTTTTTGTCTTTCTGCTCATCCTACTCTTTTTTCCTTTCTTATTTCTTCTCCTTCTGTTTTTCCTTCTATTCGTTGTGGCTGCTCTTCGGTTCTTGACCTCTTTGCCGTATAGCAAGTTTGTAGTAATTGACATTTCCATCACGTTGTCGTAATCTTCTTCACTTTCGAGAACCGAAGGGTAGTAACAACAGTTCTTCTTGTTCCTTTTCCTTTTTATCTATTCTATTTTCTATTCCTTTTCTTCTCCCCCAACTGCTCCTTTTCTTTCTTTTTCTTTCTTGCTCCCTCTTCTTTTCTTCTTCTGCTCCTCGTCCTTCTCTCTTCACTTCACATCCTTCCCTTCACCTCCTTCTTTTCTTCCTCCTGCCAAGTTTTTTCTTCCAACTTTATTTGGAAAATTTCGGTAATTGAAATTGATTAATCTAATTTTTTTCCAAACACGTTTAAGTTTGTTATCAGTAACGTCTATTCTTATTGCTTTTCTAAGGCTAAAATCCATCATCTCGAACGTTGACAAGTACACGTGTTTGCAAACTTTGATAAATACAAGTGTAGAGGAGCTTCAGATAATATTTACAATCATGAGTATTGTTCATGTTTCATACGTGAACATACCTTGCGATTTTCTTTTTAATGGCATTCGGGATCGCAGCCTATTTTGCCACTGTTTATTTAGTCGTTTATTATGTAACCTTTAATCTTTATTTGCTATAATTTATAAATCTTGTATTCTACATAAGCAGCCATTACAATATCTAACATAACTCTTCTATACTAGTTAATATAACTATATTAATCAAATCCGCTAATCGAGTCCCGTGGATAAAGTAGAAAACCTTATCTAACAGCCACATTTCTTGTTAAACTACATAAAAAGATAAAACTATTTACCAAATGTAGCACGGATGTACATACATCCGTGCTGTATTTGGTAAATAGGAAGGAAGAGGAAAGAGACAAACTTCACATCCCGGGGTCTATCAACATTGCTTAACAGAAAACATTAAGAGGAAACAACCCACACTGGTAAACACTTAACCTATCTGGATTAAATTGTATCTTTTGTCTCATACGTTCGTAGACATACTAAGGAGCAACTTTAAGAAAAAAATGATTTAGGTCTTCTGATGAATCGCCGCATGTATCTACAAGTGAATACCAAGTATTTTGATGGAGATGAACTAGGAACTAACCGTGGCTAAAGTTTTAAAAAGTTAAAAAACTTGACAAATTGTGTTGTTTATACCAACAGCTTGATGAAGATGAGGAGCTTTGCGAATTCAAGTACTATATATTGTGAACAGATCTTCTACATACTGTCGTGTATATTATTGTATTTTCTCTAACTGGGTATGTAAGACCTGTTGAAAATAAACTAAACTGCATCTCATTATATTTTATTAAAAGATGATTTGCCTATACTATCATTGTGGCGCCTGGAATTTCGATGTTAGAATGGCTGGTGTCAATTCTCATCAAATCCTTCGTATGTATCAATTAATTACGTCGTCGGGATGTACCTACAAGAACACAGATCTCTTCCATATTTGACGTCTTCCGTCTATTTCCCGTAATGAAACCGAATTTCCTCCTTCTTCAAAGCATCGACGATAAAATATAAATAAAAATAAGGAAGATTCCAGTTCTGCTCGTTCACACATCCGGTTCATCCCTTCATCTCGACTAAAACCGACCCCCTTACTTACATATCTTTCCACAGCGCGCGCTCTACCCACCACCCGTACGCCTTACAGCGCATACCACCCAAAAATAACACCAAAAACTCGTTTCCTAAACAAAAACCGTCGCCCGCATCGCTTAGATAAATACGGAAATATTTTGTAAATAAAGGAGAGGAATCTCCGTCTCGCTCCGATACAAACGGGACGGCGGTGGAAGTCAGATAGAGAGGAAGGGAAGAAAAAAACGGCTTAATGATTTTACGGACGGGTGGTGGACTATGAGCGCCGTAGCGTTATTTCCCCCATCTTTTTAATATGTACGACGTATTTTCGTTGAACATCCGAAAAAAAGGTCATTAAAAACGTCAGACATCAGACCTGATGCGTGCGGTCGGGCTCGTGTTCGACGATAATTTGTGACGTTCGTCCCTTTTTTTATGTTAAATCGAATATATAGGTAATTTAGACTTGTCATAGATCCGCACATGTTGTAATAGCCTTTAATGGCAAAAAAAAATCCCTACTCCTATTTGACAACAGTCGACTTGATCTGAAGTTACCTTGGTGCATTTGTAGATTACTAGACGTCTGTACAAATCTGTCAAACACCGCAATCTAAAGCTAGTTAACGTAAAAACTGGACTCAATTCCAGTTCATGGTTGTTCAGGCAAAACTGAACGATTATTGTAAGGTGTTTAGTATTATTGTAGACAGATAGTCTGTCGTCATTCAAATATTCGTAGGATTAATATCATTAAGTATGTTTAAATCTTAGAATTATTGGAAATTCCGGCATTGTCCCTATTTATTGTATCTTCTTAGTATTTATTAGAAGATCTCTAGTTCTCATTTAAGGTATTACTGCTGGGGTTTCTAAATACGATTGTGATATTATCGGTAATTATCTAGAATGTTCACTATTGCAGGGGCACCCAGGTAGTTCTCTAATTACCGATAAGACAAACCAGGGTTTATGTAAACTAAGCGCAACACAATTTGAAACAGAGTACATCGTGAAGCTGCATCAAGGAAAGTTATAGTGTTAGATACAATATTAAGCAACAGAGTATACGTGTATCTCCACCAAATCAAGTTATATAGTTTTATATACAATATTTAGATGTGGATAGAGTTTCAATTCGTCGATGAGCGGGTTAACTCATCATTCAATGTAATAAGTGTATCTTGTAACTAAACTGTAAATATAGTGTACATATTGTATTTACTAGTTTAATTAACAACGTGTTACAAAGAAAAATACAACTCCTTCAAACCAGGAGGAGTTCAAACAATGGGTGACCCGTAATTTTTGACTACTTTTTCAAACATATTACTTGGTATATGTACAATGGCTGGCAGATGGTTCACATTATTATTTCTCGAAGTGACACATCTAAGAAACTTTTCTTGAAGCAATTAGTAATAGTTTCATGACGTACGTGACAAGTCGCACCGTCCTGTTTGAAAGAAAACATTGTTTGAATCATTCCACTGGTCAACACACATTTTGGTTTCTCCGACTTCTTAAGTGTAACTAAGCATTTTTTTTTTGGATGCAACTAGGAATAAATGCCAGTTATTTTTGGAACCAGCATATCAGATATATCCTAAATCAGTTCGTATTTTACCGGCACCACGACAAACAATTATTTTATTGGGCGGTGTAATACACCAATCGCCTTTATTTGGTTTTAACACATGGGCTGAAAAGTCCCGGGCCTAACAAAGAAAACGGTTTTTTTGGTTCAAAATTAGCTTTATTCATTAACGTAATCTCCATCGAGAGCAACGCAATCATTCCAGCGCCGCTCTAACATTTCAATACCACTTTTGTAGAACGATTTATCTTTTGCCTCAAAATAGGCCTCAGTTTCAGCGATAATCTCTTCATTCGTGCGAAATTCCTTACCGGCGAGCATTTTTTTGAGGTCTGCGAATGACGATCGTTTTGATTCCGGAGTGAAGTGATGGATCCATGTTTCATCCATTGTCACATATCGACGCAAAAATTCCGGTTTGTTACGTTTAAGCATGCCCAACAATGCTCAGAATCATCAACACGTTCTTGTTTTTGGTCAACAGTGAGCAAACGCGGCACCCACTTTGAACAGAGCTTTCTCATAGTCAAATGCTCATGCAATATAAAGCAACTACAGCTAACTCACGCAACTTCACTTTTCGATCATTCAAAACGATTTTGTGGATTTTTTTGATGTTTTCTGGCGTTACCGCCTCATTTGGACGTCCACTGCGTTCTGCATCATCGGTGTCTCTACGACCACGTTTGAAGTCAGCAAACCAACGTTTTATTGTTGTTTCTGATGGAACGGAGTCCCCATAACAGTTTTCAAGCCATTGCTTCGCTTGAACGGTATTTTTTCCCATCAAGTAGCAGTGTAAAATTAAAACACGAAATTGTTTTTGATCCATTGTTTTGAAAATAAGGAAAGTAGCGTGACTCTTAGCACAATAACTCACAAACTAATGAATAGAATATCATGAAATTTTAACAGCTATCTTTTGAAGGTTAGTACTAACTGAGAGAAAGGTGACTGCAATAAAACTAGCGTCATCTATGTGTTAGGCCCGGGACTTTTCAGCCCATGTGTTAGATAGACATCAGTTTTCGACAAGGCTTGTTTCAAGGATTGATCGAAATTTGCATACCGTATAACGTTAGATTAAAACATCTTTGGGCGTTGACATGAAATCAATACAAGCGATTTTGAGTGAATATTTGAACGAAAGTTTTACAGTCGTTAGATTCACGGAAATTCAAAAACTGGGTCGTGTCAAATGGAAGAGGTCGGTCAGTCTATTGCACTCGTCTGTTTTCTTGGTTTTACTGGATATGTGCCCGCTGTAGCTTGAGAGTTTACATTGGTTGCTGTATGACAATTTGTTTGCCGGAAGTTGTCGATGAAGTAACGATGAAATGATAGAAATTAGTGAATTATTCTTGATCATGATAGCTGACGACAACGTTAGTTCCCACTCCTTTTATTCCTAAACATAGAAAGTGATGAAGGATTGATAGGAGCGTATGTCAAAGTGCCGTTCCGTTACATAGTTGTCAAAGACGTCCTCACCAGTTCTCGTAATGTTACGTATTACGTGTATGCTGATTTTATAGAAATCTGTGTGCTTGTCATTGAAATTAAGCAAGAGTTTTAACAGATTTCTTTTGCTAAAGATGGCTTGATTGAACCACATTAACGGTCTTCGTTTTGGAATGTCTTTGCTTATTATCGTTTCAGAATTAATTCTCTAAAACTTCCGCTGCTGACGCTATAAAACGAAATATGGTAGAAATAGTGAGATATTCATCCCTTAACGCGTGTATATGTAAAGACTGCAGCCTGTTTCCAGCTTTCTGACAGAAACGGAAGTTTGTATATTGCTCTCTCCGATGGTTCTCCTTGTCATTTCGTCCGTCTTCTGGGGTACATCTAAATACGGTTGCATGGTGCGCGTGTGTGTGCGTGTATATGCACGTGTATGCGTGCCGTATGCGAGTGCGACCATTTGTCTGTCAGCCTGTGACCCTCCGCAGATAAATATATCAGATGAGAGTTTCCCTAATTCTGGTGTCTTTCGTTGCAGGCATGTATACGTAAGCGCGGCGCGTGCTTTTGCCCGGGTTTTAGTCTGTCGACGACGATGGCGCTGATGACGATGATGTCTCATTCTTAGCTCGCATATAGGAGCGACTAACGCTACGATATGGTGCGTGCGTGCGCTCAGTGTCGCTACAGGAGTTGTTTCTCTTTTCGGTCTATTTATGACGTCCCGCTAAATTACCTTGACACTAACGAAGTCAACGCACAATGCTCACAAGAGGACGACGACGGTCGGTCGGTCGCTATATTTAAACGCCTGCACATTATGGATTATATAGTCTATGATTCTCCGTCATAGGACCTTATAGACAAGCTCCTCCGAATATGCAGAAACAGAGTAAAATGAACTTCCTTCAATTAGTAGTCAACATCCCTCATCGATAATTATTACGTTATTTTTAACGCTGTTGCCAAACCGCATTATCGATATCTGTATATGAGAAGTCACTATAATATAGTTACAATTAAGAAAATCATATTACGTCACCGTAATGTCGACGTAGTATACGCGAACAAAAATCATCAGTAATAATCAATAATTTTACGTCAGTGATGGAAACTGTTGAAGAAAAATAGTAACAAGCGTGAAGTGGAAATATTTGTATCGTGTTACACTGGTGCCTGTAGAATACGAACTGATTTAGTGTATTTGATAGATGTGCTGGTTCCAAGAGTACCTGGCACTTGTTCTAAATTGTCGCTCGAATGTAACATGAGCATCAAGGTTCATCAGCTCCACAGCCACTTAGATCGTTTTCCAGAAAACTTATGTGATTTTAGCGAGGAATAGGGGGAAAGATTTCACAAAGACATCAGCATTATGGAGGAAAGGTACCAAGGAAAATGGGATACCCGTATGATGGCTGATTACTGCTGGAATCTTCAGCGAAACTGTTCCGGTAAACATCACGCAAGGAAATTTTTAACTGATAATTCAAAGTTATGTATGCATATATACTTTGTATCAATTTTTTTTGTGTTTCAGTTAATAGTTACTGAAGAGTAATATTAAAAAAGTTGCGTACATGATATGTGATATAACAAATCTAACGGCATTTTTGGATTAGGCATGCCAAAATTGCTCAATTACACCTCCTCCGAGGCACCAAAATGTGTTGGTCAGTATTATCGTACGGATTATATTGTAGGAAATGCTAATATTTATGCTAAAAAATCTATTTTCCTTTGATCAAATATTGCCTATCAAACATAGCGATATTTCTTTTGATACTCTGCCAAAACGTCCGTATTTTCCGTGAAGATATTTTCCTTACGTCCAGTAAGTTCAACTCGTGAAATAAACGTCCATCATGGGTGCGTTTTCAAAAAGAATACAAATCTAAAAACGACGTCGTAATCATCCCTGTAAGCGTTCGAAGTATGTATGTATATAATAATGACAGATTGGCAAGCAATTTAAATTATTCATCCCGATCGGTTCGCACTCTCCAACCGTATTGCTCGGCCTAAACGAACAAAGCCTGGATGTACGCACGGCGCGCGACGAAAGTTGAGCGGCAACAACCAGCTCGGCAAATATTATCGATATGGAATTATAGGCGTTGCCCCGGCTCATAAACGGAGGGCGGGGATTATGAGTGAGCAACAAGTGCGTTTTATTTATGAATGTATGGCCACGCCTAACTGTCATAACCGAGGTTCGTGGCTGGTTGTATCCTCGATACTTTGTCATAGTTCGCGCTTGCCCAATCTCCCCCTTCTTCTGCGGATATTATCCCCACTTCTTTCATATTCTCATTTAATATAATATTTGGACCTATGCCACTAGTTGTGCGACGGGGCTCTACCTATAAACACGGGCTTGGTGTACGCCACTGAACGCTGAATATACTGTGCCTACGCTTTGACATCTTCGTTCCGGTTATGCCGTTTTAGTGTTCCTCAGTTAGATGTTCGATAATGCACGCTTTTGTTGAGACGCTTTGTTAGTATCTTAGTTAACTGGGCGTATTCCGTCGGTTCAAACGGTCTTTGTACTATTCGTAAACTGAAAGTAATTCAATGTTTAGTGGAGATTTTTTAATCCACCTTTCGTTTATCTTTTAATCGTACGGATGTACGAAGACTTTATGTCCGACTGTTGTATGTTTTTACAAATATTTCGAATGTTATTTCGTTAAATGCGAGCGCTTATTTTCGTTTATGCGGAAGATGTTTCTATTTTAATTCGTCAGCTTAGTTATAGCCGGATCGATATGGTGTTTTTGTTCATCGTATTACTCGCGCTATCGATCGAGCGCGACTAATGCGGGACGCGCGAATATATTACTTCAAAGCAGTGCGCTGTAGATTTTCAAGACGTTCTTCGATTCCGATATCGATACAAACATCCGTGCACCTGTACAACGTATCAATCTTCGAAATAAATACTATCTGATCGCTAATTGGTAAAATAGAAAAGTAGTGGGGAATATCAGACGAACGGCAAATTCTTTTTCACTTCCCAGACGGTCTTTAATTAAGAACGAGTGAATTCAATTTTCCACGACGTTTCGGCATAAATTGGATCGAATGTACACTACCATCTATATTAGTTCGGTCACGCAAATAAATAAAAAACAAACGAGAAAATATTCACTCATTTTTCCAAAGCTTAAAATTTTTATTGCATTTTATTAATAACGATTAAAAAATAATTCCAACGAAAAAGAAATAAACACTTCTTAAAGATTCCGTTCATCAAAGAAACTACTTTTTGCACGAAAAACAGCTTTCATAATCCGCTCCACCAGTTTTCCAAGGACTCTCCTCTTGTAAGATGTTCCACAGGTGGCCTATGGAGGTAGGGCATACTTTTCGGATCCTCCTGTCTAATACGTACAGTGTTCTTGCCATCAGGAAGGAGTACGGGATGAATTGGACCATAGCACAACGGCTCGTTGGGGTTTAGATCGGGGCTTTGTGTAAAGTGCATTATCTTGTTCTTCATTTAAGAAATTTTTACACATCACTGCTGAGTGTTGGGTTCGCTGTCCTGCATGACTACAAAATTTTCGCCGATTAGACGTTACCGCGATGGTATTGCACTTTCTTGCAGTATTTCTAAATAATCCCCTTTTCGCAAAATAGCTTCGATTCGCCTCAAGTCTCCTGTACCGGCGTAGGAGAAACGATCCCAAACAAGCACAGAACTTTTTCTTTGTTTGATAATTGGCTCTACACAATCCTGCAACATTCTTTAGCCTTTCGCTCTTCTTACAAATCGCGCCTTGATCCTCTGCTTTAATCTGTTACCATTTAGCATACTCCTTCCTGCATAGATGACTTTAATGGCAAGAACACTGTACGTATTGGGATGAATTGGACAGGAGGTTCCGAAAAGTATGCCCGTGGAAAATTTTACAAGAGAAATGGCTTAATATGCCAAATAGAGTCCTTGAAAAAGTAGTGGAGCGGATGCCTCGTATTATGAAACCTGTTCTTCGCGCAAAAGGGAGTTCCTTTCATAAATTTTGAATATCTTCTCGTTTTTTCTTTTTAGATTTATTTGCGTGTCCGAACTAATGGTAGTGTACATCCATCATAGCGTAACTACTTCCGTAATTTAAAAATTACTCAACCAATTTTAGAGACTTGGTATATATATATAATTACACCTTAGGAAAGGTACCAGCAAGCGTGTAACATCAATCTTATAATTTCACTAAGTAACGCATGACACAGTAACAATATTAATACATTTCCTCGTATCCGTTTTCAGGTAACATCTCTCCATCGCTGCACGAGGATCCTATAGGCATTACCAGCCCTCATCTAGCCGACATCTCAGCTTATCCGGGCGCTCTAATGTGTCCCCGCTGCCAGGAGCAATTCACCGACGTTCAAGAGTTCCTAACGCACAAGGCGGAATGCTCGATGAAGGCGAAAGAGCACGGCGAGCCGGCGCACTCCGATCCCGAAGATATGGTCGTCTCGGAGGACGACGACGATGACGACGATGAGGACGACGAAACGGGAGGCAAACGTCTGGAGCGAATACGTCGGCATCACCAAGACGCCGCTAACAATAACAGCGTCGAGGGGGAGAGATCTCCGGAGGAGGAAACGGGTGGCGGCGGCGACGACAGGGATGGCGGTAGGCTAGGGGGGTTTCCATTCCCTTTACCGGCGACGGCGAGCGCGGCCGCCACTGGTCATGTCACGCTCGAAGCGCTGCAAAACACGAAAGTCGCCGTAGCTCAATTCGTCGCGACGACGATGGCTAACAACGCCGAAAACGAGGCGGCGTACAAAGAGCTCGCCTTTTTACAATCGACTCTATTCACGCTCCAACACCAGCAGGTCCTCCAGCTGCAGCTGATCAATCAATTGCAACAGCAGCTCTCGATCAATCGATCTAAAGCGAGCAGTCCGGCGTCGTTGACGAACGAAAACGACACGGAACCGATCGTCGCCGAATCGCCTCCTCCGTCGCAGGCAGTTTCCAGAGAGCCGACGCCTTTACTACCGCCTCCTTCCACCGCCCAATCTACCGCCGGCGTCGGTATTGTCGTTGAATCATCGCAGCAAATGCCGATCCTTTCGGAACCGTCGCCGTCGTCGGAAATGACGACTTCCGTCGCCGCGCTGCCGCCTCAGATCCAACCGCCGCTCTGTTCGATATCCTCGTCGTTAGCGTCGACCATCATAACGCATAATAACGAACCGCCTCCGTCGCTAGACGAACCGAACACGTTGGAGATGCTGCAGAAGAGAGCGCAAGAGGTGTTGGACAATGCGAGCCAAGGCCTGCTCGCTACGAATCTGGCGGACGAACTGGCGTTCAGGAAAGGCAAATCCCCGTCGCCGTACGATTCGAAAGGCCGAAACGAACCGTTCTTCAAGCATCGCTGCCGGTACTGCGGAAAGGTATTCGGCTCCGATTCCGCGCTCCAAATACATATCCGTTCGCATACAGGCGAACGACCCTACAAGTGTAACGTTTGCGGAAGCCGATTCACCACCAAAGGTAATCTTAAAGTTCACTTTCAACGGCACAGCGCAAAATTTCCCCATATCAAAATGAATCCCAATCCGGTCCCCGAACACTTGGACAAGTATCATCCGCCTTTGCTGGCGCAGCTCGGTCAGCAACCGGCGCTGTCGCCCGGCGGCCCGCCGCCCCATCCCCCACCGCATCTCGGATTCCCGCCAACCCATCCGTTCCCGCCGACGACGATAGCGCTGTATCGGCCGACCGGTCCGCCGCCTCCCGAACTCTTACAAAACACCAGACTACAGCCGTCGCCGCATCGGCCGCCCGAACCTTCCAGATTGTTTCCCTCCCATCAACTGTTCAACATAAAGCGGGAGGAACAGGAGATGCCGCAGAACCTCACGAAACCGATACGATCGCCGACGCCCACACGGGAAAATCTCAACGTCTCCGACGGTTCGGAGATCAAACAGGAGGCGAACGAACAGATCAAAACTCAAATGCCGCCGGATATAACGCCGAAACAGGAGATCGACACGGACAACGAGCAGCAGGAACAGGAACCGGAAAGGTTCTCGTCGCCAGGACCGTATCACGACGAATCGAGCATCGATAGCAGTAAGTTCAGCAACGAGGACATGCTGGGACAGAGAAGTCCCGGCATGGAGCGATCGGAAAATATCCAAGACGAACCGGAAAATCTATCGCAAAAGAGCAATCCGCTGACGGGACCGTTGAACGTGATCACCACTCAGAGATTGTCGGCCAATTTTCCATTTGGCCACGCATCGTCCCCTCCTAGTAGTACGTCGTCAGGTACGGTACCTATACGAAATAAAAAAAACAATTTGCATTCAGTAACATTCGTAAGAGATATCATTCCTGTCCAATATATTAGGGCCACTTGCTAAAATAGCGATTTAGTTAAAATATGTAACGAAAGAACCGTTTATAGACATCGTCACAACGCAGCCAATGTAACACAGAGCGTGCGTTTTCAAAAACCTTTGGATGGATTTGGCCATGCTGCATGATACCCTATCGTGCATAAGTGTGTAAGAGTCTTCGTTCGGATCTAAATCATTGATATATGGCATCAAGGTATCCTCCAATGTATGCTTATATTGGTGTTGATTCATGGTGCCTTGGCAAAAATAGAATGACTGATATACCATAACTGAGTTCTACCATTTTGTTGTACACTAGCTTCACCAAACCGTTCAGATGAACGTCGTCTAACAAATTTTCTTTCGGTCATGACTTCTACTTTTTGAGTCATCGCTGTATACGATCTTTAACGAAAAGACATTGTTCGAAAAAAAATTTTTGCTTGATTTACATATTCATTTAAATTATTTTGTCTTACCTTTTATTCTCTCCATTTCTTAGGTAGATATCTAGGGAACGTATTTAGATAGGTATCTGCAAATTGTCCCGTTGGAAGGCCCAAAAGCTAAAATTTATAAGGTGGCCCTAATAAAATGGACAGAGACTGTGATTATCTTTTTCTTACTTTTTGTTTTTAATTTCTTTGGCTTTCTTGTTGCAATAATAATTCGTTAATTATTTTCCCAATTCTTTTTTTTTGGCGTTGTAACTGTATATCTCATTCCTTGCATTTTTGAAGATACAATGACATATATTTACGTTGCAACTTAAGAAAACGCTTCCTTGGTGCTTTAAAATGTAGCAGGTGAACGAGGGTTAAGCGTGACGTTACAGGTGGTCTAGAAAGCTTACAAAACTTCTCGCAAATATCCAAAAAACGTGCTCACATTCTCTGAAACCATCGACATTGGGCCTATGTTTCTAGAGATTTGAAACTCTTGTATTACGCTAATTTTATCCTTTCTAACTTGCAGGTAGTTTAGGTCCGTTTCCTAGTACGCCTCTCGCCGATCCCGCTAAAGATCCCGCCATCTACACGAGCCTGTTACCTCGGCCAGGCAGCAACGATAACTCATGGGAGAGTCTGATCGAAGTGACAAAGACGTCGGAAACGAGCAAATTGCAGCAGCTGGTCGATAATATCGAACATAAGCTGTCCGATCCGAACCAGTGCGTGATCTGCCATCGAGTGTTATCCTGCAAGAGCGCGTTGCAAATGCACTATCGAACTCATACCGGCGAACGTCCGTTCAAATGTAAAATCTGCGGAAGGGCGTTCACGACCAAAGGTAATCTGAAGACGCACATGGGCGTCCATCGCGCTAAGCCGCCGATGCGAGTGCTGCATCAGTGTCCCGTATGTCACAAGAAGTTCACGAACGCGCTCGTTCTTCAGCAGCACATACGCTTGCATACCGGCGAGCCGACCGATCTGACGCCGGAACAGATACAGGCGGCCGAAGTGAAGGATTTCCCGTCGCCGGGCGCGTTTCCGCAACTAAATTCCATGAATCCATTCCTAAGTCAGAACTTCCAGATGCCCGGCCTGTCGTCGCTCGGACCGGCCGGTTTCCCGCTGCACATGAAGCTGGATATGGATAGGGACGTCAAATCGGAACAGGATTATATGGACGACGACGACGAGGAGGACGACGACATGAGCGCCTCGGATAATCCTTCGGGCGCCTTTTCGACGACCGCGTCGCCGCCGGATCATCATCACGCGAACATCGGCCTGAACGTAAACGCGAACATCGCCATCGGACTCTCCGGATCGGGACTGAGCTGTTCCATCGAAGATCTATGCCATAACAGCGGCGTCGGTAGCAGAAACCTACCGCCTATCTCTCCCATGCAGAACGGCGAAAAATCGCCAACACGATCCGGCATTACGAGTCCGGGAAGCGTCGATATCCGATCGTCGCCGAATCAAATATCAACAACCGTCCAGGTATTTCATTATTCAAAGTTTGGATTATCAAACATTTCCGGGATTTGGATGTATACGGGTTTTACTCGAATACGTCACATAGTATATACTTTGCCCTCCTCCCTCGTTAATTTCTATTATGGATCCCGATAACTGGGTAGTTCACGTACTAACATAAAAATCGTCAACTTCAGGTACCACGCCCTCCATCCTCACAACGGATCAACAGCCCTACGCCGTCAGAATCCAACTCGTTAGGCGCCTTGGACCTCACGCCGAAAACATCTCAACCGCCCATATCCAGTCCGGGACCCGTCGCGCCCGGACCGCCATCGTTATTCTCGTCCTTCGGCCTTTTACCACCTACCCAGGGTAGCTCGCCGCTGATGACGTCGGCGTTATCCTCGCTGACGTCATCGGTACTGACGTCGACGAGCTTCAGTCCGCTGCGGTTGGCCGTCGGTCCCGCCGGTAAGTGAAAGTAGGAACCGGTTCCGGACGATAAAGGCTAATTTTCGATTATCAGTTAGAGGAAACACCACCTGCAATCTCTGCTTTAAGACGTTCGCCTGCAATTCCGCCTTGGAGATCCACTACAGGAGTCATACGAAGGAGAGGCCCTTCAAATGCAGCGTATGCGATAGAGGGTTCTCGACCAAGGTAACTAAGTACACTGATGTACACACAGCTACAACTGCGAACGTATACGTGCACGTGCCCGCATACTGGTATCGGGAAGCAAATTGGCAACGGATAGGAATGCGCAACGAACAATTTTTCGATATCTGTACTTACATCTGTAATACATATAAAAACATACATTGCTCTATAAATATATAGCTAGAATAAATACAATTGCAATCGCGTCTGGTCCAAAAGAAGAAAGTAGCTTGCAAGATGGTAGTAATTGTAACAAAATTGTTGGGCGCCCGCGTAAACGAATTTTATAAAAGTAAAGTTTGCCCCCCTCCTTGCCTACATGTTATTAGCTGCAATATTTGATATGTCTACCATAGAGTGATGCATATAACACTACCTAACACACATTTTTGTGCCTTGGATTTTTTAAGTACAATGAAGCAATTTTGGGGTGCCTAATCCAAAAATTCCGTCAAATTTCTCCTATCAGATTCACTCTTTCTGCCCTCTTAAATTAGATGTAATGTTTTGTTACGTACGTAACTTTTTTAATATTACTTTTCGATAACTGTTAACTCAAGCACAAAAAACATGGATAAAGGTATTTATTTAACAAAAAAATATGCAACTTTCAATCATCAATTCAAAATTTCCTTTTATAAGATTTCCTTGCGTCAGGTTTACCGGAATAGTCCCGCTAAAGTTTCCAGCAATAATAGGCCATCATGTAGGTATCCCTTCTTTCTTGGTACCTTTCCTCCATAATGTTGACGTCTTTGTGAAATCTTCCCCCTGTTCCTCACTAACATCGCCTAAGTTTTCTGGAAAACGATCCAAGTGGCTGTGGAGGTAATGAATCTTGATGCTCACTTTACATCCGAGGTCGTGAAAGTTAGAGAGCAACTGTTCTACTAATTATTTAACGGTGAAATTTATACGTATGAGTAATAAATTGTATTTCAAAAACTAGAGCTGCTACGAAGAGATACCAGTTATTTTTGGAACCAGCACATCAGAAATACCTTAAACCAGTATTTTACAGGGACCATAATAAAAAAAAATTTTGTTGGACAGTGTAATTAAGAAGCAATTGTCAATTCTATTTATTTACTTACTTTCGCAAATAATTTCATCAATTTCTTTTCGTATCGTTTCGCTGCAAAACGGACATTTCTTTTCCAACTAAATTAATTCTTTCATAAACACCTTCGAAGCTTCGAACGCGTTAAAAATCCAGTCTATTCTTGTGCCGGTGTATCCTACATACGTACGTACATATACGTCTACAGACACGTTTCTTTAAACATCACACAATAATAACATAACATAATCGAAAGTTAGTGGCGGTAGTAGTAGCGGCGATAGCAACGAGGTTCTAACGTCGGCAGCGATGCTCGCTAGTGAGAGTTGGCGACATCACTTGTCTCATCTCGAATTAACCGTTGGCGGCGAGCCAGCCATAAGTTATGTCAAATGTCTGAGTGGTTTATTTTCGATTAAGAATTTCGATTTTTTACATAGCCGAGAACTCGGCTTTCTCTCCCCCATCCTCCCTCTACGCGTAGCTGTGCATTTAACGATACTGTCCGATCTCGCGCATTACATTCTAACACTTATTATGGGTGTACGAGGAAAGTATATTCAAATCCTCGTTTTCGCCGTCTTTGATTTATTAACACTGTTCTAGATAATTAAACCTCTTATTTAATTCAATACGCAGACTTCTACGGTCAGAGTAATAAACGAACTACTTCAGGAATAGGAATTTTTTCCATGATGATTCATAAGACAAATAAAGGAGACGGACATATATTATGCGTAGAAAATTGTCAAAATTGCAAATATGATACTTTCGTTTTTCTCCTACAATTCGGTAAGCTTCGCGACAAATCAAAACCTCTGTTTGGTCTGGCAACTTTACCGAATTGAAGCTTATACTTTGCCCCTTACAGCAGGGGAGTAACCTAAAGTGCCTTGCCAATTTGCAATAGAGTATACGTACGCATTGTAGAGATGCAGCTCAAACCGGCCAGCGTGTCGCCGTAATCGTGGCTTGAAAATGTCGCGCTTTGTACTTAGTTCGTACGGTGTTACGTCGTTGTATATAGAGTGTGTCGTATGTTTTGCAGGCAGATGAAGACTGCGTATGCGGTCAGAGGCGTATCCAGGACGAAGCGGAGCGGAAAAGAAAGCAGCCGCAACGCAAGAAAATCCCTTCGGTTTTTCCATTGCCGATGAGCCCTGGATACGCCACTACTGCCAATTCTCAACAACGGAGCAGCTCGCTCGCGGTAAGAGCATAGACACGCGCGAGCGCTCCCAAACAGAATACCGATGGCGCTCATACCCGTGTCTTTTCTTTTTGCTTGCATGTCTTCCGTCTCGTCCGTGCGTCTATAGGGCAACATGAAGCAGCACATGCTCACGCATAAGATCAGGGATATGCCGCAGCACATGTTCGACAAGCCTCCAATCGGACCGGACGGGGAGCCGTCTAACAATCAGGCCGGACCGCTCGCCGGCCAGCCGCAGACAAATTCCCAATCGAATCAGCCGCAATCGCAACCGCATACGCAGCAACAGCAGCCATCGCCTCAGCATCACCACCATCAGCAGCAGCAACAACACCAGCAGCAACCGCCTCAGCCGCCTCCTCCTTTATTGCAGCAAACGCTACCGCCGCAATCACAACCGCCGCCGAAAGAAATCAAGCCCGAGCCGGACCTACCTTCGGCAACGCACCTTTCTCAACCTCCTCAAATGCTGCCTCAGGTGCAAGACGGCAACAACGTCGAACCGGTGAAAAGGGCGCCAAAGGAGAACGATCATCCCCTGCCCAAACGGCCACCAAGTAAGTATTGTTGTGAATCGAGAAATGTGTATTTTGTGTGTAAAATAACCAAACAAGCAAATAACGTCCGCCGCCGAATCTAAACGAGATGAAATACAAAAGAAAAGAAACAATTTCTACGTCATGATTTTAGGACTATCATCGACCTTTTTATCTCTCTGTAAAACCATTTCCAACGTTACTAAATTGTGTCGAATCGTACGTGTGTATTCATCCCCCGTGACAATGGACTTCAAAATCGGTTTTGGATCGTCTCCACGCATGTTTAAAAAGCGACCGTGCACATTCGACTCGACGTTCACGTTGGAGAGCAGAAAGAAGTCGCGGAACCCATCTTGCACCGATCTTAGTCATACCCAAATGGTCATGGAGAATTCGACGAATACTTGTTTCGGATATGTTTGTTATTACTGTTAATTCTTTCACTTTCAAACGGCGATCATCTAGCACTAAATCTTCAATAATTGAAATTTATTGAGTTATCACTTCAATTAGTCAACCCGACCGTTCAACATCTTCCAGGGATTCTTGCCCCAAAAGGAAACATTTTGCGCACTTTTTCACGGTGGAATACGAAGGAGGTGAATCACCGTAAACCACCCCGTCTAAAAGTTGTTTTGTACGATTAGGCGATGCGCTTCTTTTGTTAAAAATTTAATGACCGCACCGTCAGACATTTTCATGCGCTAATCACGTTGGTTGGCTGGCTGGCTACTAAAAACTACTATTCCTCGAACTGTCATATTTATAGCGTAGAGTTTGCATATAATCCGGTCTCTAATAATCACATTCACATGTTATTGTTTTCCAAATAATTTAATTCTATCATACATTTACAACACAAGTTATCACATCATTCCTAGTCAAACGGCGAGTTTTACAGAAAGATAAAAAGGTAGGGTCTTGATCGAGACGAAATAAGATCTCTTTTCTTTGTATTCTAACGAATTGACTGTCCCTATTTCTTTCCCTGTTTGTACATATGTAATACCAAATTAACCGAAACAAGACGTTTCAGAATTTCGATAGACAAAATTAAGCTAATCTAGTTTTTTACGCGTAGGAAATATGAAGATTTGGCGCGGTCAACGCCTTCTCGTCTGCGACACCACTAGGAACACGTTATTTTTCCATAACGCCCCAACCAAATTCTTCCTGTTTTTAACTGCGTATTTTGATTAGGTGTAGATTAAACTATTATCTCAGTTATTTACATATTTATAAAAATATATCTATTACTTCGAGGGGAACAAAGGTCTAATTTTAAAACAACAGCAATGTACTTCAACAAAACGGATACATTAAAATTAACAACTACAAATAGAACCAAATGATAACTGAAAATTTAAAAGGTCTTAAAAAACTTTCCGAATCGTAGTAGCCTAATGTGTGACAAACTCATAGATTTCATCATCAATGTCTTTAAGCGTTGCCCTGCACTTGGGCGTGATCATTTTCGTTGTACAAAATGCAGACTCGCATAAATAAGATGTCACAAAAGCAAGAACATACAAAATCCTGTTCGTAGCGGAAATTGGTAATCCCAAAAATCGAGATATCCACCCATTTCGATATATGTCGCCTTTAAAGATGTACCAGGTGTATGCACAAGTTTTTTCCGGTTTAACTAAGAGATGGCGCAAGTGAAAAGTATACAGCGTATTAATTTGACGCATATATCATTTTGTTCGTCGAACATTTAAACTACAAACACACACAAGTTATTTCCGCCAAAAGGTTTATCGTTCAGTAATCATGTCGAGTTTCATCCATGAAAAAGAGTATTTGCGGCACGCATTACTTTTCTTATTTAATCAAACGAAAATGGCTGTTGAAAGTCGCCGTTTGCTGGTAGAAACATATGGTGAACACGCTCCATCGATTAGAAACATGTAAGACATTCGATAATTTAAAAGTGATGATTTAAATATGAAAAACAGTGAGCGCTTTGCTAGACCACAAAAATGCGAAGACGATTGAATGATGACCCAACTCTAACAATTACCACAAGCATTATATTTGTGACAAGAAACAATCAGCAGACGTTTACGAGCAATGGTGAAGATCAATAAACTCGGTAAATGGGACCCAGACGATTTAAATGAACGTCAAATAGAAAATCGTAGTCACCTGTAAAAATGCTGCTTCAACGTCACGAAAGGAAATCGTTTTGGTATCGAATTGTAACGGGTGACGAAAAATGAATTTGTTTTCCTTTGTAGAAGAAAAAAACAGAAAAAAAGTATGCATACACCTGGTATTGGATTGAATATCGATTTCATCTTTCTCGTTAGTTACCAGTTTAATTCACAAAACTTGCAATAGCATCTGAAGATGTATTGCTAACGATAACGGTATCTTCCCACTTTGCCAGATTTCGTTTCACGGAGCTAAAATAAACTTTTTGCTAATGCTGTGCGTCTTCCTTTTAATCGCGACTAATTCTTTTGCACAAGACTTTTATCAGATACATTTAAGTACTTAGGTATGCAAATTTTTCCTGGTTAAACAAAAGATGCCAAAAGTATTAGATTGGTTTCTGGATAACATGGTGACAATGTTGTTCTAAATGAAACTTGTTGGTACCATTGACTGATTTGTCAGTGTTTCACCACATATAACACATTTCGGCCATGAATAATTTTCTTCTGCAATTCGAGTGAAGTCAAATCTTAAATAATTCATTATATTTTCGGTACGTCTTTGTAAATTTGTTTCCAGAGGATTTCGCAGACGCAGCTTGTTCTAGAATTTGAATAAGGATCGAACATTCCAGACTCAGATAGAATTTCATAATTTTCTACGCGTAATAATAGTTTCAATGCTAGAATAAGAATAAACTATAAATTGCATCGGATGCCGGCGTTGCTTTAACGAAAATCTGTAACATCTTACATATTTAAATACGAATTTTAATTCAATCCAAATAATTATTGTAAGCAAGCATTGCAATTCTTAATTCTAACTTCGTAACTCTTTTGTTTCCCTTCATCCCTTCTCTATTTGGCCATGGACATATATATAAACGTATATAACTATCTAAAACTTCGTGAAAAGTTACTGATGTACCTAGTCGATAATGTCATACGACGGTGCTATATGCAGTGACACAGTGAGAATGATGCGGTGCTATATAATTTGGTAAGAAGCTGAAAATGTTAAGTAAAATAAATATATTATATCTACTATTCTTGAAATGCATTACAATCTGGTTAGAATTCGTAATACCTGCTCGAATTAGTTTTGTTTTATTTTTGTAATGTATTTTATGAATAGTAGATATAATATATTCAATTTACTTTTCCCAAACATTTTCAACTTATTACCAAATTATATACCGCTGCATCATTTTCGCTACATACGTAATTACATAGTAATTCATTTGTCTGACTGTATTTGTACAAACAACACCTATCTACCTATCCTATTTCATCTCTAAAAATAAATGATTGTGATTGATTTGCTTGCAACTAACTTAGCTGGTTGGGGGCCTCATGTGTGTTTTGTGTGTGTGTTTGCAGGCTTGCAGGCCAATAAACATTTGTGCCACGTATGCAATAAGAACTTCTCGTCCAGCTCGGCCTTGCAGATACACATGCGGACACACACGGGTGATAAGCCATTCCGATGCACCGTTTGCCAAAAGGCCTTCACCACCAAAGGAAATCTCAAGGTAGGAAAAGGAATTAACACCTAAACAAATCCTAAGACGCTGCCGCACTCGTAGATGTTGATGCTCGTTCGCTTCACGCTGTTCGCTATCGCTGAAATTATTATTAAAACTAACCCACAATAATTTGACTGTATACATATTTGGAACAATGTCACGTATCTGTACAAAGAAAAATCGTAACGTTAAAATATACTCTGTATGTGTTATATTCCCAAAATTTGTTCAAAATAAACTCCCAACAGAAAAGAACGAATAGATTTGATTTGCAAAGTATAACCGGAAGAAACTTATCGGAGCTTTATTTCTTTTATTTCACGAACGTTTAGGTTCACATGGGCACGCATATGTGGAGCAACGGGGCATCGCGACGAGGTCGACGCATGTCACTCGATCTGCCGCCCATTCCCATGACCCCCAAGGATTCCGAATTTCTGCAACGGAGACCCGATCTCTTCTACCCGTACCTCCCGGCTCCATTCCTTAACGGCATGCAGCAAAAGGTAAGTGTACAAACAACATCTCATGTACCTACCTGTTTATGTTCACTCATAGATACACCAAATGATTGTAGCATGAAGAACGTTTTAAGAAGTTTCCACGAAATCACAAACTGGGTGGCATCTATTAAATATTAGAATCATTAAATGTTTCCACACTTGTTTCAGTCAAATAAGTACGGTGTGCGGAATAAATACTTTTTAAGTAAAACGACCGTTCCATAACGACTAATATTATATTTGCAAATTTAAACTAATCCTTTAGACGACTTCATGAATCTTTCGACGCACCTTTACAAATTTGTCTTAGCATGAGAAAATCTGCTGCTTTCAATTTTTCCAATTACACTTTCCTTGTGAGAGTAAACATCATCCACAATTTGAACAGAATCCACAAACGATATCGAATCATTTAGTAATTTTCCAATTCCCTCCGCTAGTCCATAGTACTTCTTGCGAATACTTTCTAATCACATTCTACATGACTATCTTGAAACATTTTCTGGCATTTCTTGGTAGCTTTGGCCTGTCACGGACCGAATTGTAAAACTGCCTTCTTTACATCATCAAAATATTAGCGTTAATACAACGCAGCCTTTAACCATGTTCCCCGACACGTAGTAATTGGCTGTGGTGGTTCAGGCATTTTGAGACACAGTTCGTGAAATATTTTTGTACGTTTTAGTGACTTTAGAAATACTGCCATAGTATGAGCTATTAGAGCAGTTACTCGTGGATAACAATTGACCACGAGGTTTAAAGCATGGATTACCACCCTCTGAGTTGTTGAAACTTGAAATTTGTTGAATGCCCACAACGCCAGTTTTAAAATTTTATCGCTAGTATATTTTGCAACTTTTTTGAAAGCAAGTGAGATAGGAGATGACAGTTCATGACAGTCTTCCGTTGTACGTACAATCACATTCACCACAGAATCTTTTTGCTGATGGGTTGTTTCGTTCACACACAACCACAATTTTTTATCTCTCAATTCTGCTTGAATTCCTCTTTCAAGGCAGTCACGAGCAGATGGCATAAAGTTTCTTAACGATGTCCGACTTGGCAATGTATAATCCGAATACTTGTTGCAGAAGGAGACAAATGCTTGTTGGTCTAGTAAAGTGATCGGTACATTACATAGAATAAAGCAAACACCTATATCAAATAATAAACGAACTACTTCCGGAATTGGAGCAGCACACTTCCACCTGCTGATACACGTCAAATAGTTGTCGTACTTTACGCATTTAATTTTATCGCATTCGTATTAAATCCGACGTATTCGCTACTACGTTTTCTAGTTTATTCGAAATACGCCGTTTCCGAAACGTACCTAAATGCGACGCTTTCTAAGTATGTGGGTACCGACAAGCGCTCACAACCCCCAGTCGAATAATACTGAACAAGCGTGCTTCGATACGGGTACTCGATTCTCCGTACCGCGCGCTTCACCCCTCCACGTTGTTCTCCGCACGGCACTGAAAGTTGCCCCTTTTTGCCGAGACTAGTGATAGATGAAAATGCCCTTCTTCTATATGCTACACATAATTTAAAAAAAAAAGCTTCGAAGTTATTATGAAATATTTAAATTCTTTCACGCAAACGATATATCGCATTTATATCTATTTCGCGCCATGTAATTCTTCTTCTTTCCTTTTCAGCTAAACGAGATCTCGGTGGTTCAAAATCCGCAAAACGGACTGGCGACACCTGGCGGTAAATACAATCTGCTCGGATTCGGCTATCCGCCGCCCGAAGTGCTGAGGTCGCAGGCGAACTCTCCGGAACGGCCGCCGTCGAGACCGCCCAGCCGCGAACCGGAGCGTCTCTGGGACCTGCATTTCGACCGAAAGGCGAACAGCGAACCGCCAAGGGACGAGCTGTTGCCGCCGAGCAGGGAAGGGCTCGCCGCCTGAAACACGATAGACGGCGAGAACAACAACCCATCCTCCAACATGTTCCTAATATAATTAAAAATAATTACAAACACACACACACACACGCTATAATATAACATAATTTGGATGGATTGAGCGAAGCGGAGTCGAAGAAGCGAGGAGAAGAACAAAATCAGTTCGATACTATATTTATGTTTGTATGTATGTGTATGTATGTAAAGTTCGATTGGCGCTTTACGAAGGATATTCGCAAGCTTTCGAAACGTCAAAATCGTCAGATTGTCTGCGAAAGATCGTAAAGCGCAATCTATACGACGTATGTACGTTTGTAAATGTATTTTGTAACTAGTCTACGAGTGGATCGGGGCAATGCATACTGTGATACATCAGCTGTAGGGAGCGGCACGTCCGGCCACTGAATACCGCTGTGTTTTTTCTTTTTTTTTTTTAATTAAAATTAATATAACTTAAATTAAAACGCGATTAAAGTAGAAGAGAACTAATCATAATAAATTATTATCGAATAAAGAATAAAATAGATAGAAAAACAAGATTCAGAAAAAGACACGTACCGTGAAAATTATTATCGTATCAAGAATGTGGACGTTATCACATCTCCGCGAAAAATAATCTATAAAATGAATACGAAAGAGGAAGAAGAAGAAGAGAACAATTACACTGAGTAAAACCTGCTCTTACTCGTTATTAGTTTTGTATTATAGTATAAATATTGAAATATAATTATTATACATATTATATATAAATTAATTATTTACTATGTAACGTTAAAGTATAGCTTGGTATCGCGTATAATGTAATAATGATGTCTAATGTTATCATTGTATGATGATCAGGATGATAACAGTGAATTAAAAATGGTGAACGTACACATATAATTTCTTATACCGTTTGCTGTGTTATATTATACATATTATAAAGTAAAGAAAACATAAAGGGATGGATAAATAAGTAAAATTATCGGAACGAGATATGGAGAATTGTGTTAAATAAGTAATATATATATATATATACACATTCGGAAGCCGTTTCGAACAATGGGCCTTCTATCCTATAATAATAATAATAACAATATACGAGGTAGGCGTCATAAATTCTCGGCCTGATATAGAAGAAAGAATCTCCCCTAACTTCTATACATTTATTACAACGATTAATTAAGAATTTGATGCGCATGTAAAAATAATCTCAACTTTCACGTTCCATAACAGCTGCTTCCAACTCACTGTCGTACTTGAAACGAGGTCTTCTAACGTCTCTTTTTTAACTTAGAAAACAAAACAGACTCACAATGAGCCATATCCGTGCTGTACGGTGAAGGTTCCAATTCCTGAAAGCCACATTCGCGGATGGCAGCTTGTGATGGACGGAAACATTGTCGTGTAATAATCGCACACCTTTTGTCAATTTTCCACGACGTCTTAGACGAATAGTGTCCCCTAATTTATGCAATAGAGACGGATAATATGTGCCGTTCACAGTTGTATTGCGCGCTTTAAAATCAATCAGCAAAGTGCCCTCCCAACACCAGAATATTGTGACCATCATCTTTTCCGTCGATTGAGCGACATTCGCCTTTCTGTGGCGAAGTTCATCAGGTCACCGCCATTCCATGCACTACCTTTTCGGTAGAGGATTGTAAAACAGAACCATTGTTGCATCACCTGTGATGATGGACTCCAAAATCCGTTTTGGGTCGTCTCCACACATGTTAAAAAATGACCACGCACGTTCGACTCGACGTTCACGGTGTAGAACAAAAAGAAGTCGCACTTGAACTAATTTTATTCACATCCAAATGGTCATGGAGAATTCGGCGAATACTGTTCTGGATATGTTTGTTATCACTACTAATTCCTGCACCTTCAAACGGCGATCTTCTAGCACTAAATCTTCAATGATTGAAATTTGTCGAGGCGTTATCACTTCAATTGGTCGACCCGACCGTTCCGCATCTTCCAGGGATTCTTCCCGTAAACAGAAACATTTTGCCCACTTTTTTACAGTGGAATACGAAGCCGATGAATCAGCGTAAACGCCGTCTAAACGTTGTTTTATGTGATTAGCATAACAGGTGTATGATCTTCTTTTACTAAAAATTTTATGATCGCGCTGTATTCAATTTTCATTACTTCAGACATTTTCATGCGCTAGTCACGTTGGTTGGCTGGCTATTAAAAACTACTACTTTTCGAACCGTCATATTTATTACGCAGACCTCGACGGAGTTTGAACACCCTTATACCTGTATAAGCCTGTCAGGTTGAGAATTTATGGCACCTACCTCGTATATTATCTTCCTTGAAAACTCCGACCTGGAAAGGAGCGGCTTCCGAATTCGTAATCCTATTTGTGTCCCATGGACATCGTGGCATTGCCAGTATATCTTTAAGCTTTGTATCGGCTCTTTTATCGCCCTCGCTGTCCTCTCGCCCCTTCCCCTTCCACCCCGTTCGCACTATGAATCTCCTCCCATCCTCATCCATTATCTCGTACATACCTTCGTTACTTTTTTTACACTTTGTACATAATATACATTTATATATAGTTTAGACCACTTACAGTTTTTTTTTTGCGCAAAACAGCAGCTGTACATGTTATGTGTTGTATAATTTGGTAATTGTTGAGAAACAAAAAAGAGAACAAGAGAAAAACTAAATACGAACAAAACTCAAGTAATGTTGATGGTATTGCGATGACGATGATCATGTAGCATTATTAAATGTTAAGTAATATACATATGATGTATTTCAATACACACCTCCACTTACACCACACACATCCCAACAAACACACACACACACACGAAACATGAGGCATTCTATTATTACTATTACTATATAAACGAGATAATCCTTGTACATATTAATATTATACATAATAATAATAATATAGATACTACTGTGGTTACTTATGAGACTGTAAAGAAAAAATAAAAACAACATGATTGTATAAACATTATGCTTAAAAAGAGTATAGTACTTATATCTCGTCTTTATCCTGCTCTGTTGTAAGAAACTTCTATCCGAAAGCTCACCTCTCCCATATAAGGAATCGTTTTCTCGATCCTCGCCCTTATTATTTCCTTTTTCTTTCTAAAACTCTACCATACATAGATATTGAAACAATTGCGCGATTGATCGCATATCAATGGATTAAAATTCCGACGTTGTCAAAAAAAAAGGAGAACGAAGAACATGAAAAAAAAGACCGGTGATGTAATCAGCAACTAGTAAGATTGAGAACAACGGCAAATCTCACACAAAGAAAAGAAACCTTATACGAGAAATAAACAGTGAGAAACAAGCAAATAACGGAATACACTCTCTATGTACTTTAATAAGGGAAAAAAAGAAAACAAAAGAGAAAGATACTAAATACTATATATATGTAAATCTAAGTAATTTAAAAATGTTTTTATTTCAGGATAAATGTACAAATATTTTTAACTGGTACACATACTACTGAACTATGTCTGTATTTATAAAAAGTCGTACGAGCCAGTTAAGAATCTGTTTAATTATAAATTATAAATATTTATCACATTCAACTGAGTGGTTTTATTTTTATTGCCCGTCTTTAGCACCTACTCTCTTTGTCCTTTTCTCATGTTTCAATTCAGCCTCGTCAGATACGGACTCAGGTCCAAACGTACAGAGGTACCCGTAAAATTTTATACCATCAACTTGTCCTTTATTATACAAGGGCTGTTTGAAAATATTTTTGGGAATGATGTAAAGAAATACGTGTAAAATTTATAGACCATGTTACCCAAGCTATAGAGATAACATTAGATGCTGACACATTTCTAATACAAAGGTTACTTCAAATAATAAGTTGGTACTCCGTATGATTACACTGCCCAACAGAATAAATCTTTTGTTGTGGTGCCTGTAAAATATAAAGAGATTAAAAAAAAATAACTGGCATCTCTTCCTAAAAACTGAATAGTCTTGTAAATTTACTATGTTTTCGTGAAGGCATTTCATTAAAAACGAGGAGTTAAAGTTTTTAGCGGCTACTAAATTTGAAATTTATCATTTTTTAATATTTTTTGAAAAAAGTACTTGCATGAATAACTCTGAAATTCTCCAATATATTAGGTTATTTAGGTCATAAGAAATCTTATGGGATAATTCTGCAGTTTCTATCATTTTTAGCAATTACAAATTCTAAATAAAATACACAATCTAAACTGAAAGCTTCTACAGTCGTCGTTTCGAACGTTATCGTAGCTTCTGGATTAAAGGTATGTCATTTTGCAATGATAGGAAAGAAGACGGACTATTTGAACCGAGATGCCAAAAAGAGAATTGAAAGCTTTCATTAAAACGAGCTTATCATTTCGCATTAAGTTATAGCGGGTGAAATCTATAAAAAATATATTCCAAAACTTTACGAAAATATTTACTGAAGACTGAATAAAAAGGTCTCATTAAAGCTTGCTTTGTTTCTAAAAGGATTTTGATTTAATTAATTTTGATAATTTCGAAAAAGGTAATTTTCTAAGTCGGTTTATTGATCTTCATATAAAATCAATAAAGCAAAGACGCGTTCATGGCGGACTCAATTTGTGTGTATTCGTAGTTTAAATGTCAGACGAATAAAATGACGTATGTGTCAAATTAATACGCTGCGTACTTTTCTCTGGCGCCATCTCTTAGTTAAACCGGAAAAAAAACTTATGCATACACCTGGTAGGTTCAAATCCTACGGGAAACCGTAAATTTTTATTCACAAACTAATTAAAAATTTAACGCTGGCAAGATCGAGGAAATTAAATTATCAACTGGTACAGTACCTTTGAGAATGCGAACTACAGTTGTACGGAATAAAAACTTAGGAACACGGCGGAACCCAAAAACCATTAGGATAATCGATCTTCGACAGCTATTCTGTAAAACCTGATACTAGTGAGGAGCGCTGTAGGAGCCCGATAGAGCTGGTAATGAACTCTAGGGTGCCTAACGTCGAAGCCCGCATTTTTCGTTCGTGGAACGCAATTTTTGGCCAAACAAACAACTTTAGCTCTAATTTGAAAATTTTATTGTATTCAGCGTGGTTTATTACATTACAACCGAAATTTAAGTGAAATCAGAGAAGTCGAGATTTTTTTCAAAATCGCAGGGGGAACCCCCTTGGAAAAATTGTCAATTTTTGACAATTTGCGAAGGTCGTTCGATTTCGCTCAAATTTTGGTTATATACGTAATCGACCACGCTGAATATGATAAAATTGTTAAATTCGGGCTAAAGTTTTTTTGTTTGGCTAGAAATTTGCATTCTACGAGCGGAAAACACAGGTTTCCATGCTTGACGCTCTAGAGATCGTTCCGAACTCACCCACGTCCCTCTGTGGACATCGCCTCTAGTATAAGGACCTAGGGAGGAGCTGTCCGAGAGCGGAGGACGAGTCTCTTCTGATATCAACAAACATAGATTTGCAAAACATATTTCGTTTGTAGGAGTATTTTTCTTGTTCTAAACTATTCTTGTCCAGCCATGGTGTGCCATGTGTAATTAAACACAAAAGGCTATAATTTTGGTAGAAAAATAAAGAATTCTGCACGATTAAAAGAAATATCAGAGGTAGAATGCCTCCAGCAACTAACCAAGAACATTGAAGCGAAATGCAAAATAAAATAGAAAGCGAAAGGACTCTTTTATAACTGAAAAGCTATTAAATTCGAAACCGGGAATATCGTTACAGAACGAACAATAAGAATCCATTATTAGTTCATTCTTCCTTAAACATAACAAATACGAGGGAAAGTTTTGAAGTTTGTTATCATTTTTTGATAATTCTTGAAAAAAGTACTTGCATCAATAACTCTGAAATTGTCTGATACTATTAGGTTTTTTAAATCAAAGGGTATCTTATGAAATAACTCCACAATTTCTATCATTTTTAGGAAATACAAATTCTAAGTAAGATACCCAATCTAAACTGTAAGCTTCTTTCATCCTCGCTACACTAGGAAAGAAGACACAATTTGAACTGAGACCCCCAAAAAAATATTGAAAGCTTTCATTGAAAGGAGCTTTAAGTTATAGCGGGTGAAATATAAAAAAAAAATACATAAAAATATATTCCAAAACTTTAACGAAAATATTCTAATTAAAGCTTGCTTTATTTCTAAAAAGATTTTGATTTCATTAATTTCGATAATTTCGAAAAAGGTAATTTATTAAGTGGGAAACGCCTTTAACTATATAAAATCCAAAATAAACGCTTCTCATTCTTGACGTTAAGCTTTTCTGATCGTCTCCAGAGTTTTGAATGTAATTGATATCGGTTCCGGTCCTGAACTCGACGTATTCACGACTTGTTAAATCTCGTGTTCGGCGCGGCGCGGCGCAGCACGGCGTTAAGGCATCCGAATATTCGTAGAAATTAACCGTCTGGCCAATATATGTCATCGTTTACGTGATGGAATCGTTTACCTGGTGCGCCACTAAATCTATTTAATTGTGAAATTATAAATTATAGCGGAACGACAACATCGTATAAATATTATTGGTAGCCACTAAAAATAATTACGTAAATATTTTCATATAATTTTTTTAATGGACTATTATTTTATATTTATGTTCGGAACAGGTTTAATGCCGGTCGAGCGGTATTTTATCGCTCGGAAAGAATATTTAGTGTCGGTAATATTTTTCGTTTTCTATCGGCGATGTTGCCGTGGCCGGACTGTTTACGAACTGGCCGTGCTGGCTGGCTATCTCCGACCGTAATATTGCGAAATGCTGCTAGCTGAAAAATTGAAAGGATGAAATTAAACGCAGTATGAGCTAACTACTTAGATAAATATCGTACGCGATTTTGCAATACCTTCTTAGGTTACATGCACAGGCATCCATCTTTTAATTTAGCCGAAAAACAGAACGGTACTCACTTTTATATTCTAATTATCTCAATCAAAAATATAGAATGTTCATTCATTGGTCTACAATATATGTATTTCTTTGTATCATTGTTATGAATGTTGTAGTGTGTTAACTAACTTATCGATAGAGCCGGATGTACAGTGTTCTAACATATCAATGGAACCAGATATGAATGAAGTGTACTGACTTATCGGTAGTATTATAAAGAAAATATATTTCATCGAAGGTTGTTTATACATGTTGTTGTGTGCCTGCGTTGTACTGTATATAATCGAAATGTAATCTCCATTTTTATAATCTGTTCCAGAAGTTACAAATATTAAGTACGTATACAAAATATGCCTGTAAAATAGGAACCGATTTAGGATATTTCCTACGTGCTGGTTCCAAAAGTAACTGGCATTTTGTCCTAGCAGCTCTAATTTTTGAGATACATCACGGTGCAATTCATTACTCATACGGATAAATGACAAAATCAAAATACTATACTAAATATTTAGGAAACCTAAATGGCCTGTTTTTACCTGAACCTTCACTATGAAAGAGGAATACGACATAATATCATTGGTCGTGAAAAATATCAAGTATGAAGAGGATCAGTGGGTGATATGTGTCGATCTAAGAATGGTAAACTTTCTCCTCTGGCAACAAAATGCCTACACAAAATATCCTTGTTTTTTATGTCTCTGGGACAGCAGAGTTAAGGTTCAGCACTGAATTACCAGAACCTGTCCTTTAAAAAATGTTTTAGTTCAAGGAGAACACAACCTTCTTAACGAACCGTTGGTTGCCAGAAACAAAATTATCTTCCTGCCACTGCATATCAAGCTGGGACTTATGAAGCAATTTGTTAAGTTCTTACCTCGAAATGGACAGTGTTTTAAATATTTGAAACAAAAATTTTAAATAACCGGCAGTTCATGGAATCAACAAACGAGCGTGAATGTTTTTTTTGTTAAAGTGGTAATTTAATAGGGTAGAAAGAGTGAATTTCGAAAACTATATCTAACAGAACAAATCTGACGGCATTTTTGGATTAGGCACCCTAAAATTGCTTAATTACACTTAAAAAATCGGAGGTACGAAAATGTGTGTTGGCCAATGTTATTTAAAGAATTAATGCACATCATCAATTGACAGTAGCGTCTGATGATCCCTTGTCAAATCAAAGTGTAAACCCTCATTGTACCTCTAACTATAAACAGCTGATCTTTAAAAGCTATGTCGAAATACAAAAATACTTTAATTCTAATATTAATCATAAAACGTAATATTTTATGAAGCAATAAATGCAATTACATATTGCCAAAATGAGTGACTCTTATCATTTTCTTCCTTAAAATATTTAAATACAAAAAGCTTTAGGCATCTTCAATACCGACAAGTTGTGGCAAAAACAACAAACATGAAGAAAATAAGCAAAACGAACGAAAATACGGAATACAAGGAACAACAGCCAAAATGCGAGGTTAGATTGTCAACAATTACCTATATGCAGGTATCTCAACTCTAACATAATAACTGTCCCTAGACGTAAGTCGTCTATTTGTAAGTAGCTATTACTTCCGATTATAATTGGTTTAAATTTCATCATGTTTAGACGAAATGTATTGTTTGAAAAATTTTCGTTTTAAATTCATAATGAAACGCTATATCAGCGTTACTTATGACGTGTATTCATTCCTGAAAAAAACTATAAAGCATAATAAATATTAAGTACGTGGTATTCACTTCTGATTTAGTCCATCCCGTACATGAGAACACTTTCTATTAATTTAATTAACGGAAGGGAAACAGTATAAGTAGGACATTGTTAGTAGATCCTAATTAAATTATCCAAGTTCAATCGAAGGAAGGAAGAAAAGTAGACTATGTATGTACTACGTAACCACGTAAAGCCTTAGTTATAGAAAAGCAGTTTACAGCTTGAATAACCGTGAAAATACTTAAATTACGATGTACGAAGCGCAAATATGGATATTGATGCTGTTCCTTCCCATGCTACTGGTAAGCGACTGCATACTATTATGCGTTTAATTCAAACGCACAAGTGAAGCTTAACGGTTTTTCTTTTTCGATTAAGTGTGAAGAACATAAAGTCACCGATCAGGTGTACTTCGATATAGCGATAAACAACAAGCATGTAGGTCGTATCGTGATCGGCCTCTTTGGTGATATCGTTCCTAGAACGGTTAAAAACTTCAAAACACTTGCGACGAAAGGTATCCAAGGACGAAATTACACGGGAAGTACTGTCCATAGGGTCGTACAAAGATTTATGATACAAGGTGAGACCTAATATATAAATCATCTCGGATGAATGGAAGGGAGAGCGTAGCAAGTGAAAGTGCATTTCTGTAGGTGGCGATATATTGTTCAATAACGGTTCCGGTTCAATCAGCATTTATGGAGATCATTTCGAAGATGAAAATTTTAACGTTAAGCATACCGGTTCGGGCTACGTTGGTATGGCGAATTACGGTAAGGTATATAATACTTTACGGCCTCTTCTTTGTGGCTTCTAAAGATTCATACCACTTCGGTTTTGCGCACATCTCTCGTTTTAAAACTTTATTTAGAATCCTGAGGTTGAATGTTTAACAAAAAACATTTTAGCTTCATTCAAACATTTCAGATAACCCATAAACGTTTTTCACTAATCGATAGATTTGCACTTTACGACTTTTTATGAAGTAAACTACCAGCCTGAGTGGTTCGGATATAAGAAAAAAAAAACAAATTATTTTGGGGAATATTTTCAGTATAATATGCCGCGAATATAATTTACTAATGTGGCGAATTATACAATCACATTTATTTATTGTTGAAATGTTAAATTCTATGACATATACTATTTAGCAATGACTTTAGAGACAATATCTTCAGTAATATTTTGTATCTACGTTAATCACCAGCAGAAAAACACCTCGTCATGAAATTTTCTGAAATGAAAGAACGTTTTTGATTGAAGGCTATTACTCATGCTGTTTACAATACGACATGTGATATAATTTTTAATTTGAAATTGAGGCAACTCGTTGCAATCTATTTTAGTTAGCAATTACAAAATCATTTATAATATTAATTAGATTTAGATTAGACGTGAAATTATGCATAAATTCAAATGAAAATCACATGATCATGAATAGCCTCTAATTGCTAACACAATATTGACGTCAATCTTAAAAGCGTAAATTTCTTCTATTAATTCAATGTGCCCAAAAATCCACGGTAGAAATCTTTAAAATTCTTCATTTTCATTTCAACTATTATTTAAGGTTATTTTTTGGAAAAAATGATTTTAGAGTATGGCCGTGAACCATTCTCAAGCAGACATTTTTAAATTCCAGCGGAATTTGAGTTGGTAGTTCCAACGATATAGGTCGTATTCCCTAATTTTTCAAGCAAATACATGCAAGTATGATCTTTATTGTCGGAACCACCCAAATTAAATTTACCCGCGAAATTTGAAAGTTTTTGCTTGGGACGAACTAACTTATTAACAAAAGGAGAAACTTAAAATTTTAATAATGCTTTTCATACAAGAAGTGATGCAGCAAAAAAGATTCTCACATGCGGAATTAAAATATGGGTGCTTGGGTTTTGTCCCATAGGTCCAGATAGTAATGGATGTCAATTCTTTATAACCACTATTGCAACACCTTGGTTAGATGACAATCATGTTGTATTTGGAAAGGTAACATTATCCAACTTTATGTACAAAAATAACAAAAGAAAAGCTTGATTAGGTGGTTCAAGGAGAAGCTATTGTTCATAAAATAGAACATCTTAAAACGGACGTCGCTGACAGACCTCTACAACCGGTTGAAATTGTAGGATCTGGATTAATTCCAACGGCTAAACCCTTTTACGTATCTGATCACAGTTACGGGTAAGTATTACTCGACGTCCAATCTTCGATATTTACCGGTACGTTAATAAAATCATAAAAAAATATATTTGTTAACGACGTAGGTAATATAAAAATAGATAGTATACTTATCTCGTTGATAAAATAGTCCAAGATTGTATTTTAATAATTGTTGTGGATTCAGGGATTAATGATTCCGTATTGATGTAATTTATATTACAATAACGTAATGTGTACTGGTAAATATTCTTTAAAATCCATATGATTAATATTAGGTATCTTCCCAGATTATGGGCATGGATTCAAGCCGGAATTGTTCCATTAACCTTTTCGTTTCTTATTTTGAGCTTTTTTCATTGGGCTCTCAGACGTTTAGACGGCCACCAAATATCCGAAAAATTAGATTGAAGAAGAATTAAAAACCGTTACCTAAATTATATTAGCCGTCTAGTACTTAGCGCGCCATCTTATAACATTCAAATGCACTACACTATACCTTAATTAAATTTATATTTGAAATACATACGTTAAAAAATAAATATATTACGTAAGGTCCGTTTTATTACTCGTTCATTTCATTGAAAATAATCCCGAATTATTGCCATTAATTTCTACCCAATAACATATTTTGTACTTCAAACATTTCAACGTAATTTCCCTACTTCCCGATAGGTAGCACAAATGAAGATATATCCTAAATTTTATGAAGAGACCTAATGAGCAACTTGTCAAAAACAGCTGTATATTGTTAACCTTTTTATTTATATATTAAAAATGAATGAAGAAATAGATGAAGCAGAATTTTATCATCAGGATTTTACAACGGCCTCAGAATGGGAAATTTTTATATCGCGTATCGAGGAAGTTATTCGCGAGTGGAAAATGGACGAATCGAAAGGTGTCGATAAAGAAATTCCTCTCCAAGGACAGTGGTTGTATAAAACTGAGAGTATTATATTCGCAGATATCACATTTCAATTAAGTTTGTATAAGCATAAGTCTATTGTTTCAACCCAATATGAAGTTGATGACGATGAAGATGAAAAGAAATCCAAAAATCCTATTGATACAGACTTTGATTTCATATTAGATGATGGTGATAATTCTAACGCAGATAAATGTATAGCTACTTGGTATGGTTTAAAAGAATACATTGTATTATGCTTACCTGGTTCATCCATTATCACATCGCCTAGCCGAATCAAGATACTTCTTAGCTCTGTAACGATCGCAATAGCAAATACACAATGCGTAATTCCCATATTTGTGCAGATACGATTAAAGTGGCAAAGGTTATACTTAGGTGTTTATGAAGGAAATGGAATTCGCACAAATTACGAGATGATTCATTTAGCTAAATGCCCGCAACATTGTCGTTATCTGAGTGGCTTGTTGGACTTGTTTAAAACTAAGATCATGTCACCAACGCCATTGGATCCAATTATTGTATCAGTTCAACTGACATATCATTTAACAGACTTTGGAAAATACATCTGGAAACAAGAACTACCTGATATAGAAAATTACAGCTTCGATGCAAGTTCTTTAACGATTTTACCCTTTGGTGTAACTTACGACCCTATTTCTTGCATTGTATTAAAGGCCACTTGGTCACAGTTATCTGATCACCTAATTGTCGATTCAGAGATTTACTCAGATTTGGATCCGATGCAGGCACCAGAATGGAGTATTCTTGTTAGAATGGCCGACCAACCAGTATGCCTATTAGCAGATTGTTTAACGGAGTTTATCCAACTTTTACATATCAACTTGACCATCTACGACATACTGGGCGACTTCGCCATACCTACCAATAGTACACCAGACACTAATCCTTTGGATCTCTTAACCGAACCGCACATTCCTTCAATTTCGTCGGTGTTGAAAAGAGCAACGAGACCATCAACGTCTGCCAATAGAAATAGAAAAGGCATCGCACCGATTCCCGAAGAGAATTTAGAACCGCTTATCTATTTCTTGTTTCCTGATGCCGAAAGTCAACCTCAGTTCCCATACAGTGACAAATCCGCACCAGATACTATCAACAATCAAAATCAAATATCGGTAAGTGAAAATTTTTGTTATGTATCAGTATTACAAATTGTTTATATAGGGCGACATCTGTAGTTATATATTTGAACTAGCATTATTACGTAGAGTTATTGTAATGTCACTAATTTGCAACAGACTGTATTTTTGCTTTGTATGTATAGATGGACCTGTGAAGTTAAAATCTAAATTTTTGTTAATTTTAAGTGTGAATAAAAAGTACAAACAAATATCTAAATATTGTTGCTTCGTCTAATTAGAAAATTATATGCAAAAAGGATACACAAAACATTTCATTTTAAACCAATACAATAATTCTCTATATACCTATTCTGAATTGTACATTCAATTACAGGAAATGTTGTTTTTCAGTTTGTTTACAAGTGATTGCTAAATATTTAAATTGAATTTTAAGCAAAAAAAAACATTACATTACCACTCCACATTTTGAAAAATAATAAATGATACTTAATACAAACAAATCTCAACAAAAAAGCATTGAGGTTTCACGGTCAAGGTTAAAACATTAAACACCTGTCACTCTTATACGATCTTTTTCTTGTGTAGGATAAAGAAAATTTCGAAAATCTTTTTCGAGGTTATAAAACTTGCGGCCACGATTCGTTAGTATGGCGATTGTCAATCGTTTTGGCTCAAGCGACTGAATCTCTCGGTGGAACTAAAGCTTTAGCACATTTATGGTACGAGTTCGCCCAAGAAATGCGTTATCGTTGGGACAAAAGCTACCTTATACCAGGGTAAGTTAAGCATTTTTTAAATTACGCAGTTCTCCTTTATAAATATTGTGACGAGAGTTCGAAACGTGCCGGAACATCAATATAAGGTTACATGTGATCATTGGATAGTTACGCTATATATCTAAAAGTTTACGTTGTTTCGATAGTTCTAGTTTTTGATAAAGGTATTTTCCACAGTAAATAAGTTTAGTTAAAATATTAATTTATTTATCCTAATTTTTTAAATACATATTATTTACATACAGTGCTATCTATAAAAAAAGACAATATACATTGTATCTGATGCACATTCACAGACACTAAATTAATATTGCGTTCGTGCTTTGTTTTGGGATTGCTTTCAAATTTCGTTGAAGTCGCTTATTCACTTTCTACTTCCTTATTGTCCCTACCGATATTGACAAATTATTGTAATGTTTTTCATAATACACTCGCGTTGTTTTTTTTTTTTTTTTTTGTAATTAGCTATCGAGTTGAGCCGCTCACGTTTTCATATCGCCTTTCTCATCTCGAACCTATAACGGCACTAGACCATTTCGGGTGGTCGGATTTCTCGCCATATAAATCTCCATATCGTGATCCGTCCAATTGTCGGAATTATCGCAGTAATTGTTGAGCGTATGCGTCGATCCGGCCAAACTGTATCGGCTGCCTGGTCGATGATGGTCTCTTGAGCGAGATCTAGGCCGCGACCGTCTCGTTGACGACGTCACCGAATGCGTTGGACCGCCGTGATGAGATGGAACTACTCGTAGCATGCGATCCGATTGCATACCGAGAGATTGTCGCGATTGACGCAAATCTAAAAATAACAATAGAAGAAGCAAAATAAAACGATAAAGATAGTAGTTTCTTATTTCTTTTACTACTTATTCTACAATAGACGAGTTTCTCAAAAATAAAAAGAGGAATCAAGCCACATCTACAAAAACGGCATGTTCTGACTATTTACTGCCAGTAATTTACGTAAAAGAATTGTTGATAAGGTTAGGTTTTTTTTTAAATATACCAAACGTCATTTCATCGAGTTTACAAGTTACTGCCGTTTTTCATCCCTTTCTACTGTTTGCCATCTTTTTATTTTAAAGACAAACAATCAGTGTTGCCAGACCTATAGAATTATCTGCATCTTAAGGGACGGCGCATTAAATCTACATATCTACAGGTTCACTCTTAGAAAAATCGCCTTATTAGAGATGCTAGATTGATTAGTACACATTATTTGGAGGATGACGCGTTCTTCTTCATTTAAGAACATCCCAACATTAATGATTTGTTTAAAGCTATGATTCTGACCAATGCTGTATGTAGATGACCTTAATTAAGAAAATAATTTATTTTACTATGAAATACCTAGAAGTACGTAATTAAAGTTAAAACAAAATGAATTTGATTGAGGTGTTGTAAAAAAAAATAGCTGTGACGCAGATAAAAAAAAGTTGGGAACCGGTGGTCTGCAGAGCTTGTGAAACCGATCTGGCAACATTGCGTACTTTAGTTAGTAACGAACATGAAAGATGATATATGTAGGTATATGCGTGCAAAGCAAAGGTATTAAATATGTATTGTTATTTGTTCGGTGTACCTTGCCTGGATGCCAACATGTTATTGGGAAAAACGTTAGGCGCCGTGTACCTTCCCGAATGGTTCGAGAAGCTGTGCTGTGATTGACCGTCAGCGATCGAACGTGCTTTGTTACCTTTAGAGCTGAAATGCGACCGCAGATCGTCCTGCAACGAAGACGGCTGATCGAGCGCGTACATTCTCGGACGCTGCGTGCTGTGCGTACTATAGCCGGAGATTTGGTCCCAGTCCTGCGAACAAAGACGAAACAATCGTGGCTAATCGAATACGCAATCGCTCGTATCCTCTTACCTTGCTATTATTGTAGGCGCCGATCGTGGGCAGTGACGATAACGGACCGCCCGGACTCGCTGTCGCGCAACAGTTAACGGGCAAGCCGGCAATCGGCGGCATCCCCCCGTTCTTCATCCCGACGATCTTCTGTGGGTGGTGCAGTTCGCGCAACTTCCGCGAACGCCGTCGCGACGCTACGATGAAGACGATCACCGCGACGACGATGGTGCCGCAGATGGCGGCGCTCGCCGCGATCGTGATCTTGTCCATGTTCGACGAGGGGGACGCAACAGTTCGGACCTCGCGGCATTGCGAGTACGGAACCGTTTCTGGCGTTACGTTCGTGTCTTCCAGCGAAACGACGCAGACCACCATGCATTCCTGTTCGAAGAACAAAAGAAAAGGCTAAGGAATGATAATCTTTCCAAAGAAGTATAACATATTTACATTATAAATACATTTATGATAGACAAACCGCATGAAAGTGTAAACGACTCAAGATTAATCAATTACGGTTTTCTTTTGTTATGCAAAAGTGAAACGACAAATCGGAGAACTTTTTCCAGCAACACGAAGGTATATCCTAGAAAATACACCGGAAAAAAGCTTTAAAAGTAAAAATAAGAACGAGTTTAGAAATCTCCCTACGAAAGTTAAAAAGTACGATGGGAAACAACGCTCTTAAGAGAGAGTAGGTTTACATATTACAGGTTATTTGCGCTTTAATATGTTTAAGTATATAATTCCTAAAATTATATACGTTTTATATGCTCCTTCCGGTCTTTCTCTGAACTGCTTATGTGACTTGTATATTATTTATTTCAATTACTTTAGACGATATGTCGCTGAATTGAATATTCAACATGTTGAAGTTACAATATTCTTGCTAGTTTTATCGCTTTTAGCTCTTACATTCCGGTAAATTGCGACGGAATAGAGAATTTCATAAAAAAGAAGCTAGACGTCTTGCATATCTGTAAAATTAGTAATATGACGAAATTACGTACAGCGTACGTGTGTATCTAAAAGTTGAATTTTACAGCAATGGACATACGAGGGTGGATCTCTATGCTGTACCCCTGACCCCCTTACAGTTAAACTATAGTGGCATTAAATTCATAATTCAAGAATTAGCCACAGCACAACAACCCTTTGAGATATAAACTTGATATTATGTAGATATGATCCTCAAATGTCAGTTAACAACATGTCAAAAACATTAATCCACCAAAGAGACCTTAGGGGACGTCGTTTTAAGGACGACAGTGAGTTACAAGCAGCTATTATAGAACATTTTGATCGAAAAACTTGAGATTATTTTTACAAGGGTATCGAATTATTAATTAATAATTGTAATAATTGTACAGAAGTTAGGGCAGATTACATTGAATTCTATATCAGGCCGAGAATGTTGCCGAGCACTAAATTCTTTACCTGCGAGGGAACGTTCTTAATTCGGAATTCTCGTTCGCTGGCTTCTAATGGCGGTCCCTGTTTGAAGCTTTTATCGCCGAACAGTCGATAAACGACGCGGAATCCTAAGATGTTAGCGATTTCCGAATTCCACTTGATCACGACCGAATTATCTTGCCTGTACGCGTCCTTCACCATCACATCGTTGGAGTTCTCGGCGCCTTTCGATCTCGACAATCCCGTAACCAAAGACGGCCGATAGTTCGACTGAGCCCTCCATGGGGGAGCGGCGCCTATCGTAGATTTTGTCGGTTTCGCGGTGGCGTTCGTTACGGCGGCAGTCGTTTGGACAGTAGTTGTCGTAGAGGACGTCGTTGGAATCGGGGTCGTTGTCGTCGTTGTCGTTGAGGTCGTAGTTACGGTGGTAGTTTTCTTCGTGGAACGTCGAGTTGTGGAGCTCGCATCTGTGGTGGACGTAGTTTTAAACGCGTTCGGCGATACCGGAGCATCGTCCGTTTCTTCCACGACGGGCGTCGCGACGCCGACCCCTTCGTTCGTGCAGGTCAGTTCCTCCGGTTGGATGCCGTAGAATCCTCTCTCCCTGAACTTGGGCGGACTGCCGCAGAATTGCGGATTCTTCTCGCGACTGGTCACCTGCAGGTCCTTCGTCCGTATCCAGTCGATCACCCACGACAAGCGGCAATCGCAGTGCAAGAAGCGTCCGCCCAAACTCAGGCCGCGCAAAGTGCCGTTAAGGTGCGCCAGCGCGGCGAACGGTATCGTCGGAAGCGGATTCCCGTCTAACGCGAGCAGCGTAATTGATGGGTTACCTTCGAAGGCGTCCGCCGGTAGATCGGTTAGCAGGTTATAACCGATGTCTAGCACGCGTAATTCGAACAGCGATCGGATCGCTTTGGAGGGGAAATCCGCTATTAGATTGGTCATTAAGCTCAACGACGTCAGCGTATTTCGAACGCCGAAGAACGCGTCCTCGTCGAGCTTCTGAATGACGTTCCTTTCGAGATTCAACGCCGTCAGTGAATCTAAACCTTCGAACGTTTTTAGCGCTCCCGAACCGGGCAGTTCCTTGATGCTGTTCTGCGAGAGGTCCAGGAACGCGAGCGTCTTCAATCCGCGTATTGCGACCGGTACATCCTTCTGGCGCGTCCCCCTGAGATTTAGGTTCTTCAGGCACGCGTCGAGACCGTTCAACGCGCCCGGCTGCAACGTGATATTATTGTCGGACAGCTTCAACGTGGTGAGTTTGGTAAGGGAGGCGAACGCGTCGTCTGGCACCTCGCGAATCCTATTGTGCGTCAGATCGAGCAGCTGCAGATTCTCCAAACGCCGAAGACTCTCGACCGGGATCGCCGACAAATCGTTATCTTGCAGATTCAAGTTCTTCAGATGGCGTTCCTGGCCGGAAAACGCGTCGTCGCTCACCGTTCTGATCCGACATCTGGACAGTTGGACGCTGCGCACGCGCAATCGCGAGAATATCGCTCCGGTTAACGCACCGATCGTCGAATTGTTCACGTAGACGAGATCGAGTGTCGCGTCGGCGGGCGCGTATTTCTGCAACGCGTCGATCAGCGTCGGCCAATCGACGATGTCGCATTGAACGGACAACTCGCGTCCGGCGTTGTACGAACAGAGGCAGGCCGATTGCAGTTCGGCGATGTCCCTTTGCCACGGACACTGCGCGTACGTCGGACGGATTAACGTTGGTATCGTCAGGAGTCGTAGCAGCAGAAGAATTAAGGTATCGCTAAGGAACGTCTTTCTTCTCTTCATTGTCCGTCCTCCTGAAGCAAATAAAAATAAACTTTTATAATCAAGAAGCGAATGACATTTATTGGGAACGACTTCAGAAATTACGGAATTTCGTTTAAATGTTTGATTTTTTATTTATTACTGGTGATGCAATGAGTATTTCTTTAATTCCTCAAACCTCTGACCAAACAGTTCAAACAACGCAAATACGTTTTCTTTATAAATTAAGCGCAGTATTTTAAAATTGTTCGAATAGAAGAGTATTGGGTTACTTCGGAAGACAATCAAAACCAAATAATACAGAAGAAAAAATATAGATAAAAAATCTCTCTTAATAATGAATTATCCGTTTAGACTTCTTGATTCAAAGTGAACTTCTCCTCTTGTAGTACCGATTAATAAATAATGAATTTCGAGGTCGCTTTATCCTATGATGTTTCTCAGCGTATTATAAGGTTTTCGTGGCGAAAAGGTGGAATCCAGAAATGAAAGATCTAAATCCAAAATTGAATACGTAAAACGAAAATCCAAAAACAAAAATTTCTAAAGAAGACCCCTAAGACTTTCGTAGCAAAAGGTGCAATCCAAAAATCTCAGCCGTACAACAAGTCAAAAACCAGGATCAAAGGTAAATCAAAATCTAGAAACCCAAAGATCAAACCCAAAATTGAAAAACCAAAAACCCCTAAAAAGGAAATAAACACCAAAAATTAATTAATGTTCGGTAAGACTTATATTTTATTGCTTACCATAAAGACGGGGATTATTACGGCACGAAAGGTTTGGTAAGTTTTCCACCAAATCCACAACAATGCGACGGTGAAATACGGCGGTGTGAACATCATGTTGTGGGGCGCGATATGGTATGGTGGAAGATCGCAATTAGTAATCTGCGACGGAAATATATACGCGGCAAAATATATCCAAATATTAACAGAAGGACTACTACCGATATTCGACAACGCCATTTTATCTAAAGAAGACGCCACTTTTATGGAGGATGGAGTACCCTGCCACAAAGCAAGAACAACCACCGCAGGGAAGGAGGAACAGCGGATTCGGATTTTACCATAGCCAGGCCAATCACCAGACATGAATCCGATAGAGAATGTTTTTCACATAATCCAGACAAATATGGCGAAACGACGCCGAAAACCCAGCAATAAGGAAGAACTCGTGGCAGCTGCTACAGAAAAGTGGTTAAATATTCCAGAAGACACCATTAATCATTTAATAGATTCTATGCCACGACGACTCGCAGCACTTCACGCAAGTAAAGGTGGATCGACAAAATATTAGTCTAATTTAAAAATTTTAAAATATTTTATATATATAACGAGAATAGAATCTTTTTTTCTTTAATTAGTCGGTGTCTATTTTATTCTGTCACCTTAGTGTACATTTTTAATCCGATAAAAAAAGACGTAACAATACTCCCAAAGATGGAGATTTTGAATAGCACCAACATTTCAATTTTTTTGGTTTCATGGACAGTTAGACGAGGATAGACGGTTTGCCAAATTGATTTTGTTTAACAATGGAGCAACATTTAGATAGAACGGAATAAGTTCTGAAAATCGCGAAGTTACCGGTTTAAACTATTCATGCATATGCATACATGTAAATGTCTTCAATCGGGATTGTTGTAATATTTACATTTTCACATATTAGAACAACATTTTTGAAATGCTCGGTTCGCCTTAGCATACTCATCATCTAGCGCTTTTTGTTTCCGTAAATCGCGTATCGGGTTTAAAAATAAATTTGACATTTACACCTGTCAATGCCTTGAATAATAATAATTACCCACCGGCAGCGGCATAGCTTTCGAAGTACGTAATACGCCATTCGTATCATGTGCTACAGGCATACTATACGATTAAGAATAAATACGAATCTCTTTAAAATAGCTGAGGCAATTTTAGCGGAAGCCCCTACAACTGTTTTTTTTTCTCATTTTAAATCACCCAGAGAAGTTTGTTTAGAATCATCGTTATAAAACAACTTTTACAAACAACAATTTCATTCGTCGTTTAATGTTAATTCGTACAAAGTTTCAAATTCCCCAGCGCTACTTTGTTCCCACGCCTTTCAATATTATAACGTTCTAGATACCGAATCGAAGATTAATTAGATGAAATCGGTCACACTTTCGAAAACAAACGCTTATCGTTCTTGTTTGAGGGAGTTACGTACGTATGATAGTTTCTTATTCGTATATACATAGGTGTAAGTCGTATATCATACGCAAATAAGTAATACATAGGTGAACTCTAAAAAAGGAAACGTCGCAATTACATCTAGATATACGTATGTACGTACTTCCTCTATTTATATTGCTATATAAGTGTGATTATACTTACACAGGCGTATAACTATGTACGGACATGTATGGAGTTTCTGTACCGTACTAATGAAGGATGTTGCTAATCGGCGAACGGGGAAATTCGATTCAAGGCTCGATCGGAAAAAAGCAATTCACGCGTTCTATCGCAATGTAGTCAATATATTTATTTTCTTCAACAATAGCAATACTACCAATAATTAGCGGTTTATTGAATTCCACACATCTTACAAAGAAATACAACGCAACACCAATACAGTAGAGAAAAATAAAGTAAATGTAAGTATCTGTACTATCAAAAGCTTCAGAATCGGCTACGAATAAGTAGCAGCTGTTCTATCCTCTGAACACTCAGTAGAAAGAACATTTTAATGCAACGAAACAGAATACAACTACATCTAATCCAGTTGCAGTGGTAGAATATCACCAGAAAGGTGCAAATAAGTTTGAGAACTACAATAATTCTGCAAAATAAGATGCAACTGACGTAATTGGCGAGCTAGCGATGACAGAGATGGTACACACATAGCAGACGGCAGGGCATTGTAGAATTTAACGATGTTGTTGCTGAATGATCTTTTAAGCAATTCGACGATGAGCTAAAAGAGTTAGAGGCTAACTTAAACCGAACATTTATCGTATGAATGTTTATTCTGAATAAGATTTTGTCGTAGAGATAGCTAAGCTTCTTATGAAATATAATTTTATGGTAAAAGGTAGTCGAGTAAGACTCAGCCCTGCGCGACATATTAAACCAACTAGATCTATCTGAGAGTGAGAAAAATCCGGTCATATTTATGTATCCCGTAAGTGAATCTAAGCCAGAAGTTTTGTATGCGCTGAATACACTCCATCCAGGCAATAATAATAAACGCTCACACAAAAATTAAATCTTGAAAGCACTAATATTTCACGCAGACACCTTTTTAATTGTATATCCCAACAATCTTCGGTTACCATATCCAGTCCTGATCAAGTGTGAAGCATATTCTTTAACACGTAACTTTGTGTCCAGATATAGGCCCAAATCACTGGCGTAATCAGTTATAACGACAGTATCAACATTGACTTTAATTCTAATGTGATTCACAGTAGCCGATCTTATTTTGGACCCAAGTTTTCTTACTACTAACAGAAAGACAGTGTTTGAAAGATATCCTCGTTCATAACAGATATTACGAAAACCAATTTCGCTGAACTGAAGGAAAAATAAATCTGTGTGTCATCGAGGTAAAGATGATATTTACAATGTCGTAAGCAGTTTGCAACATTAGATATATAAACAATATACAATAACGGACCAATATATTATCTTGTGGCACACTATATATAATAGAGAGAAGTAATTTAAACACTGTTATCTGAAGTCATTATATTTTAGAGTGGAGAGGAAGAGCGAATAGTTAAGTGTGTCAATAACTTTGGAATAATCTAATAACAACAATTGCACGTAGAATATCATCGTCATATGCCATTTCAGTCTCATAGCTGAAACCAGATCGAAACCCCGACTACTCGCCTGGCAGCAGGTTGTTTTCTTCCAAGTAGACACGAATCTGAAAATTGATAACTATCTCCAACAGTTTGGATAGAACTGAGAGTAGTGAGATTGGCCTTAAATCAGACAAATTTGTAGGGTTACTTGATTTAGGAAGGGACAGAAGAATGACGTTCTTCTAGCCGTCCGGGAAGACACCCTTACATGAGCAGGTATTGACGATACACGTAATCACGAGCAACATAATAATATCTTAATTTGGATACCATCGCCTTATATACATATATTTAATAGATGACAATAGAATATGAATATCTGACATCAAAAGTGGTGCATAAGTAAAATTCGTGTCTAGGCCTACATTGCTGTCATAAAAATTAATTATATCAATAGTAGCCTGTCACATCTGAATTTGGACTTATTTAGTTGTCAGATAAACGTAAACTAAGAATATAATTATCTTAATTTTTTTTTTGGCGGTCACTGCGTATAATTAATGTTTATTATTTCGTTATCATTTCCTTACATCTAACGTATTAGAAAGATTTTTCTAAAAGAATGCATAGATAAAAATAAACTATTGACAACTTGTTATGTATTAGTGCAGTTTTCGAACAAATGCCCTATCTCAGTTCTACCTTTCTACCGTCTACCTCTTAAATTAAGACTGTTTATTCATTAACTTACTTATCTTCCGCCGCTTACTGATTTGGTGTCCGCCTTTGACACTTTTTCACGCGTCAGTTGGTTTATTCGGATTAAGTTTAGCAATGCTATCATCGGAATAATAACAACGCGTGTCATTAGAACTGTACGACCGCCACATCGTCACGTTGAACTGAAGACCGTAAAACGTGACGCAATAGTCTCCAGATGCCTTATACCGCGTCCATATCCGGTCATCATTTACCTCCACTTGTCACGATTCCAGCATTCAAGAAGTGGACGCGAACGCGAAGGGGGACGAAACAACGATCTAGCAGGTATGACTTGTCTTTTAGAATTCCTTAGACGCCCCCGCTTCGACAGCCGCATAGAAGATCTGGAGGCATGTACGCTTAAACGTACTCAACGTAATATTCAAGGTGATTTTGTAAAAAAAAAGTGGTCGTGGGGAACAGCGAGCAGTTGAAGATTGCATACGGCAATTGTTACTGCTGTTTTTTTTTCCTTTTTGTTTTCTTTGTTCCTTATTTACTATGGTTAAGCAATTTTTATTTACACGCGGAGGTACATGGCCATCTCGCATTTTTTTAAAAGGTGAAAGGTGAATTCGATTATCGCGGCCCACGGTCGTACAACGTAATAAGATATTAGAGAGGTTTGCCAGAATCGCATTTGCGTTTATTTCTATTAGTTTTGAATGCTGTACGCGTTTTGTGTATATTCTTCGAGAATGTATTCAAATCATTGGCTCTGCTGTCACCAAATCCGCAAAATTGAATTTTAGATTTCAAACGTGACGACAAAGCGTATCATTAAAATCTCTCGTAATACTTTATGGCCGGTACCCCTTATATAGTAACATCTAACAACATGGTGAAGTTACTGCTTTAATATTCACGGTGGAGTTGAGGACAGAAGAGTTATCCTTATTGTTAAATTTACGACGAACATGTGATATGAATGTGAATGGAAAATATCTCTACGTATCGTATTATTTTACAAAAAATATCTATAAAACAAATTTCTCATTAACTAAAATAAAGCCTAAACACAAACTGTAGCTATCTCTTACGTCAACACATTTTCGGTTGTCCTAATAAATTCACTGTACCTTTTACAAACGATTTGCGTCTTCATTTAGTTCATTTATTACTTCTTGTATATACGTTTTTGACACTTCTGATCGAATGGCGGATCATTGAAACGTACACTACCGCTCAAAAGTGTTTAGGCACCCCTGTTTTCATGGATTATTCATATAGTATTATGTTTACCATTATAATAAAATGAAATACGTCTTTAAAATGTAGTTCCTACAAGATTATAGTGAAATCTGTAACCTATGGTCAGTTGCAGTGTGGTATTTACTCTATTCACGTCGTGAGCGAAACATCGTGTGACAATTTTTTAAAATGCCTCCGCGAAGAGAAATTAGTACGGAAACACGTGCGCTTATAATAGCATACCATAAAAAAGGCATAAGTAATCGACAAATTGCCAAAAAAATGAAAATACACCACGCTACGGTTAACTATAACGTAAAAAAATATCGGGAAACTGGCAGTTTTCTTAATAAAAGACGGGGTGGAAGGCCAAAAGCGACAACATCTGCAGATGATCGCAGAATAGTGGTTACCAGCAAGTTAAATAGACCCAAAACAGCCCCGGAAATCACCGCACAATTAAATGTTGGTCGCCAAAACCTAGTCTGCGTTTCTACAGTCAAACGTCGCCTACAGAAAACCGGGCTCCATGGATGTATTGCGATGAAAAAGCCATTACTACGCAAACAAAACAAGCAAAAGCGACTTAAATGGGCTCGTGAACACCAACACTGGACCATAGAAGAGTGGAACAACGTCCTATGGACGGATGAGTCCAAATTTGAGCTGTTCGGAACCCGAAAACGCATATTCGTAAGAAGATCTGTGGGTGAACGTGCCAGAGAAGAGTGTATTGCTGCTACCATGAAGCATGGTGGAGGTTCTACCATCGTTTGGGGCTGTTTTGCTGGCACTAGTGTAGGGGACATTGTGAAAATTGACGGTATATTAAAAAAAGAAGGCTACCGCAAAATTTTGGAGAACCACGCAATACCTTCTGGAATTCGACTTTTGGGTCAAAATTTTATCTTCCGGCAAGATAATGACCCAAAACATTCCTCTAAATTATGTAAAGACTATTTACGCCATTTAGAAGAGGAAGGAACTCTCAAAATTATGGAATGGCCTCCCCAAAGCCCCGACTTAAATCCAATCGAGTTACTATGGGAAGAACTATATCGGGAAGTACGGAAATCGGCTCCGACATCAGCTACTGACGTGTGGAACAAATTGCAATCGAGTTGGACCTCAATAACACAAGAAACTCTGGCAAAACTTAATTGCGAGAATGCCTCGATTGTGTGCTGCAATTATTAAATCAAGAGGGGGTCACATAGATGAAAGCAAAACTTAAATTAAACGTTTTAATTTTCACATTTATTTAATATATTTTTATTCATGTACGTGTAGCTGTACATAAAAAATAAATGTTATCAACATTTTTGCTGAGTTTTTATACATTTTTGCTGTCAGTGAGAGTGCCTAAACACTTTTGAGCGGTAGTGTATATATTTTTCGTTCGATTCCATAACTCTAGACCTAGGCATCTTGATCCTGCCTTTGCTGGAAAAGGTCGAAGTTTTTAATGCAGCGAAAGTAGCAGTCAGTAGAGTGACACGTTTGTTCGCGCCAAATCATGGAATGGGAATAAGATTTAGAAACAATTATTTGGATTTAATTTCCTTTCGTCCTTGTATAAAACTGCACTCTAGATTGGCGATCTTCATCTGTTAATGTCTAAAATGTGGCTAATCGGATAGGCAAAATTTCGTCGACAGCTCACTATCGAAGTTGGGCTGATCTGTTTCACGCATAACATGTTCAATTTTTCTATTGATAAATCTCGTAAGAATCACATATACTCTACCCTGCTCTATATCCACATAACGAAACGTTTCTAAAAAACTTTCTACATGAAATTGTTCAATTTAACCCAGCTGACTAACAAAAATAAGATGTATCAATTTCTGTACATATATCTATAGAAGATGAATTATCCACTTTCTAACTAAACATCCCAGAGTCGTCTGTATAGAGATCCCGTCGTAAGACCACAAACCTACATTTCGTTACGTAATTTTGTTGTTACATGACGATTACGGACTCAAATAACTACAAAGGTATGTATATACTGATACCTACCTAGGTACACATTTGTAAACAAATTAATTGTCAATTCAAATGAGTGAAGTGTATTCAAGAAGAAAACTACATCCGAAGGACGTGAACACTCCCCAGTGTCTCCGGGTACGATTTGTTCATGCAACTATATTGACAATATTTACACATATACATACATACGTATGTCGTATTTGAGTTTTAAGAAAAGAATGCAGTAGGTAACCGAAAAAAAGTCATTCGTACATAATTATACTGTCTTACGTAACTATGTATATATTATACTCAGATGTTGAAATTAAAATATGAAGATATATTTTTCATCATCTCCCGCTGTTCTCAAAACCGGTATTTCACGTGTATAGCCGTAGTTCGTTGTCAATATCGTTTTGTAATCGCTAATATGTTGGCGTTGATGTTTCGAGATTTCTTGTTCGAAAGTAAAAAGAGATTACCTAGACCAAAATTAGTTGAAGATTCCAAACGAGTTCTTAATCGCTTCGACAACTATAACGTTAAGAACGAAACATTTTGTGAAATAATGCGATAAGCAGTGATAAAACAAATCGTAGCATACATTGGCCTTTGATGCACTAACCCTTAAGCTTAATAAGCTTAGACGACTTCGTTATGACGCTAGACTGAAATAAAATTAACTTATTTAAAAATACAAAACTATTACCTTAATTATTATATCTCAGTTCAAGTAATATTATATTTCGACAAACAATTTTGAGACAAAACGCTGTCTTCAGATTACCACTACAGAAATAGACGGACATAAATTTTAGAATTTCATACAGACAACATGTAAATAATTGCAAAGCTTGGCACACCTTAAGATATCTATTGAAACGGTTAAAGAAAATATTATCAAGACGGACGGTCTCTTCATCTTACCCGATTGGAGAAAAGTCCGTGACAACACTGTAATCGGAGGAAACGAATATTTTGAAAGCACGATAAATTCCTCGAGCTTAAAGTGCTTTCGGTATTCTCATGACTGGTTAATATTGAGAAATGTTCTCAATTCCTAAAAATCTCAGCAACCTCCTAAAAGCAGTTTTTCTCGCTGGCTATGGAAGATTACATACATACAACATGACATCTATCAATCTTTGTATTGTTCATTGCTTAAAATTTTAACCTAAAGCACTAATTAAAATGCTGACAAATGAGGGCATAAATGCCCACAGATATATAAATTCCCTAATTTCACGATATGCAAAATACGTTTAACTGAAACGTTTACAATATGGACAAGATAAAAAATCTGTCAGTATAGTTGCGTAAACTTGAGATAGGTTAGGTTCGAACTCCAAACTAGTCTCTTCAAAAGATATGGAATAAGACCTGGATCAAGTCTTTAGTGAAGACTGGGAAATCTATTTGAGTGATGTGCCCATTTTTTTTTTTTGTAAAATATGTGACCAGGTAGCTTACAAATAATTTTTCGTATAACACTTTTTGTTTAAGAAAATATGGGATATACCATTTAGATTTTAAAGTTTAATGGAGCAATAAACAGTGAATATCAATTATAAAATGATTATAACTAACTATCGTCAGGTAATTTTCTAATAAGCGTGTGCCAAATAGAAATTCTTGCATTTTGAGAAAAATGAAATACCATTTGTAATATGAAATTTTGATAAATTAAATGTCATTTAAAAAAACGTTAAAATCTACACACTAGGCTACTAGACCATCTAACAAATATGACATCAATATTAAAACTCCCAAGGACAAGAGAATATCTTAATTACAATTTATGATTTTTCTAATCAGGAAACCTACAAGATAGATGATACTGTTCATGCGCTTAAACATTCGCAATCAAAATGAACCGCTACGATCTAGGCAAACGGTCTCCTCTAAAAAAAAAGGTACTATATATAACTTCCTTTCTAACAATCGAAAACCTAGTCAAATCTCTCAACTTTAAATGCCGTTCGTCTTAATTAAAGTGTTACATAAGAAAGCCAGTCTCGACAATTTTCGTCCGTTCGAATAAGCGGGCCGTTTCGTAATTACCTCGCTTACAGATACGCGTGTCTCCCTACTCTTAAAACTCTTAAAAATATTTCGTGTTTGTCCGCCTGATAAGTTACATTATCTACCGAATTGGTACAGTTCGGACTGGCACTCGTTCTCGTCACTTCCTTACCACGACTTTCTCGGGAAACGATTAACGCAAAACGCAATAACGAGAAGAAAACGAAATCAGATCGATTATTTAGAAATTTTTGTAGGGTATACCTTAGGAAGATGATTGCGTAATTTCGAATATCCGTCCGCGCGATTGCATCGGAATTTAACACTTCGGAAATATCGCTTTTGAAGGGAAAATGTTACGCGGTAGCTTTTGCGCAATTGTGGGAACTGTTCGTTACTTTCCCTGTGATTCGGTTGGCGTACGTGTGCGGTTTCAACGTATTACTGTCTTGTCCTCCTCATTCGTCCTCATTTCCATTCTCGTCGTCGTATTATAATCGCGCAATATATTGACGAACACGCTTAGATACGAATAAACTGGGAACCATGAATAAGTTTGATATTGCATTATAAGTTCAGCAGTTCCAAGATACCGGTTTCAATCTGTGTAACACGATTATGAAACATACGTATGTCGACGATATGCTGTCTCTGTCCAATTTATTAGGGCCACTTGCTAAAATAGCGATTTTGTTAAAATATATACTGAAAACCGTATTATACAAGCATAAGTTTATTCATAACTGTTTATAGACATCGTCACAGCTATATAACTAATATTTTCTAATGCTTCCTTTGGCTTTTATAATTGCTCCTATTCTTCTTGGCATACTTCGACTGGTATACAGGACCATACCATAACTGACGGAGGGTGTTTCACCGTTTTTAGTACACTAGCTTCGCTAAACCCTTCAGATGGACATCGTCTAACAAATTGAACTCTTTGGATCATGGCTTCTAGTTTTAACTCATCGCTGAATACGCTCTTTAACGAAAGGATATTGTTCAAACAAACAAATTTCGCTTGATTTACATATTCATTTAAGTTATTTTGTCTTATCTTTCGACAATCTTCATTTGTGTAATGTTGATGACATTGACCCATTCATAACGTACTCGCTTCATCATCAGTGTTAATCTTGGCTTTCTCAGGGAGCGTTTGCATTTTAATCCGGCTTCGTATAATCGTCTACGTACTGTACGCGTGGATATTTACACTTCTTGTTGAGACATTACATTTCCTATTTATTTGGCGGATAAAGCTCGGTTTTCAGTTGCTAGCTGCAGGATACGTCGCTCATCTCGATTAGTAGTGATCCTTTTCTTGTCGCAAAACGCTCTTCCGGTACTTGTAGTGATTATGTTTTCTTTCATTAAAACGGCGATTCGCTGTCCTGTTTGTCGGGATACTTTTTCTTTCTTTGAAGTTGTGCGTTGAGAATACAATTCTGTACCCACAATGCCTCAATACGCAGTCTTTTCTCATTCGGTATACAGTACAGAATGATTCATGAGGGGGATAATAATAGACAAGAGGTCATTTAGTGGCACCTTCGCAACTTATTTTATTATATTTAGGAAACGTATTTACGTAGCTAGGTATTGTAAACCCTATTCATAAATTTTACACTTGTATTTGTAAATTATCGCGTTGGAAACACAGAAAAGCTTAAATTTATAAGGTGGCCTTAATAAAATAGACAGGGACTGTATAATAAATATATAAATAAACCGTATCTCTTATGTATGTCTTATACACAGTAATCCAAGTTGTTTTATCCACAAACTAAGAGCTTGAGCATCTTTGGAACTAATTCAAAATCAAAATAATATCTTCTGTAGAGATTCCCGATCGAATTTGAATAATTTTCCGCTCGTAAACATGTATTCTAGCGGATAGGTGAATAAATGGGATCACATCATCCGTTAGCGTACTCGTCAAGGTGTAAAATTAATAAGTAGACGCATACCTTGACCTTCTACGCAGTCATGCTCTTCTGCACATCGATGTACACGCGTACACAATAACGTTTCGCGCCTCTTAACAGAGAAAGAGGGGAAGGAAAGAACGTTACTTCTTACGGATACATCGCTGTAGTACCTTAATCTGTGAATGTAATGGGAAAAAAGAAAAAGATGACTTTGTCTTTTCTTATAACAGTGATAATCGCCTATAATCTTTCAGCATTTGGAAGAAAGAATTACATCGGGATGTCTCTATTTCGCCAACTTTTAAGAGAACCGAGTTCTAATTATACTTAACGTTAATCTTTTGCCCTCGTAATGTTAAGTTCGGTGCTGTAAATCGAATCAGTTAAGCTTTTAAATTCGTAATTAAATTGTCGAAAGAAAAGGCGAGGAAACCAAAAAAGAAAGAGGAACATTAATTCTTTTCTACATCTCGATTTTAACATCTTTTTCTTTTGTCAAGTTCGCCGTCTAATCGCATATTTAATTCGCTTGCGTTGTAAGTATCTTTCGCGACGCAACTATTTCCACATCTTAGCTAGTTGCTGTTAACATTTACCCAACATAGTAAATGGCGTATTCGATCCAATGTCGTCTCGTATACCCGACTGACTACTTTCTAAAACGATCTAACAATTAGATTGTTGGGTTTATTTTCGATTCTATGTGATTTTCATTTCGCGCATAGCAGAGAATAGAACAAAACACCGCGGCACCAATGTTTAATCGGCGGTCCGCGAGCTTTATAAAGTGGTCTCGCGAAAGAAAAGATTATCTGTCCTTACACGACCTAGGTATCACCATTTTCAGTGTACATATATCGTAGAATAGTAGGCGTACATACTATAGATGCAATGTTTGGAGATAAATGAGTATCTTTTGGTTCTTTCAACGGCATTTCATCAGAATATGAAATTTAACGTAACAAAATTAAGATTATTAATCTACTTTTTAACATTTCTCTAAATACTATTTTTAAAATATCACTGTGTAAATATTTTTTGGCTCCGAAGTTCAGAGAAGGCTTTTAAAATATTTGTGTTTCAAAATTTCCGGAGTTTATCCATTAAATTCCAGACTTTATCTGATAAAAGGAGTCAATATGATGCAAGTTTCTTGAATTTATTGCATAATAAGGTTAACAGACCTCTAGGTGATTCAAAGAGCGGTCATTTCAGACACGATTTCTAACTTACCCAAATTTTCGAATAAACGTAGTCACACGTGATCAGGTTATATGCGACCGATCTGAGTATCTCCCATTAAATAAGTGTCATACTTCTTGGGAATGAATTTTATTACCAACACCAACCGTTAGTAATATTTCAATACTCTAACTTTCGTTTGGGTTCATTTTGTTATGATTTAAAAATTGAAAATCCTCTTACATACGTAAATGTAAGATTAGTTTGTAAAAATTATTATTATGGCGGTTTGTAAACAGCTAATTTTGTCATCTAACGCATCCGAATCTCCAAGAGGCTCTATCCATCTTCCCTCAGTCCTCTCTTTTCCATGGCTTCTTTAATTCCTTTTTCCCAACTTCTTCTTGGTCTTCGTTTTTTTCGTTCTAATAGCGGGCTTCCATTTTCAAACCTTCTGCGGTAGTCTGTCCTGGTCCATTCTCCTCATCTGGCTATACCACAATAGTTGTTTCCGATTTATTTCATGTATTGATGATGTATCAACTTGCATCATTTCTCTTATTCTTTCATGATCTAATAATGTCTTCTTTGACATTATTTTGTTTTCCATCTTCTTATTCAGCGCCCACACTCCACTTCCATAGGTAACACAGCTTTCAACAAGAGAAGGGAACGCCCGGGTTTTCGTTTTCTTCGAAATATTATCATTCCGCACCACAGGGTGTAGTTGTCTAATTATAGCTTTTCCCTTTATTATTTTATTCTGTATGTCTATTGCATCTCAACCATCAGAAGTTAAAGTTTGTAAAAATAACTTTTAAAACAGACTGTTTCATTTTCAACGCCTACTCAGTATTTTCGTATACACCATGGTCAAATAACTGTAAGAAATTTTTTCCGGTTTTTCTCAAAATACTCTTTGACGCAACATATAACTATTCACTAGCGAGTGGTAAATACCATCAAACAGAAGAAAGAACGTATCGTATTCGGTAGTTCCATGCGCCCCCACTGTATATTCATTTGTTCTTTTAAAGAAATTACATTCGCCACCTTACCCCGTTTTCCATCTTCTTTCAAATTAACATCGCATGAACCGTTCAGGAGTTGATTTCACGTTATAATCAAATCAATTACCTACTTTCTAATAGCGTTCCGAGAGAATGAATATTTCGCGATCAATTTCAATGGAAGGTGAATAATTTCTTCTGTATTAGTATTTATTTACAAAGGCGAGTATTTATTTATCGCGAAAACCTTGGTTAAGCGTTCGAGCACGCGTGTATTTATATAAGTACGTGAACATGTAACGTTGACATTTACTTGGCATAAAATTACTGGAAAATTTCTACATCTCTTTACGTCTGCTAATGAAATCAACTCTGCTTAGCCAAACAAAACATTCCAGTATGTACTAGTTTCCCAATAAAAATCTATCAAGTTATATCATGGGGGCTTGTATCTGGTTCAGAGACTAATTCCTGTTATAATTGAATTTTTGCTTGTTTATTAGGTTGTTTGTAGAAAGAAAGAACTTTTATTTTTCGTATTTCATTTATTGTATGTAAGGAGCGACGTTTTCAAGCTTATTTATAGAGTAAATTTAGAATGAATTAGATTTATTATTCAATAACTGATATCAGATTCTCCGTTGCAATCGCTACAATATTTGTCCGTACGATATTGTGACTGATAGGGAGATTTACGTCGTGGCTGGTGCAGAGAGTAAACGTGACCTTCTTTATCGCGCTTACCTCGTCTCGAATGGGTACAGCCTGCCTGATTTCGCATTCAAGGAGATCGCGATCATTGTACAGACACGCTGGTCAACTATCAGTATAAAGACGATACCGAATTCAGAGGAAAAGAAACCGATAGAACCGTTTCTCATGCGGTTATTCATTTCCGGGATCTCAATCCGGTCTTTCGTTTTAATGAGTATCGTTACTAAATTTAGCCTCTACTAATGTAGTTTTACGTGAATATTATTATTAATAATAGATACGTATTCTAATCGTACGCACATATGTATATTTAAAAAAGAGGTGTGGGACTTGATATAAATTATTCATTTATTAGTTCGAATAATGATTCATTTTTCCTTCTGCGAGTATCAATTAGCGCAAGAGGTAATTGGAAGTGTTTACTGTTATAATGTAAATTCGTTTCTTATAAAAGTGATTTGACGTGTTTGTATGTTTACCTTGCGACAACGATCCACTATGTAGGTTCGATCGCACTCAGGGCAGCACGTGAGCCATTGCTTATCTGCAAAAGAAGAGAGAAACGAATATATCGAGTTGTAAACAAAGAATAAGAGTTGCACAAGAAGTATTTTTTACCAGCCGTATCGTAATCTGAGGAAATGCAAAGGCGATAAGGTTAAAGGGGGAATTCCGTTGGCGTATCTGTGTGAACTTTAATCTGAATTAAAATGTGCGCGTGGATTCCCATTGTTTCTTCTCTTTTTCAGGTCTTTCAATATTCCTAAAAGCACGAGTCATTCCGCGTAGCGCGATAAACGCGCAAAATATACCCTATTTGGGTGATTGATAAACTATTCATAACTAACGCTACTTATCAGCAACCGACGTTAGTAATAATACTTGTCCTCGCGTGATTAATATGTTTAGTCGAATATATCACGTGTTAATTGAAAAAATATTGGGCTATTTGTTGGGTCATTTATGGCGGTCACTTACTACACTTACTACTTCCGAAACTAACAAAAATATTGTTTTGTAATTTTAGTGGCTAACGCTGCAAAGGTCAAGATCTTTTCCTTAAAAAAAATTGTTTATTATGGATTCTTTGAATAGCTTTTTTAATTTTTTATGGTGTAGCATATCAAGGTCGTGATTGTAGTAATTTCGAGAAATTAAATTTTCTCTGAAAATACTAACAGACTGAAGCGATTTAAACTTTAGTACCGTCAATTCAACATTAGCTATGTAAAGTAGATCAGAGATTTTTTTTATTAACGACGTAATTGTGGCTATATGTTAAAATAAATTTCGCTATTAAAAATATCGTATAGGATATTCTAAACCACGGACATATTTAATCACAAAAATCTTTGTTTTTTCTTTTTAAAACAAGCCCTATAGCGATGAATTTCTATATACCAGGATTGCGAGAACATATCTGAAAACTATATACATACAAAAGACAAGTACGGTCGTAATAACATCTGCAAATACAGACCAATTACTGTTCTATCAAATTGCGTTGCGGTTTCTGAAAATGTACTATCTGAGAAGTTGTGCTGTAGTATTAAATATTATATTTGAGTGAATCAAGATGGCTTGCTCAACCACAGGTTTACACATGCAAATTTAACTGAATTAACCCAGTACATAAGCGAGTTTACATGCTTGTACAACAAGCAGATGTCATCTATACTGAATTCTACAAGGCATTTGACACAATCAATCACACCATAACTACATATAACGGATATCTCTCCAACTTTTTCACTGCCTCCAGTGGTACTTCACAAGGATATAATTTAAGCCCGTTCATAGCTCCTTAATTCGGTAATTTTGCAAAAAATCTTACTACAATTAACGATTGCTATATTAACTATCGTGTTCTCTTAATTATTGACAAATGTGCAATACTTTCTATCTGCGAACGCCTTAATCCTAGTATGTTTCAATACACAGTTTGTGGAGAGTAACACAATTTAAAGATCTTGGTGTGCTTTTGGATCTTCACTTATCTTATAATTCGGATATTTCGGGTATATGCTGTTTGTAGGCGCAGCTTTATCTCGTTAAATCAAAGAAGGGAAAAAGTTAGCATTCAAGTTTTATTTCAATTATTAATTTATTACTCAGTCATATTAACTTTACTCTGTCTAAATATAATGTTAGATCTTTTGACACGTTCTATGTACCTACAACACATTCTAATGTACCGTACAAGACGTTTTTGTCAAATATGTATACTAATGCGATTAGGTTACAGTTTAACCCATTCTGGAAATGACTTTCTCCTTCTTATTTGTATTCCTATGTTTGTAAGTTTACTTATTTCGAACACTGTACTGTATTTATTTACACGAATGCTACCTTTCCTCTGTAATTGTATTTTCAACGACTATTTAGAGAGATAATAAACGCAGTGAATGGGTCACTAATTCTTCTCAAGTATATCAATCGGCATTCGATTCCCGAAAGTAACGATAGCCACCGAGGAACCAAACAATACTTTGTTCGCACGCGTTACATGAACGAACAGCTTTTGTTGGTATTAGTTCGCTTTAATTTTGACTAAACCTTTTGAGCATTTACTGGCACCATTTGGCATAATCTTCTTCTTAAACTTCTGTTAAATTATGTTGGATCTACTAGAAGTTTCAGAAGGCTACGCAACCAGGAATACCTTGGATAAGTTACAACGGTTAGCATGTGTATGCATCACCAGAGCTACGAGAACATGCCCAACCGCGGCCCTGGAGGTCATCTTAGACCTTACATCCCTACACATAGTGGTGGAGGGAGTGGCCCGTGCAGCAATGTATAGACTAATCAGGGCGGGGACTGAAGGAAATGAGATTGCATTCCAGAGAAGAGCGGAAACCTCCCCACTTCTAAGTTTACCGAGCGATGAAATGGTTAAGAAATGTAGCTTCAAAAAGAATTTTCTTCCACAGCTAAGTAACAAGAAAGAATGGAACGGAGAATCCTCCGCTTACTTTCTGAAGGCAAATACCATTAAATGGTACGCGGATGGTTCCAGAATTGTTATAGGGACAGGTGCAGGGATATTTAGGCCAAGAACCAAATATTCAGAGTCAATGAGAACATACCCTAGCGTCTTTCAAGCGGAGATCAATGCGATTGAAAGATATACTCAATTGAACCTTGACAGGAACTATCGAGGCAAAGCATTGCAATTTTCTCCGATAGTCAAGCAGCCATAATGGCGTTGAGCTCTAACACCATCAGCTCGAAATTGGTCTGGAAATGCCTAGAGAAATTAAACAACCTAGGCAGAGAAAACGGAGTTGCACTATACTGAGTACCAGGACACACTGGAATCAGCGGCAACGAGAGAGCTAACCTATTAGCAAAAAAGGCCGCCACAACTTTGTGGGACCGGAGCCGTTCTGTGGTATATGAATGAGCACCTATAGAAACGAACTTAAAGACAGAGAAGAGAAGCTCGGAGCATTCCAAGGTATTCCTTGGAAACTTCAATAGATAAAGGGCACAGACTACGCTAGAACTTAGTAGAAACAGACTACGTGTCCTCGCAGATTTTCTTAAAGGGCATTGTCACCTTGGGCAACACATTATAAGGATAGTGACTACAAGTTTTATGGGGCAGAGGCTGAAAGTCCGGAACACCTAACATCTAACTGCACTGCCATTATAGAGACGTGTCAACCATCTTGGCCAAGACGTCATAGACGATGTGGAAATATGTACCTTCTCTAAAACCATCACAGCTATTACAATTTATTAAAGGTCTTGGACTGGATGGGGAGCTATGAGTGCGGGAAAACCCTAGCAACGTGCAGCTCATATAAAGGGGCGCATTAAATCAATAGGTCGCAGTGCAACATCACCCTTAATTAATCTAATCTAATCTAACCTGGATCTACTAAGTGCCCGTACATGCAAACGTTCATCCAAAGGTGTAGTGCCAATGCCCAGCAATGATTGAATCGTAGACGCTGATGGACGATTTTCACGCTGGAATTCGGAAACTAATTGTAAGCACCGCTGTTTAGTCGGTAATTCATTCATTTATAAATAGTATAATCAGCCGTACAGTTATTTGCGGTAAATACTATGACAGCTATTGCGGTATAGACAAACACGCGATAAAACTATATATTATTTGCGTACCATTAAATTTCGCTTTTCGCTCAATTTCTCTGCGATATTCGCTTCACTAGCTCGTAAAATTGATTTTCACTCTTTAATAACGTTTCATCATATCGTTCCCATCGACTGGGAACACGATCTATTCTTCTATTTCTCTAAGTGATTAGAGATTAAATGCACACGCTAATTAAACTAAATTAAGTACACGTATGTACATACATACCTAGATCTGGTCAGTGACCACCACTGCATATAAACTATAATGGAGTTTCTCGTATCTCGTATATTTTGTAAGGATGACATTTTCCAGCTATACAGAGTGTCTTTTCTTTAGGGATGTACTAAACTCGGTGCAATTAAGATATTGTCTGAATGGTTGCTACAATTACGCTCAGTAGTGCGATCTGATTCTTGAATATTTAATCCTACTATATTTTATAGACATTATGATCATAATTTTTATTGCATTCAGACAAACGACTTTTTACTGTAATATTAAATAACACTTCCTTGGATAGAATATGCACATCCTTTTAGAAGAAGGTTAGAACAAAATAGCTGCTGTTAACGAAAAATATATTTACAAATGTGTTACTACTTATATACTTCAGCAAACTTAGAAAGCATTACGACGAACTTTATTTTTAATTGTGTTCTTAATGAATACAGTTCTTTATTCTTTAGAAAGAAGTTCTAGAGCTAGGTGGCAACATTTTAACAAGATGATCTTGCTCGACTAAGATATTGCACGTTAACGAAATAACCGTATTTCATGAACATATATTTCTATTATCGCTGAGATTATGGTAAATAGGTGAAGAGAATGTTGACTTGAATTAAAAGGAGATATCCATAAATACAATTATAAACAAAAGCATTTTTGGCATGCAAAGCATGGCTAACATTTAAGGTGTTATCTTCCCGCATTAGGTGGACATCCTGCACGGTCAGGTTACCGTACAGCAAAAGAATTATTAATTAACACCAATATAAGCGTGTATTGGAGGATATCTTGATGCTATATATCAATGATTTAGATCCAAATGAAGGCCTTTACACACCGCATGGCCAAATCCATCCAAAGATTTTTGGAAACGCACGTTCTGCCAGTGTTACCTTGGCCGGGAAAATCCTGCCGACCTTAATGCAATTGAGAACGTATGAAGTGTTGTAAAATCACGCGTGCATTCGAGAAGAAATACTACAATATGTGGAAAAATGACGGTACAATTATACATATCATTGACGCATGCATAGACAGTATGCTAAAAAGAATCGGAGCAATTATAAAACCCAAAGGAGGCATTAGAAAATATTAGTTATATAGTTGTGGCGATGTCTATAAACAGTTCTGAATAAACTTATGCTTGCACAATACGTTTTCCATTATATATTTTAAAATGAAAATTGAAAATCGCTATTGTATTAATAAATTGCACAGGGACTGTACAATCGCGTTAAATTGGTGTTGAAATTTTCCCCGGTGTTACGCACGAAAAAAACTCGGAACACGTGTCGTACATAAATACGTGACGGGAGATATGTTCTATGGGAAATTCTACAACAATAATTCCATTGCGTCTAGGTATGATTTTTTCTCGAACGGTGGCAGCGTCGTGCGGTTAATGCAATAGGGACGCGTTCGCGATTGCGTTGCATCGTATACACCTTCCAACTGATACGGTTAAGCGCCGTAAAAATGTGGAAAAGAAAGCCCTGAGAGTCTCCGAAACAATCGGAACGGCCCGTTTTAGTCAAGGTTCCCCATTTGACGCAACGTTATTTTCATCGTTTTGCAATTATTTCTGTTAGTACGCACCCGCTAGCACGGAGTACAGTATTCGCTATACAAGTACTTTCTTTGCGAAAGTAAAAAAAGATCACTAGATATCGAGAACTGAGAATTTCGTAATCGAAACAATACGTTATCTAATAAGATTTTCTTTGCGGTGTAGGAGTTATGTAATTAAATTATGAAGAAGCTTGTGAAATCTCCCTCTTATCGGTAGCAAATTTTTGTCTCTCAATACATGTTGGTTGTTAGCAGGGCAAACAAATTGACCAGTACAGAAACTAGCGCTTGCTCTCTTACATTAAAGCTAGTATAGACGAGTTTGATTTTTTACAATAATATTTCGTACGCTGTGCATTCAATTTACCTAGTCTGAAAATGCGCAAAACAAAATACAACGTGGCGGTTGAAAGTTATTTCTTCCCGTTTTGTTGATTATTTGTTTCTTTAATTTTATATTGATGGCATTTTAATTTCTTTAAACTCTTTTTTGCTAGCACGCCAGGTTATTTACTGCGGTTTCGCTACAAATTCTCAAAACATTTTGGATTTCGTGTTCGAAGCAACTAAAGTTTAATAAACCGTGCAATACATTAATTTTAATCACTATTAATAAAATGCAATAAAAATTTTAAGCTTCGGAGAAGTGATTTGGGGTACCTTCCATCCGTATTAATACCACTACTAATATGAATATAAATACTAAACCACCGTTGGCGTTAGTAATGATTAGTTTAACTAACATATTACGCACTTGCCGTTTAGTAATATAGTATCCGTTAGATATTAGAAGATATCTACTGGCATCGTGACATCTAGGGGGATTTAGGGCGACTTGGATTCAATGGCATCGTGGTGCAATTGGTAGCACGCTATACCGGAGATATAGAGATGTTGGGTTCAAGTCCCCTCCGAGACCGATATTTTTTCGGAAATTTAATACGTTGGAAATTGCAATAAAATTGTAATTTTATCACCTTTATGTTTCTTGCGAAAAATCAAATTCATCTAAAATATGTCGAAATGCGTATGCAATTGAAGATTATGATGATTAGATTGCAGGAAAATTATCCATCAAAAGCGAAATACTTAATATTCTAAAATTAGAGGAGTAATAATCATTACGCTTTTCACATGTTTTCAAATCTCTAGACACGAATATCGTCTACATTAGTCGTCTTGTGCCAATTTTGGTTTTAGAATCGTGTTTTGTATGATTGGAGATAGCATTCGGTGAGCCCAGAACCAAATCCAAGTATAAAGTAGTAAAGTAATAAAATGCAATAAAAATTTTAAATTTTGGAAAAATTAGTGAATATTTTCTTGTTTTTGTAAAATTTATTTGCGTGTCCGAACTAATATGGATGACAATGCATTGACATGTACAAGTATTTTACCTAAATAGATGTAAGATAAGATTTGATACGTCAATCCAACCTCATTTGGCATCCATCAATAACGTTCTATTACCATTATTGCATGATTATCCCGACCGATTATTTATTCGAAGAACTTAACTACGGACGGTATAGCAAAACACGTAACCGCCACACAACCTCTGGAAATCTACTGTATAGTTTCGAAACGAACGAAAAGTATATACAGTTCTTGTCGTTAATGATAGGTTCTTCTGGATTAGATTAACACGAGAAAGGGAAAAAAGGATATTGCGTAAACTTCACTTTCTTTTTCCTACGTTTTACCTTTCGGTCTTTCCTTTTCAAATACGATACACATCATAAAGCGAATAGTTTTGTTCTAATTGCGCTTTTCCTGCGCTGGAGGCGTCTTGTTTCGTTGGATAGGCAGGAACCTATTTGACATTTCCATCTAACAACGTACCAAATTATCGATTCGATCGCAAATGTATTATTCACGTATGTATATTGTACAATACGTATACATATCTTGCTTCATGTTTCACTATTATCATACAACGTCACCAATTTACTTCGCGCTAGTTCGTGCTACTTCGTATTGTATCTTCCGAACAGTTAAAACAGTCGAAGTGAGATTTTTTTATTTTGTCGTTCGACAATTATTTTCAATCTTTTCGTCTTGCCTTTAAAGATAAATTTGATTGGATAACGATGAACTCTTTAATTGCTACTCCGATCGCAGATTGAAGATGAAGTTCTCTTATCTATTCAAAAGGAAACGTTATCCAGTGGATTTCAGTTATAAAGGCAGAAAAGAAGTATTAATCCCTCTTTAAGATTTTCAATCATCGCCTTTTATTGCCAACGCCCAAAGATCCAGCTTTCTTGAAAGACCATTGATTTTATCGTTAGTCTAAAGTATGTTTTCATCAGCGATTTTGCATGCTAGAATTTAAGAGAGAAAAATGATTTTTCGTTTAGAAAAACAAACTCATTTCATCATGCAGGTCCAGAACCCCGTTTAAAACGTAGCCTCTCGAGAGCCAACGAACGTTAGAGTGCAACATTAAACTCTCGTAATCCAAAGCTCATTTCTCGGCAGTGTTTTATGAATACATGGAACTTGGAAGTCCTAGAAAGTAACGGGGCGTTCTAAATCTAGAACGGTCTCGAAAAATGGAATGGGAATGGGGGATTCCCGGACTCGCGGGATATATTATTTATTTCTTACGAATAATAATAGTTACAATGCTATCAGCTACAACAAAAATAAATTATAAATTGTGAGACACACCTAGCGTCCTTTAGTGACACGCTGTTTGAGAACTGTTGTTTTGAGAACATATTCTACAGACTTAAGGAGCTTTTAAAATAAAAAGTAGTAGGATGGAGGAACATTTCATCATTTATGATCGCTAGTTCTTGTACGGGGGGTGACTAGATCGATTTAAAACTTGCTTGGAGTCTGGAAGAACGCAATCTTAAAGTTCTTCTTCGATGCATTTTCTTATCTTTGATCCCCGCAACCAAAAATATAGGACACCCAGTGTATATGTGTCTAACCAGGATTGAACGTATCAATACAAGCTGCACGGTATTTATGGCTAGCTATATATAGGGTACGATCTTTGAAAAACTAGATACGGGCGATAAAAAGTAGAGTACAACCAGATTGATCATATCGACGATGCTAAAAAATCTCTTAACGATGCGTAGCGAGATGATTAATTTAAAAAAAAAACTACAATCCTCAAATATGTGCATACTTACGTATTTATTACATGTATTTTTATTTAGCATAACATACATATGGCGCACGTTGGTTCATCGTTCAATCAATTCCATTAAATATCGAATAAGTTTGTAGAATGTAGGATGGCTGAATGTGATGCGTCACGTTACAATAATCTTTCTATGGGATCGGCAGTCGAGCAAAAAGATTCACCCAATTCTTTACCGCGAAGCTCACGTTAGATCTTAAGCAATTTGGTTTCTTGCGCTGCCGATTAAGCCGTTTATTAAACACAAAGCGCTTCCCGTTAAAAATAAAATGGCAAATATTATTTGCTTTCGAATTTTGGCAGGTTGGTGAAGGATTGAAATTTCGATAACCGATGGTCAAATACAACGATAAGGAAAATTGACAACATACACCGTTGTATATTATACTGGCTGCCAGAAACAAATGAACGCTCAGTAAACGTTGTTATTTTTTTAGTATTTTTTTTTCGGAAGTCTGTAGGGAATAAACTAAAATGCTTTAATTCGAGAGTAAATTTTATGGAGAATTTATGAATTCTGCAAAATGTTGAATATTGAATTTTTTAAGTATGACTGCCAAAGTTTAGGGAAATCTTTTTGTTTGTTGTTAATTTCGGTTTCTGAACTATTTAAAAAGAGATTAGCTAAGAAAAACGATATTGTTTCAGGAATAAGCTACAAATTTTCAATAATGTTCACGTTGAGCTGGAGTTTTCACCGTCCTGGGGCACTTATATAACGCGAATAATGTTTCGGGTTGCTGTTCTGGTAAAATCAAAAATCATCTCCTGTGTCAAGTTTCCTGGCACTAAACACTAAATTCTGTTTAAGGTTGTTTAAGTACATAAACCTAGCTTCAATAAAATGAAAGTTTCTAACACCAGCAGCAGAAACACAGCCCTAGACCATGTTTAACTGTTCGTTTTAAATGTTGCGGTTTTAATTCTTCATTCTTTTCTCTCCACATCTCAGCCGAAAAGATTAAATTGACTCTTTTAGGAGAATAAAACTGTGTTCCAGAAGTCGAAATCTTTATTTTGATCCTATAATGCAAACTATAAGCAACTTCTTTTATCCGTCTGGCTTATAAACGATTTTTTGCTGACTATTCAACTGTGCAAATAGGAATGCCTCACAGTTCTTCGAACTGTTTCTACATTTACGGTATTTTTCAGAACACGTTTTACCTGCAGGGTTAGCTTAGAAGCACTTGGCAGTGGATGATTTCTAGATTGTCTAGTAACCAACCACTCATGTTCGTTCATTTCTTTTTGGACTTATTTTGCATTTGTTCTTCACTCTGTTATCGCGATTATACCGTTAAATAATATGCTGTATCGTGTATATTTAATATTTTTGCAATTTTCTGTTGACTTTTATGCTTCTTATGGTGAAAAATTACTAATTCTCGCTCTTCGAACGTTGTCTGTCGATCCATGTTAAAATACTCTAAATTATTAGCTGCTTGTGATAAAATCACACTTCACAGTTATAACAGATAAAGAGGTAAAATGCACGTGCATCTACCGACTTTCCCTGTTCGAATAAAAATTATGTACTGGGCTGCATCATTTTCACTGCGATTTTGAATATGTAACTGTTATAATGTCATCTAGTTAGAATTCGTAATACGTGTCCGTTTATTAGTTTTGTTTTATTTTCGTAATTTATATCAAGAATACTAGATGTAATACATTCAATTTCCTTTTCCTAACATTTTCAGCTTCTTAGCAAATTATATACCATTACATCATTGTAATTGCATCACTGTTAGTCACTGTATCTAGGATATTTGGAAATAGTGAAGAAATAGAATTACATAAAATATTTTAAGTTTATCATCTGGTTTTATTTAATTTCGAAATTGGTTCGGTAGTATTTTGGATGGAAAAATTCGTTTAATATTTTAAGTATTCGAATTAATTGACCAACTATTTTGCATTTTTAATGATTAAGGCCCTTTACTATCGGACACAATTAATACGGGAACGTATCGTCGTCGGCCGTATCACAGGTGGCCGCGATCCGCAGCAAGTGTCCCGTTAGAGTCAATGAACGTAATCCATCCGTGCATATATACGTACGTACATGTGCGAACTAACAACGTTAACTGAACTGACTGAGCGACACGCGTACAGCATGCTAATACGCGATGCGGTTCGGACCGTGATGTTCTTCCGCGCGACGACCGACCATCTCGGAAATCTTGTTCATCCTTGCCTTCGCTAACCTCGTTTCGGGGCGATTAGCACCGCGCGCCGCTTAACAATTTCTTCGCGTTGAAACGGTAACCTACCTACCTACTACCTACTTATGTGGAGCTTCAGGTTGAACAGCAGACTCGCCGTTTCTAGCACAGAAACATTACGTACTTACGATATTATTGTTGATGTTGGCGGCACTTTGTACAATTTCGGTTAACTAAGTAGAGCATTAATCGAAAATTTGAAATGCACCAATAAAGAGCGCACCTTGTTGTTGTAATTACGCGGTAGGCGCCATAAATTCTCGGCCTGTTATAGAAGAAAGAAACTTGGAACGATATAAGAAATTTTATTTTTCAACGTAATCTCCCCGAACTTCTATGTACATATTTATTACAACAATTCGTTAATAATTCGATACCCTTCCGTCAAAATCTTCTATAACAACTGCTTGCAACTCACTGTAATCCTTTTTTAAATTAGAAAAACAAGTAAAAATAATAAGGAGCCATATCTGGACTATACGGCGGACGTTCTAATTCTTGAAAGCCATATTCGCGGATGGCAGCTTATGAAACGGCGGGAGCATTGTCATGCAATAATCGCACACCTTTTGACAATTCTCCACGACGTTTTGCACGATTACTGCCCCTTAGTTTATGCAATAAAGACGCATAATATGTGCCGTTCACAGTTGTATTACGCTCTTTAAAGTCAATTAGCAAAATTCCCTCACAATTCCAGAATATTCCGGCCATCACCCTTTTCGTTGAATGAGCGACTTTCGCCTTTCTGGGACGAGGTTCATCATGTCGCCTCCATTCCATGGACTCCCTTTTCGATAGAGGATCGTAAAGCAGAACCATTGTTTCATTCCCTGTGACAATGGACTCTAAAATCGGTTTTGAGTCGTCTCCAAACATTTTTAAAAACGACCGTGCACATTCGACTCGACGTTCACGTTAGAGAGCAGAAAGAAGTCGCGGAACCCATCGTGCACTAATTATATTCATAGCCAAATGGTCATGGAGAATTCGGCAAATACCTATTTCGGATATGTTTGTTATCACTGCTAATTCCTTCACCTTCAAACGGCGATCTTCTAGCACTAAATCTTCAATAATTGAAATTCATTGAGGCGTTATCATTTCAATTGGTCGACCCCACCGTTCAGTATCTTCCAGGGATTTTTGCACCAAACGGAAACATTTTGCCCATATCTTAATAGTAGAATACGAAGGAGATGAATCACCCGTTATGTGATTAGGCGTATGCCCTTCTTTTGTTAAAAATTTGATGACCGCGCGGTACTCAATTTTCCTTACTTCAGACATTTTCATGCGCTAATCACGTTCGTTGGCTGACTGGCTACTAAAAACTACTGCTCTTCTAACCGTCATATTTATAGCGTAGAATTCGTGACGGAGTTTGAACACACTTGAACTTGTATAAGCCTGTCAGGCCGAGAATTTATGGTGTTTACCTTGTACATAATATCAAGTTTGTATCTCAAAGTGTTGTTGTGCTGTGGCTAAATCTTGAATTGTGTGTCGAGACTATTCATAAAAATGGATCCTGTAGAATAAGGAGCCGTAATAAAATACCTCGACTTCAAATTCATAAAGACATTAAGGCAACTATTGGTAAGTCTGCAGTTTCATATGATGTAGTCAAACGCTGGTATCGAGATTTTTAATGCGGAAGAACATCCTATGAAAACCAACATGCCGGTGAACCTTCCATACGATAACAATAAACAAAAACATCCAAAAGGTGCACGATTCGTACTGGCAAGACCGACGAGTACGTATCAGGGACATTGTGGAATTTACTGGCTTAGCATATCATGTGGTGCACAACATACTGACTAAAGAATTACACATGAAGAAGAACCACACTCGAATATTTTCACGCGAAAGAATTCCATTTTTACACGAAACCGCTTTCTGTTAAATGCTCTATAAACAGAACTAGATATATAGGTCGTTTAACTGAATGAATTAGTCGACGGGTAGATAATAGATTACAACCAAATGTCAGATTACCAAATATGACAGGTGACAAACGCAAACAGTAGATGCAATAGATTTTTCGGAACATGTTTGGTGTAAAAAACAATGAATTTGTTCTATATTTTAGGGACACCGTGCAACAACAAACACAACGTCATAGTGATTGTTTACCGTTTAAACACATTAATAACTCGTCGCGCATGTAGATATGTATCGCAATATAAAATAAACTAATACAGGTCATTTCCGTGTACACGTAATTGTTTTACCTACATCTTACGAGTGTTAATACCATACGCCCCTAATTTGTATATGAAGAGCGTGGCAAATTGTAATATTTTTAACTGTGCAATACCATCCATTAGTATACACGACCGTTTGCTCTGAAAGCATGATTAGATTTAATATTTTATTTTTATATCTTGGTTTTGTAAATACCAGCTAGGTCGCAGTGCAATTCCGTAAATAACCGTCAGTACGGTTCAAAAGAAAGAATAGATAGGACCATAACGAATAGGTAAACATGCAGTATTTCGTTCTTTATTTTATACACTCACCTAATAACTATTAACCCTGCGTCGAACACGAGAATAACTTGCAGTAATCCGTATGCAAAAACGTAGGCTACGCATTTATCGGAAGAAAAAGAAGAAAACGGCTCAAAAAATCGCGAACAAATTAACCACGCCAAGATCACGACGAGAACCACGGATAATCTTTTATTATGAGAGATGCGATCATCAGGTGACCAACCGCAAATCTACGTACGGCTAACACTACTTCTTGTGTGGTACTGGCGCGGCGGATTGCCCGTGCTACACACCTGATGCCGTCACACCATTCACCAACTCCACTCGACCCGAGGTCTGCTGAGTTGTTTCGTAACAATTTTTCATCTTAATTGCTTTTTTATTAGAATTCTGATGTTGTTAAACGAGCATTTATTTTTGGCAATGTAACATTAATACGTATGCAAATATATATATAAAACATTAGCTGCTATAAAAACACACCTTTGTTTTTATACGAGCAGGTTTCATATAGCTGGAGTACCTTCTTCAAAATAATTGCAACAATAAGCAAATTCTACAACCGTTTACGTACAGTAGGCGTTTGCGTAGAGATATGCAATGACATTCCTCGCTTATATAAAATGCCAACCGCTCCTATTAACGCTGTCCTTCAATACTGATAGGACACGCAGAAGATCTTTAACAACAGAGTTTGCCATTTTCCAAGTTGCTCTACGATGCGTTCTTTAATCGCAATAAAATATCTACGAATATGCGGTAAAAGTACGAAACAACAGTTTATTTTGAAAATATTTAGGCTTTTGCTAATGCAACGACGGAAAGAAAAATAATACATGAGTCGTATTAACACCAACGACAAAAACACAGCTTTTCGCATGGTATTTACAGCGATTTTGTCGTTGGTGCTTTCATCTAGTCATTCCTTTAGATGTGTTTTAAATCGTATTAACATTTACGGGGTAAACCTTTAAAGTATTTTGATATACACAGCGATCGATATTAGTTCAGACACCTAGTAAAATGTTGTACACTCTACTAAAAGATAATATAATTGCTTTTAACACATGGGCTGAAAAGTCCCGGGCCTAACACATAGATGACGCTAGTTTTATTGCAGTCACCTTTCTCTCAGTTAGTACTAACCTTCAAAAGACAGCTGTTAAAATTTCATGATATTCTATTCATTAGTTTGTGAGTTATTGTGCTAAGAGTCACGCTACTTTTGTTATTTTCAAAACAATGGAGCAAATACAATTTCGTGTTTTAATTTTACACTGCTCTTGATGGGAAAAAATACCGTTCAAGCGAAGCAATGGCTTGAAAAGTGTTATGGGGACTCCGCTCCATCAGAAACAACAATAAAACGTTGGTTTGCTGTCTTCAAACGTGGTCGTAGAGACACCGATGATGCAGAACGCAGTGGACGTCCAAGTGAGGCGGTAACACCAGAAAACATCAAAAAAATCCACAAAATCGTTTTGAATGATCGAAAAGTGAAGTTGCGTGAGTTGGCTGACATCGTAAAGATATCAAAAGAACGTATTGGCTTTATATTGCATGAGCATTTGACTATGAGAAAGCTCTGTTCAAAGTGGGTGCCGCGTTTGCTCACTGTTGACCAAAAACAAGAACGTGTTGATGATTCTGCGTCGATATGCCACAATGGATGAAACATGGATCCATCACTTCACTCCGGAATCAAAACGATCGTCATCTGAGTGGACAGCAACTGGTGAACCTCGTCCAAAGCGCCCGAAAGCACAACAATCGGCTGGAAAGGTTATGGCCTCGGTATACAAATAATACCCTATTTCGACGGGAAAAGAGGCAAAAGCCGCTACAGTAGGCAGAACACATAGTTTGAGGTGTTAAAAATGTTGCAGGATTGTGTAATGCCATCTGTCAAGCAAGGAAGAGGTTCTGTGCTTATTTGAGGTTGTTTTTCCTACGCTTTCGAGACTTGAAGCGAATCGAGGTATTTTGCGTAAAGAGGGTTGTTTGGAAATACTGCAAGAAAATGCAATACCATCGCGGCAACGTCTAATCGGCGAAAATTCTCATCGAGCTGTTATGAAATGAATTGGATAGGAGGGTCCGAAAAATTTGCCCTACCTCCGTAGGCCACCTGTGGTAGGTTTTACAAGAGGAATGGACTAATATGCCAAATACACTCCTTGAAGAAGTTTCCTTTTTTTGCTTTTATACATTAATTTTAGTCACTATTAATAAAATATAATAAATTTTAAGTGAATATTTTCTGTTTTTTTTTTCTTTTAATTTATTTGTGTGTCCGAACTAATGTGGACGGTCGTGTACATTTTGTGAAATACAGAGTGAATTTTATTAATTTGAATTGCAATTATTTTCACACGTGTTCAAAGTTGTTTTCACAAAAATCAAGGCACCAATTAAATATAATTACTTCGAAATTCGACATTCTTGTCGAAAAGTAGTTACAGTCGAGGGCGTGAAAACTATCCTATTTGTCATTCAAATCTAAATTTGAATTTACGGGAACTCTTCGTTGTTAGTTTTTCATTGTCCTTTCAACGGATAGTGATTGATGTCTGTCTTTCTTGATTTCAGTCTATCTTCAGGATTTCCCGACCCGCGAACGTGCCTCCTCCATCAAAAGCTGCAAATGCTCAATTGCTGCATCGAGCGGAAGATGGCGCGCGAAGCGAAGCTCTCTTCGAATAACGGCGGCAGATCGTTCGAATCAGTCGATGACACGTCGACGGACGACGAAGAGTTCTTCGATTGTGATACGGAGAACAACGACGATCCGGCGAACCGGAAGCAACGCGAGAATTATTCGCTATGGAATCAACCGGTCGGTCGGCTGACGAAATTCGAAAATCTCAAATTATTGAAGACAGGCGATCCGCTTTACATTCCGGTAACGCAGGAACCGGTCCCGAAAACGGAGGACCAACTAGAGGAGGACGCGAACGTCTTGCTGAAATTGGGTTCGGACGCGCAAGGCTCCGAACTGCGCGCGCGAATGATGAGCGCCTCGCTGCTGTCCGATATGGAGTCGTTTAAGGCGGCGAATCCAGGTTCGATACTCGAAGACTTCATTAGATGGTACTCGCCGAGAGATTGGATCGAAGACGGCGACGACGACGACGGCGGCGAATTGGACGAGTGGGGACAGAGGAAGGGTCGCCTAAGCTCGCGAATGTTAATATCGGACAATACGTGGCTGGAGATGTGGGATTCGGCGAAGCCGGTACCGGCGAACCGACAGAAGCGGTTGTTCGACGATACGCGTGAGGCGGAAAAAGTATTGCATTTTCTCGATTCGCGGAACCTCGCGCAGATCGCCGAATTGATATTGCCGGTCTTATGTCACGCGGCCGTGCGCCGTCTGGCGGAGGAATGCGAACAATTGAGGTTGAGTTCGGGCGGTGGCGACGCGTTGCCGCAGATCGTCAAGGCGGGCGAAAGGATATCGCGCGACGGCGTCGTTTCGAAGCGCCGCTACGAATCGCTGACGCAAGAAGTTGGCGCGCTAGAACTATCCATGTCGCAGATCAACTCGCTCCTTTACAAGTTCGGTCCGTCCGGTGAATACGACGAAACGCTGACCGGTCTCGTCGAGCAGCTGACCGCCGGCGTCGAAGTGGAGATCGCGGAAAAATCGCGTTCGAAGGCCGGCGCCGCGCTCCTAACGATGTTCTCGGACGCGCAGAAGGCCGCTAATCTGACGACGAGCGGCGGCGGCGTCGAGGAAACGGGAAACGCGGCTTTCCCGTCGCCCACCGAACGCGAGTTCGTAGTGCGGATCTCCGCATGCCGACCGGCCGCTTATTCCTCGAAAAGTCCACAGTTTCTACGAGCCGTACTGTCGAAGAACGAGTTCCGTCTATGCGGCGCCTTCTCCGAGGATCTTGTCTTCTTTTGAAGAGGTCCGTTGGCAGTACGACGAAAGAGTACATCTATCATTATTCTATCATTTAAGAATACACTATAATAAAGTATCTTTCGATATACGTGCGATGATTATTTCTTTCCTCTCCGTATTTACGTAGGCTAAAGACAAAAAGGAACTACTTTATATTACTACTGTTTTTCAATAAATAACATCGTCAAATTTTAAATAATATAAAATAATAAATAATTTTTTGTCGAGGTGCCTGTAGAATACGAACCGATTTAGGATATTTCTGATGTGCTGGTACCAAAAATAACTGGCATTTCTTCCTAGCAGCTCTAGTTTTTGAGATGCACCACGGTGAAATTTATTACTGTTACGTAATAAATAGCAAAATCAGAATAATTAAATAATAAATATTTAGGAGACCTCCATTGTCTGTTTTTAGCTGAAATTAGAATTATAACACATGGGCTGAAAAGTTCCGGGCCTAACACATAGATGACGCTAGTTTTATTGCAGTCACCTTTCTCTCAGTTAGTACTAACCTTCAAAAGACAGCTGTTAAAATTTCATGGTATTCTATTCATTAATTTGTGAGTTATTGTGTTAAGAGTCACGCTACTTTTCTTATTTTCAAAACAATGGATAGAAAACAATTTCGTGTTTTAATTTTACACTGCGTCTTGATGGGAAGCAAGACGCAGTGTAAAATTAAGTTCAAGCGAAGCAATGGCTTGAAAAGTGTTATGGGGACTCCGCTCCATCAGAAATAAGAATAAAACGTAGGTTTGCTGACTTCAAACGTGGTCGTAGAGACACCGATGATGCAGAACGCAGTAGACGTCCAAATGAGGCGGTAACACTAGAAAACATCAAAAAAATCAACAAAATCGTTTTGAATGATCGAAAAGTGAAGTTGCGTGAGTTAGCTGACATCGTAAAGATATCAAAAGAACGTATTGGCTTTATATTGCATGAGCATTTGACTATGAGAAAGCTCTGTTCAAAGTGGGTGCCGCGTTTGCTCACTGTTGACCAAAAACTAGAACGTGTTGATGATTCTGAGCAGTGTTTGGCCATGTTTAAACGTAACAAACCGGAATTTTCGCGTCGATATGTGACAATGGATGAAACATGGATCCATCACTTCACTCCGGAATCAAAACGATCGTCATCTGAATGGACAGCAACTGGTGAACCTCGTCCAAAGCGCCCGAAAGCACAACAATCGGCTGGAAAGGTTATGGCCTCCTTATTTTGGGATGTGCGTGGTGTAATAGTCATCGACTATCTTGAGAAAGGAAATACCATCAACAGTGAATATTATATAGCGTTATTGGAGCGTTTCAAGGCCGAAATTGCAAAGAAACGACCGCATATGGCAAAGAAAAAAATTTTGTTTCATCAAGACAACGCATCGTGTCACAAGTCAATCAAAACAATGGCAAAACTACATGAATTGAACTTCGGATTGCTCCCACATCCACCGCATTCGCCAGATTTGGCTCCCAGCGACAACTGGCTGTTCGCAGACCTCAAAAAAATGCTCGCCGGTAAGAAATTTCGCACGAATGAAGAGGTTATCGCTGAAACTGAGGCAAAAAATAAATCGTTCTACAAAAGTGGTATTGAAATGTTAGAGCGGCGCTGGAATGATTGAGTTGTTCTTGATGGACATTACGTTGATGAATAAAGCTAATTTTGAACCAAAAAAACCGTGTTTTCTTTGTTAGCCCCGGGACTTTTCAGCCCATGTGTTAATTCTCAACATTCCCCATTACTAGAAAAATCTACCTGTCTAACCCAATCCAACCCTAATCCTTACTACTTCATTTACCTCTAACATAGGGAAGAGAAAATAATGAAAAAAGGGCAGTGAAAAAGTATATACCTGTGAAGTGAAAAAGTGGTTTCGCCTCTAGCGTGGTTTACACGGTAACTTACCGTGTCACTTTGGTTTCCTTGTTTTCTCCTGAAGAGGCCTACTATGACGAAGGCGAAACCTCAAGATCCCACCTTTCTCTTTTTCTGTCTCATTCACAGGTATAGCAGTAAACTCCACCCACACAAATTAATTAATTATGAGGAACGCAGCGTTTCGCGTACACGTGGCTTCCCATTGTCAGGCGTGTTACCGACTGTCACAGGGTTGACAATGGGAGCCCACGTGCTCGAAACGCTGCGTTCCGCATAATTAATTAATTTGTGTGAGTGTAGTTTACTGCTATACCTGTGAATTGTACATCCACACAGTCCTTGCAATCGTCATTTTTCTGTCTCCTTTATTTCCTTCTCTTACTCTTTATTAAACCTTTTTTCTCATCCCCTATTTTCTTTTTCTTTTTATCTCTTCTTCTCTTACTCTTATTTCATTTTTATATCTCATAACACGATCCAATTCCGCTTCCGATATCGCGTTATGATATCATTTACTGTTGAACTTCTCCTATTTATTCTCTCAGGAATTTGTCGCCGCGAATATTTTTCTTCACACAGCGTAGTAATGCGTGAACGTGTTCCTACACTGGTAGGCTTGTCACGTGCCATTTTGAAGTAAATTTTCTTAAAACATTCACGCGAAGATATTCGCGCAAAGGCACACCAACACACGTTTAACAGTAAAATTAAGCAGGTTTATATCTTTACGCCTGTGATAAATAAACAAGAGTGATACTGCGGTATATTTCCTAAGTGTATTGTTCGTTAATGATCCCCAAGCAACCCCTTTTAAAAGATTATCGGTGTCGCATAATTGATATTATTAATTGTGAAAAATAACTGAAAACTACTGACAGCATGTATGCACATAGGTACATAATACCTCACACATTCTAGAATAGTTCTCTCTTCTGCCACTATGCGCGTCTAAGTTTATCTGTGTATAAACAGTGTGTGTAATATCCCATATCACAATCGGTACTTCGGAGAAATTCTTGGAATGATAATAAAAACGACTTTATTGTGGTTGTCGCAATATTTCTACTTTACATAATAATTTATGGCTTTAATCCCTTAGAAAAGAGTGTATGATTAATATTTTTCTAATTTTATGTATTAATAATTGTATACAATGTGATATAATAGATTTTTATTATATGGCCGGACTGCACTGAGCAGTAGTGTATAAGTGGAAAAAGGCTAATATAAAAACTACAGTAGCATGTAAATTTCGAAAGGCATCGTTTATTTCTTAACGTAAGTATATAAAAATGGTCTTGGTCTTATATTAACATAGTTCGTATAGTTTATCTAACAGTAATAATAAATAAATAAATAAATAAGTAAATAAATAAATACGTAACGAAATAATATGTAAATACATGTTCAGTCAAATATATAGGAGGATATCTTTAAGAGTCTTGTCGAGTTTGGATCATTCACTAACTACGAAATAGTAAAAACCGTTCAGATCGTGTAATTCGGTAGACATGAACTTTGCCGCTACTGTCTGCCTGCCGAGCTGCTCCGGGACGAATTTGAACTCTTCAACGGCTACTTGTCCGGGTTGGATCTTATCTTTGACGTCGATGGTTATCTGCTTATCAAAACCGGGAGCGTCGATTATGAATTTTCCTTTCTTGATAGGCACCGGTAGCGGATTCGTAATTTTAACTTTGGCGGTTACTTCTTGCCCCCTAATCGTAGCGGTCCTCATGTCAATATCCACACCCGGTTTGACCATCCTAAAATCGTCCCTGTCGTAGTACTGATAGTTCGTACCTTTCACCTGCGCCAGGCACGAAATGATAAAGATGCAATTATCCTCCAGAACCTTCTTATAATCGTCGTACGTAATGCTTATTTGTAGCTTGGTGGAATCGTTGCGGTCCACCGAAACCGTTCGCGAATGCGACTTGATCGACGCCAAATACTTGCCGGTATATCTAATCAAGTCCACTCTCAGTACCGCGCTAATTTCGTGGTCCTTTTCCGAATTTCGATTCTCCATCTTCAGCGTAACGGTGAAATTCTGTCCGATGATGATATCGTCCAGGTATTCGAAAGTGAACACGACGTCCTCGAAGTTTTCGTTCAGGTAAAGTCGGGAAAATTCATGATCTAGTTGGCGCATAGCTTTTAAATAGACGGCCCTTTCGGCTTTACTATTCTCCGGATATTTATATGTCTCGGTTAGATCTAAACGAGAAAAGGCACCTGCCGTCTTTGTGCTGATATTTTTGCCTATGGAATTCGTTTCCTTTCTGAGAAGTTTCCAAACGTCCGTTTCCTCGTCGTACAACCAATATACCTTCAAATAAAAATAGAAACATAGAGTGATTGCCGAAAAGGTCACATCTAATGGAAGAAGAAATTATTAAACGTTTTATGAAAACAATTAATTGTGACATCTTACTTTCACAAACAAAACAATTCAAATATCCTTTCGATATCTGGTAAATTTCCAAAGAATTCTCTAGGTGAATACAAGGAACAATAATGCTTAATGAAAGACCACAATTTCCTAGTGATTTTTTATATATGCGGCGTACTTGAGTGTTGTGGCCACCTGTCATATTTTTAATACAACTTTATCCGTAAGGAACTTATGTAGGTATGGTAAGTACTTATAATTATGTTGTTAATACATGTTTAAGTATTCAATTTATTGGAATTGTTATTAGAAATACTATATATTTTCTAGAGATTTTTGCATATGCGGATATACATATTTTAGTTTGACAAATTTGTATATTGCTCATGTGCTGGGTGTGGCAAGCTACACTTCTTTATATGTCTATATATTTTATATATGTTATCAGTGAATATAAATATTCTAGCAATAAGAAAATATTTATTACCTTCGGGAGTATGTTTTCTTCTATAACGAAGACAATTTACTTATATTTAAAAAAAGAAATGTTTACATTTTCAACGCAAGGAAGGTATTTATCCATCTTTAAGAAAATATTGTTTTGTGCAGGATTTTCTTAAAACAAGTTAACACATTTCTTAAACAAAGAAATTCAATTGTTTCGTTACAAATATATAATTCTTTTAGTGGAGAAAAAAATGCTGAGAAAATATTTCTCTTAATTTAAAACAGTAATTCTATAATGGATAATTGAAACGACTATTTTTTTTGAATAAAAGCGAACAGTCTTGATACAAGCAAACGTTTCCCTGCGTGTAAATTCTAAAGTATCCACATAATTCGAGGAGCGCTGTAGGTATATAGGCTATACGAATTAAAACGTTAGAAGAAACTTACCCTGTCGGCGTTTACTTCGGAAAAGAGGAACGGTACATCGTACGGTCTCGATACATCGCCTTGCTTGCAGGCCGCCACGGAAGCCGGTCCACATCTGTACATTCCGTTACTCGCTTCCTGGGGTGTAGCGTCGATCACCTGCCAACCGTCATAAGCTTCGCCGAGATCGGCCCTCTTCATCCAAATTTCGGACCATACGTGGAAATTCCATATGGAATCGAACTCGTCAACTATTTTCCCGGTCTTGTCTACGATGTAGTCGATCGTTATGGAACCGTTAGAATCGTGCGCCGACGAGAAGTTAGTAATCACCCTCGAAGGCAGCCCTAAAGCTCTGCAAACTAGAAATAAACACACACGTACAGAATTAACGCTCCGATTAACTCGATAACGGTCGCTAATTTACCTGAAGTTAGAACGCCGGCAAATACCCAACATTGTCCGTAGCGTACCGGTTTTTTAGTCTTGTAAAACTCTTGCAGTATATCCTTGCTGCCCGTCCAGTAGCTGGGCGCTTTTCCTCCGGTGTAATCGTTGCTCCAATTGCCGACCACAACGCCGTAATCGTCGTTAACGTTGACCGCGGCCGATAGGGCTCTCGTCACGGCGACCAGATCCGACCTCAAGTATCCGGATAAACCGCCGACGTTCGTTATCAAATACAGCGCGCAATCTAGGACGTCTCTTTCGAATTGCGCGTACTTCCACAAGGTCGGATAATTCGGCGAGCCTCTCCATACCAGGCCGTCGCTGCTTAAGACTGCCTCGTCCTTCCACTCGCCCGATTCCATATAAACTTCATCGTTAACGCACCACGGATTGTAAATGATATAGATTGGATTGGGCGATCTGTACGTGTGCCTTTCGATCGTCTGCGTATCGATTTCTAAATCCCAGACGCCCACTATACACGTCGGCGCCGGCCTAACGCTCACGACGATGCTGTTCTTGGTGACTTCTTCTAAAACGACGCTCCACGAATAGGGGTTTTGCGGCTTTTCGCTCATCGTCACTCCGATTAACGTACCGTGACTGTAATTCGGGACTCTTCGATCTGTTGAAGCAAATATTTTATGTAAAAACGCTAGTTGAAGCTAAACGAACGATCAAACAGTACCTCTGCACTTGAATAGGAACGTCATCACATCCCTATCCTTATCGTACATTTCCTTCAACGCGATGCGAAGCTTAAATTCGTCACCTCTGCGTACGACTAGCTCGGGATTCTCTTTCCGTTGCATATGTTCGTATTTATCGGTGCGATGTCGCTGACCATTCTCTTCGATGCAAAAATCGACGCCCTCCACGTAGCTGAGATGTACAGCATCTACAGGTGTATCAGCGTTAAACGAATTTCGGAAAAAAAAAATTATAACACGCTTACCGTCAATTTCGTTCGAATCCGATAAGAACCTATTGTCGAGATTGACATTCTCCTCGTCCTTAGGGCCCTTTCCCAGCGGTGGTGACCAACAGGCGAAACACGATCTTATCTTCTTTATCTTCATGTTGCGATCCAAAAGATCAAGCGAGCTCTGAAGTAAGGCGTTAAACTTGGACCGCACTCGAATTCACCGGTTGCACTTCTGTTGTAGGCTTGATAACGAGACGTTATCGAATTATACCGCTTGTTATATATTCTTCAATATCGTACTGCTTTTGGCCAATGCGTAAAGCGTTTTAAAATCGCAAACCACAACAGCCGCCTTTTATTTGCGTTTCGCGCTTCCGATGATACATTGTAAATTACGGTTTCCGAAGAGATAAGGGATTCTTCGGAAACAAACGTAGCGTACGGAGTAGGGAATTGTTTTTTAACATTCTCATGTGTTATGTACGTATTATTGTACGTGCATACGTCTGGACCAACGCACCCGCTATAAGATATCGGTCACGTTTCGCTGCTGTGTTTACCGATGTTGTGGCTTCTACGGAAAATGCGCGTTTTTCGCGGAAATAAGACGAGGGACTGTTGCTTTGCGATTTCCAATAGGTCGATTCTACTAGAGCGAAGCGTTAATCGGAAATCGACGGATTATTTTCGCAATAGGGGATTATCTCTCTCGGCGGCGACTTGACGTGTAAATATTTTACCGCGTTTCATCATTCGGAAATATCATGTACCTGGCAGGTAACTACCTCACCTATAACTATACTGCATTAATACCGGTTGCAAAATATCAAATTGCATACCGGGAACGTTTACGTATTATATAGATGTATATGTACATGTGTAATTTTACTATTATCACCCAGTAGTATTGTTGGCGATAACGTGCGAAATTTGCAATGTAAAAGTAATGTAAATTTTAAGTTGTTGATTTTCTAAGGGATCTTTAACACTTAATAAAATATTCAAGTAAAACTACCATGATTTTTAATCCATTTTTAAGACAAGAGAGAAAAAATACCTTAAAATTACCTGTATTGAGATAATTTTACATGTAATTTGTAGTAAACACAACGTATACGTGCGGTCACTGTTCAATGAATGCGTTTAATACGTAATACGCAGTTTTAGATCGATTCGAAAGTATGTATTTGCATAGTTCGATACAATTTTGTCAATGAAAAAGGAATACATTAAATAAAATCGAATACGATCGCTCTCCAATAACTATCAGTCACTGTAAACGTTACACGCGTCACAAAGAATTATATTTTCGAGTGTTGTAGCTGATAAGTATTGGGGAATATATTTCGGTATATATATATATATATATATATATATATATGTATGCAGTCATTGTACTTAAGTTTATAGCCGAAGAACTTAAAGGTATTTCTTACACTTCAGGAATTGTTGAAACATACTTACCTTTATTATAAACTCAACATAGACACGTTCGTACAGAATCTAGGCAAAATAGTTATATATTTGTAACAATAATAATACATCAAATAAACGTATCTTATTTTATTTTGAAATTAATTCAGAGTTATTTTGGGTGGAGAAGTTCGTTCGATACTGTAGATGGCTAGATTCATTGTCTAACCATTTTAGGAGTCCATATGTGAGTGAATTAACGTTAGAGACTATCGTACGCTTTTTAATTGTACATAAAGTATTACCTCTAACATTCGTTCAATACCTGAATTTAATATTTCTCTAGTCTACATAAAGATGTATTTTTTGGAAATATGGTGGGTAATTCATCTTTCGTAAACTACACTCGTGATTACGTATTCGAATGTGTAATAGATTGGGGTCTTGAATTTCTTGCGCAGTTTTCATTCCGTGTTCCATAATTTTTTTATTCGGTGCACCTTTGTTTCGAAATGATCCAACTCCAATTGGATCAGCTTCCGACTGAGTTTTAGACATAATTGGTAGGCTCCGTAGTATTTATAGTGGCATACGTAAAATATGTATCGTCTCCATTTTGTAAGAACAAGTTTTGTCTATCTACCGACGATGAAGTTAATAAATATTTTGTGAAATACTGGGTGAATTTCATTATTTTGAAAATGGCATTAGCTCTCCTCAGCTTTCAGGTGTTCAAATTGATCAAACTCTAAGATTTGAAGGGCACAACCGCTCAGCAGACGAAAAAGTTTTATGCGATAGGTTTATTTTAAGTAGGCCGAATTATTGTGATTCGTTCTGTGGTCCTCATTGAATTAATAGAGTACTATTTCGTCTATCAAGTTATATTTAGGAAAGACTCCGTGTTATAATGTGTGAAAACAGTTCTTTTTCAGTTCAAATGTCTATTTTTCTTTCCTCTTTTTTTTTAATTTTTCAAAGTATTGACTGACATTGAATTCTATTTATTCTAATATACTATTAATGGAAAGTGTATATTACGTTCAATAAACATCAAATTTATAATCTTAACACATAGGCTGAAAAGTCCCGGGCCTAACAAAGAAAACACGGTTTTTTTGGTTCAAAATTAGCTTTATTCATCAACGTAATCTCCATAAAGAGCAACGCAATCATTCCAGCGCCGCTCTAACATTTCAATACCACTTTTGTTGAACGATTTATCTTTTGCCTTAAAATAGGCCTGTTTCAGCGATAACCTCTTCATTCGTGCGAAATTTCTTACCGGCGAGCATTTTTTTGAGGTCTGCGAACAGCCAGTATTCGCTGGGAGCCAAATCTGGCGAATACGGTGGATGTGGGAGCAATTCGAAGTTCAATTCATGTAGTTTTGCCATTGTTTTGATTGACTTGTGACACGATGCGTTGTCTTGATGAAACAATATTTTTTTCTTTGCCATATGCGGTTGTTTCTTTGCAATTTCGGTCTTCAAACGCTCCAATAACGCTATATAATATTCACTGTTGATGGTATTTCCTTTCTCAAGATAGTCGATGAATATTACACCACGCACATCCCAAAATACCGAGGCCATAACCTTTCCAGCCGATTGTTGTGCTTTCGGGCGCTTTGGACGAGGTTCACTAGTTGCTGTCCACTCAGATGACGATCGTTTTGATTCCGAAGTAAAGTGATGGATCCATGTTTCATCCATTGTCACATATCGACGCAAAAATTCCGATTTGTTACGTTTAAACATGGCCAAACACTGCTCAGAATCATCAACACGTTCTTGTTTTTGGTCAACATTAAGCAAACGCGGCACCCACTTTGAACAGAGCTTTCTCGTAGTCAAATGATCATGCAATATAAAGCCAATACGTTCTTTTGATATCTTTACGATGTCAGCTAACTCACGCAACTTCACTTTTCGATCATTCAAAACGATTTTGTGGATTTTTTTGATGTTTTCTGGTGTTACCGCCTCATTTGGACGTCCACTGCGTTCTGCATCATCGGTGTCTCTACGACCGTTTGAAGTCAGCAAACCAACGTTTTATTCTTGTTTCTGATGGAGCGGAGTCCGCATAACACTTTTCAAGCCATTGCTTCGCTTGAACGGTATTTTTTCCCATCAAGAAGCAGTGTAAAATTAAAACACGAAATTGTTTTCGATCCATTGTTTTGAAAATAACAAAAGTAGCGTGACTCTTAGCACAATAACTCACAAACTAATGAGTAGAATATCATGAAATTTTAACAGCTGTCTTATGAAGGTTAGTACTAACTGAGAGAAAGGTGACTGCAATAAAACTAGCGTCATCTATGTGTTAGGCCCGGGACTTTTCAGCCCATGTGTTATTTCATCTGTAATCTGGTGGGTATGATCTGACTTTGTCATGTTATTGTCGGTGTAGCAGTAAGTCTAGACATCGAACACCGCCTATTTTCCCTGTTGTATGAATATTGGACATACTTATGCACAGGTATATGTTCGGTTTATGTAATTTTTATTAATAAAGTTTATAATTATTAAATAAAGAAATAAACACGAAAAATTTATTTTTTTTTTCATCATAACAAATACCTTTACATACACAAAACAAAATTCTGTCGATAGTATAGAGACGAATGAAAAACAATGCGTGTTTTACAGTTACGAATATAGGCAAGTAATAAAAAAAAAACTGAGTAAAATATGTTCAAATATGTATGCGATTTACTGAACGAAAACGGTAGTACTGCCGTTGATGCCTTCCATTTCGTTACAGTTGAAGTTAGCAACAATCTTCATTTCGCCGGACCGATGTGGATAAAACGTTTCCGAAAAGTCAACGATCTCGTTCGGCTGAACGTCCCGATAATAGGAAACCTTCGGTTTCTGCAGACCCGGACCTTCCACGGAATACACGCATCCTGTGAGACGGTGGTTTAATGGATTTCGGAAACTGTAAGATATAAGCGCTCTAGCAAAAATGAAGTAGTAAGAATACGAACGATTGTGTTTGTAGATAGGAATACCGTACAGCACTGCTGTTATCAGTAAAAGTGCATTTAACATCTATTTCTGGAACTGGACAGAAACGTTATTGTTTGTCATTTGATCGGTGTTGTTCCTAACAAAGCGGCACGTTTATTTTGTTCATCAGATCAGTTGTCAATTTTGTAGCTCATTACACCGATAGATATGATCTTTATTCTACGGGTTTTACATTCCTGTTATCAAACTACCCTTAAAATTTTTCTATCATGTCAGGATTTTAAAATATTTGCTTAACTTTTTTTTAAGAAGATAATAGATCTTCATATGCCTAAAGTTAGCCTTTCAAATAAAATTGAGGAATATATTAAATTAATGAAAGTACATATGCTCAGCAGAATACGGTGTCGTTTAACAATAAATTCTAAAAGCAAACTTTTGACACCGTCACTGCCATCTTACTTGGCAAATCTATTTTTAAATAACCCATACTCCGTTCACGTTAAGAATGCAGTATAGATAGGGCTTAAGATACGGGCTTACAATTGGCTAATTGGCGTTCTGTCGTTAAAAATGTACATAGTTACATACTTGCGGTGCTGTTTTCTTTTTCACTGAATCTAACCACATCATTGACAATTACCAGATCTTATACAAGATTTAAGGATCATGTATAGTGTTGGCATGCACTCTGAAGCCATTCGATGGACTTGGATACATTATGTATTATTCATAATCAGCTATATTCTTCCTTGTTTGGCTTTATCTTGTATATATTGAATTGCTTATCTTCAACCATACAATTGAAACTTTCTCTTTTAAAATCGATGGAGATTACCAATGGGGAGATTTACTTCATGACAAATGACTTGATATTACACTATGTATATAGTCATTCACGTCGAAGTTATACTCCCAAATTTTCGAACCAAGCTTGTCCACGGCAATTTTGCAATTTTAAAACTTGTCACATGCCATTTATGACAAGTCAAAGATACATTTATATTGCAATTGATGTCACTTTTACTTTATTATTCCGGTATTATTTTATGAGGTCATAGAATATGAAAAACTCCGCTAGTTGCTATACAATATTTTCACAACCAAACTTTGACGTTTACGATGTTGACATTTGACAGTTCCATCGGTTAAATTTCACCAGTGTAATATAGCCGCTGATCGTAGCGCCATTTACTGCATTCTTAACGTGAATGAAGTATAGAGATTGACATTGACAGCGAGCAAAAGGTTTTCCCTTAATTCTTTTAATTTAAAAAATTGAAAATTTGTTGTAAAAGATGATGATAAAATTTAGTGTTATTTTCGTTAGGGTTATAACACTTCGATATCTAGTCCCTCCCCTCTCTCTTTCTCTCTCTCTCTCTCTCTCACGCTTTCTTAAATAATTACCTAAAATCGGCTTGACCTTCCTGGCCGATCATAAATCTCTGTTCGGTTTGTATGTTCAAGTTTGGCTTCTTCATCACGATATCGTCCTCTTCGCTCCACGTCTGATTGGTTTCGCGCACCGTCGCCGTCGCGTAGATCTTGATGATGCCGTGATCGACCAGCTTGCCGAGGTATTCGGCCGACGTGACGTGGATCTTCAACACTTCCTTCTCGCGCGGCCGTACCGAGAACTTGCCGGTGGCGCGCTTCACGTGCTCGGCCGTAACACCCGTATAGTAAACGGTGCAGGCGGAGAGCGTCGCGTCGATGTTACGTACCTGATTCGAATTGTTGTACATGTTGACGACGACGTCGAAATTCTGACCGAACGGTATCGGATCGGCGTCGATCAGATCGAATTCGACGTCCACGTCCTCCTCCTCATCCGGTATTTCGTAGGTCTGATGGGCGATACGCGGAACGCCTCTGATCGCGTTGTAAACGGCTAATCGGCGTTCGGCGTCCGCGCCTTCGCTGTCGGCATTCTTGAATTCGCGCGTTACGTCCCACAGATCGGTCTCGCCTTTGTCGTCTTCGATTCCGATCTTCTTGCTGACGATCTTCTTACCGACCCTAATCAATGAAGCGATCCACTTTAATTAACTAATTAATAAAAACGAAGAGCGGTAATGTTGGTCGCTAGTGGAGCAGGCCGATACGTTTACAGCGGGATATAGCTTCTACGTAAAGATACGATACATAAAATTTTCGACTTTATTTTACGCAAAACTGCATTAGAAGAACAACGTTAATTATGTGTAGGAAAATAACGAACACTTTGTTTCTTTCATATTCGTACTAAATATTGTACATACATTATACACATCTTCAGTAGTTAAGTAAACTATATGCACTTAAAAAATCCGAGGCACCAAAATGTGTGGTGACCAGTGTAATATTACCATATCTTTCTTTCTTCTATCTTGCAGATAGCACCGCCGTTTAAGAATCTCTTACGTTCAGCAAAATCGATTTTATACTACTTCATTACGGTACACTTAAATTAGGAACAAAAATTCACTTCTCATATCTAAAATTTAAAATCTTGGTAATATGTATTTACTTCCACGCCGCGGACCAGACGAAATTCTAAATACTAAACTTCAAATTAATATTACTTTTCTCCTAATTCAATGTTGAAACGTTTAGAAATTAGGCAATGAACTTTAACAGTTTACTTATTATCCAACCGTATCAAACGTCATAAAATGTCGACTGGACGTTTTTTTTTATTCATTTAATCATTTTTTTCTCAGTGCACAAATTCCAACATATGTTGAGGAACATTATAGACAGACGACGATACACCCGCAATATATTCCACATTCCACCGTACAGGTGAATAGTACAAAGATTTTGAAACAAAAACATTAGAAAATGTACGACGGTTTCGCAAGTATAAAACGTAACTTATCTAGCAGATGTCATAAATGTTATCAAGATGAGTCAGTGGGAGAAAGTAATCTCTTATAGTACTCTTCGATTTTTGCAGAAATTGGGTCCAATATCAAATTTTTGTAATCTCTTCTACTCAAACTACGATTTTTTTTTGGTAGAATCATCATGTTATGCGCTTACAAATACCATAACAATTACCAAATCATAAAATGGGAAATTAGGTTTCTACGCAATAACCGGACGTACGGTATTCGGAATCATTTCTAAATTACTTATTGGAAAAACACAAACAAGTTGACGCTTTATAGGTTACCCGTGTAAAAATAAAATTCTACAGAAATTCGATTAAAGAAATATGTATTTCCGTTGATGTTTTCTATTTAAAGGAATAAAATGCATATGTTGCATACATAAGTAGGTGTATCCGCTGATATGGAAAGGAAGAAGTGGCGCAGACTTTCCACACTGATAACATATGTTTCCTTGATTGGAAAAAATATTTTTTACGCACAAAGGAACATTTTCTTTCATTTGCCAAGTGTCATTTTAAATTCGTTTCTAAATTGATAGGGATCAATGACTCTCAAATGAAGGAAATTATACGTATTAGCAAGTCTTCTACAAATTCTATGCATGCGAAGTACCTTACTTATTATTGCTAATATATTAATAATAAACTACAAAATTATCAAAGTGCCTAACGAAACTTACGAAAAAATTATTATCAGAACACGTTGCTGTATAAATACATGTACGAGATAGGCTTATACAGGTTCAAACGTGTTGAAACTCCGTTGCGGCAAACATATCCGAAACAAGTATTCGCTGAATTCTCTATGACCATTTGGGTATGAATAAAATTAGCGCAAAATGCGCACGGTCGCTTTTAAACATGTGTGGAGAGGACAGAATGGAATATTATTTGGATCGGTTACTATTGCAGAAAGAATATTTATCTGTTTATGTAACAATGTTTTCTTTCCGTGTTAGTGTTGAAATGAGAAAAACCTGCATATTGAGGTATTGTTGGATACAGAAGTGCAATGTCAACGCGCAATTGCAAAGAAAGAAGAAGTATGCTGACAATTCACAGGTATAGCAGTAAACTCCACTCACACAAATTAATTAATTATGCGGAACGCGGCGTTTCGAGAGCACGTGGGCTCCCATTGTCAACCGTGTTACCGACTGAAAGTAAAAACTGTATCACACATGCAAATTATTTTCTACGCAGGCTCTAAAATTTCTAAAACATATGACTATTTACAATCTACTCGGTGGTCTAATGCCTATTTTCGGGAAAGGATGGACCGAAAGCGAACCGTATCTTTAACAGGGCCTATCGTAATAAATCAATCAAACTCGAGTGTGCAATTGGGGGTGGTTCTCTGTTCAATAAGTTTCCGTTCTTTTTCATACATATCATTTCGTACGCGTCTAATTCTCTATACGAGTTTACGTGTTTAAGTAGTGTCAGATTTTTTAAATCAATCTTATGTCCGGATTTTACCATATGCTCTGCTACGCTTGATAGTTCAGGTTTGTCGAAACGATAGTGTCTAATATGTTCTTTGAATCTCGTTTCGATACTCCTTTTTGTTTGTCCAATATAAACTTTCTAACAATCATTGCATGCGATTTGGTATATTCCAGACCTTTTTATCATCTCCGGTTTATCTTTGGGATTACCTAAGAGATTCTTTAAGTTGTTTTTTGACACAAAAGACACGTTCATATTTAGTTGTCGGTAAATTTTACTTAACCCTTTTACTGTTGGGTGAAAAGGAAGAGTTATAAATTTCTTATTACCGGCGTTTGTTGATGACAAGGTCGTGGAATTTCTGATGTGTTGTTTGTATTGGACCTTCCTTAAAGTACGGTCGACATCCATAGATGAGAAACCATTGTACCTCGCTACATCTTTGATATACTTTAATTCTTTGTCGTACCTGCTCTTGTTTAGCGGAAATCTGACGAGCCTATTGACTAGAAAACTAATCGCGGATATTTTTTGTTGTTCGCAATGGTGCGAATCAACCGTGATGAATCTGTTGGAATTAGTTTCTTTTCTGTAGATGTCTATTACTAATTTATTGTTGTTGCGTATGACTAGAGTATCTAGAAACGGAAGGCTATTGTTCACTTCTTCTTCAATAGTAAACTTGATCGTGGTAAATTTTGAGTTCAGTTCCGCTAGAAAATCTTGTTTCCTTTATTGGTATCAAACACCGCGAAAATATCATCTACGTACCTAAGCCAAATTCTCGGGAAATATTTGGTTTCTTTTGAAAAGGTTCACAATAAAAGGAGATAAAGGATTACCCATCGCCGTGCCTTCCACCTGTTCGAACCATTTTCCGCCTATTTGAAAACTATTTTGTGACATGCATAATTTTGTTAACCTTTTATATTCCGCGGTTTTCACGTCATCTACTTTATTTAATTTCAAAAATTCAACCAAATACTCCAGAGTTTCTGGAATTGGTACGCTTGGGAAAAGTGAACAAACGTCGAATGATACAAGGATTTCCCCATCTTTTAATTCAATCTTTTCAATTTTATTTACAAAATCTACGGAGTTTTCTACACATAAGTTATCTACTTTATGGGGCAAGTTCTTGTATTCATTCACTAGCCATTTGGACAATTTGTATGTTGGAGAATCAATGCCGGATACTATAGGTCCCATGGAATTACCTGGTTTGTATATTTTTGTAAGACAATACATTTTTGGAATGGTAGGGTTTGAACTTGTTATTTTGAATTTCAGGTTATTATTGATTAAGTTGGGACAGTCCTTAATAGTATCTGTAGTGATTCTAATCATTGACGGTAGGGGGGTTTTCTTTAATTCTCTGTACGGTCCTGACGCTAACATTCCAAGCGCCATGAATCAACACCAATATAAGCGTGTATTGGAGGATGTCTTGGTGTCATATATCATTCATGTACGATAAAGCACCATGGCCAAATTCATCCAAAGCTTTTTGGAAACGCACGCTCTACCAGTGTTATCTTGGCCGGGAAATTCTCCCAACCTTAATGCAATTGAGAACATATGGAGTGTTGTAAAATCACGTGTGTATTCGAGAAGAAATACTACGAAAGAGCAATTAGTAAGAAATATTGAGGATGTATGGCAAAATGTCTCACGTCTCAAACGTTTGCATACACAATATGCCAAAAAGAATAAGGGCAATTATAAAAGCCAAAGGAGGCATTACAAAATAATTGTAACGATTTTTTAATTAAAAATCCGCGTTTCGTTAAGTATAAAAGCTAATTAGTATCTCAGACTTTCACGGCCGTTTGAAAATGGTACTGCTAACCGGTCGCAATGGTACGTCAGGGACAAAAACCTAGTGACACGGCGGAACCCGACAACCGTTACGACTATAAAAGTTAATGTTCTAAGCTAGAGAAATACGCTTAAAAAATGTTTTCGTGACCCAAAAATTTATTTCTAGCAGCATATCAGTTTGCTACAATACCAATATCAAGAGAGATGTCGCTCGCGTAACAGCAAGATTGAAGCACATAGGCGCATCGGACACGGCTGTTTTACTTACTGATAATCGCAAATCGTAAGCCGATTGAATCCCCATTCCGATTCCTCGTCCTCTTGGAAATGACAAATGTCGGCGTTAATGGCGGCGAACACGTAAGGCGTATCGTAAAGATAACCGACCTCGCCCCTTCTTACCGCTTCGACGGAAGCCGGACCGCATCTGTACGCGACATCGTTATCCTCCTGCGGAGTCGCGTCGATCACTTGCCATCCGCCGTACCCCGGCGGTAAATCCGGTCTCGCCATCCAAACATCGTTCCAGACGTGGAAACTCCAACACATATCCGGGTAACCGTCTTCATCGTCCTCCTTTCCGTTCTCGATCTTATTGCCGAACATGTCGAAATATCTCGAAAAGGAAAACGAAAAGAAAAACACATCTTACATATTTATAGAGGGACGATAAGCGGAAGTTCATATTAACTTACTACAATTCTTATAGCAGATATAGGTGCTTACTTATCTATACTTAAAGAACAGTTGACGTCGTGGGCCGAGATGTAATTGGTGGTGGAGCGACAGGGTATTCCTAGTGTACGGCAAATCGTTACGGTTACCGCAGAGAAGACCCAACATTGACCGTACTTCACCGGTCTACCGCCCGACCGCAAATATTGGTCCAAGATCGCAATAGAACCGGTCCAAGCATGAGGAGAGATTCCGTCGGAGTAGTCACCGTCCCATCGTCCTTCTAATAAACCTTCACCCTCTGCGACGCTCACCTTTCGCGCAAGAAAAAAGGAAACAGTCACTTAAAGGTAAGGAATTCGCAAAACCGATGTGAATTACAAACACGTGTTATTACTAGTCTCGGCAAAGATGGGTAAGTTTCAGTGCCGTGCGGAGAACAACGTGGAGGGGTGAAGCGCTCGGAGAATCGATTACCCGTATCAAAGTACGCTTGGTCGGTATTATTCGACTGGCTGCTATGAGAGCTTGTCAGTACAGACATGCTTAGAAAATATCGCATTTAGGTACGTTTCGTAAACGGCGTATTTCGAATAAACTAGAAAACGCAAGAACGAGTATGCCGGATTTAGAATACGAAGGGGGTAGAATTAAATGTGTAAAGTGTGACAGCTATTCGACGTGTACCAGCAGGTGGAAGTGTGAACGCCACCTAAAGGGTATAAAAGACTGTTCTGCAATCCGTGGCAAGGTGTTTCTTCTTTCTTCTCTGTACCGTTCACTGCACTAGACCAACAAGCATTTGTCTCCTTCTGCAGCAAGTATTCGGATTATAATACATTACCAAGTCGGACATCGTTAAGAAACATTATGCTATCCATTCGTGACTATGTTGAAAGAAGCATTACAGCAAAATTGAAAGGTACAAAATTGTGGTTACGTGTGGACGAAACAGCCGATCTTCAAAAGCATCCTGTGGTGGATGTGATGGTACGCATAATGGAAGAATTTGAACTGTCATCCCTTAGCTTACATGCTTCCAAAAGAGTTGCAAAATGTACTAGCTATGAAATTTTAAAAGTGGTTTTGAGGGAATTGAACAAACTTCATCATTCAACAGCCCAATAATGTTTGTGAGTGACGGTGCCGCTAACACGCTTTCGCTAGGCCGACCTCTTAAAGAAGAGAGTGGCAATTACATGTAACATGTAAAATTCATGCTTTAACGGTGTCCCAAAGTGCCTGAACACCAGAGCCGATTGCTACGCGTCGGGGAACATCGTTAAAGCCGGCGTTTTACTACTGCGAACATTTTGATGATGTAAAGAAGGTAGTTCTACAGTTCGATGCAAGACACGCCAAAACTATCAAGAAAAGCCAGAAATTGCTTCAAGATAGTCAGGTAAAATATGATTTATAAAGTAGACTAGTGGTAAGACTGGAGGAGGGAATTGAGAAATTACAAAATGATTCGATGTCGTTTGTAGATTCTGTACAAATTGTGGATGATGTTCACACCTATCTACAGTGGAAGGTGGAAAAAGTGAGTGTTATACGAAAATTTGAAAGTGTGATTGACAGATTTTCTCATACTAAGACAAATTTGTGAAGGTGCGTTGAAAGATCCTTTAAGTTGTCACAACGATTACTTTAAATTTGTAAATATAACATCACCGGATGTGGAACGGTCGTTTTCATCATTGGAAAATACTTATTCCGCACGCCGTACTCATTCGACTGAAGCAAGTCTGGAAACATTTGCAAGAGCAACCGTTTTCTGATAGTTGAACAAATAATTTTATAAATGCGACCGTACCACTTGAGAAATCGCCCTAGTTACGAGTACTGGAGAATTCCAATCCGCATACGGCAAATTCGATCGATCCAATAAGAAGATACAAGCTGGCAACACCGCTTCGTGAAATTGCCCAAAGATCCATCGTTTACCTTTCGGATGCTTGTACGTTCCGAGCCATATTTTACCGTTTTCGTTCATAACGTATTCGTCCCTTTCATCGTCCCGATCTACGTAGACGCCGTCATCTCTGCACCACGGATTGAAAAGAATATAGACATCATCTTCGCACTATAACAAGAGAGAAATGTCTAACGTAAAAGGAAGAAAACACGTGCCCGCGATTCTCATCTGTTATATTCTTAAAATGCCACCTTTAGGTATAAATCGGCTGGCAACTTGTACATTGTACCTAAGCGATTACCTTAAATTCTTCTCGTCTATCAAGTCTGCCAGCGACACAAGTCTGTATGGAGCAATGCCAAATACCTACTTGAGCGTTAGGCGGTATATGAACCTGCATGGTGATGGTGTTACCGTCGTGCCTATGCAATGTCATAAACCATCGGTAAACGTCCTTCGGCGTCTGTCTTTCTCTAATTGTCAACGGTAGTACCACTTTCGTACCTTTGGTAGTGTGCGGTTTCGGTCCTAAAACACTCAGTCCTTCCGTTAGGAATGCGAACGGAACGCAAGAAAAAATAAACTTACCGAACCCAAACGAAACCCAGACGATATCCCTCGATTCATCGTAAAACCTATTAAATTGAATCGCAAAGTAAAAATTGAAACCTCGTCTGAAAATCGGCGATGGGTCTTCATGTAACGTTATCAGATCATAGCAGTCGGTATGGTGATCTCTAGAGTTATCTTTTGCGTAGAACTCAAGCGCTTCCACTTCTAGAGGTTCCATTGCTTCACTCCACTAAATATTGCTTCTCTCAATTAAAGTAATAACGTACTTTGGATGACAATATAGAAATTGTCACCGCATGCACGCAACCTGCAACTAAATGAAGAGATGGACGCTCATCTTACGGCTTTTATAATCTTCTAAACGAAATATTATACGTGAGCGTTCATCGTTTCAGTTAAGGTAGACAATTGTTGCTTTTTTTTTTGTAATCGACCCGCCTTTCATTCACTATTACGACGGGTTCTTGTGTCAGTATCAAGCTTTGTCGCTATATTTAATTTACATATGCAAGTACTTCTATTATTTTGTTATTAAAATAAATCAACCCGGCACCAAAGTAAAACGCAAACATTTTTCTTTTTTAATTCTCGAAATCTAATAACTATAGTACCCTTTGGAAATTGATTTCTTTTTTTTTAATTAGAACGTCTTAGTGACTACGTTCAAACAAATAATAAATATATCTTACATGTTCCAGTATATAGAATTTCATTTCGTGAAACGTCTTAAAGTTCAAAAACCTTTACGTTGCTTTATTACGAAATATATATATATACATATATTACACATATTACATACGACAAAATAATATGCACATTTCGGTAGTTAACTTGCTTTAAACCGTTCCCAAACATTTTGCGCTTCCCACGTTAATACATAAAATGGTTGACGTATTGTTGTCATGGCAACCAATTCTTACCGTTTACACAACAATACATGAGCCATGATTATGCCGCAATTTAACAAAATTTATTAAGAACTAATTATGGTTATACTAGAATTATATTCGACAAATTTAAAGACTAGATACCGCAATTATCTCTGCTCCAAAGCATCATTTTTAGTATTCGTAATAAATTGTATAAAAATAATATTTCCATTTATACTGTGCTACAGTAGTAGAGGTATTTAACGACCAGCCATCAAACTATGGTTTAAATAAGAAATGTATTCTGTTCCGTATATTTTTAGGATTTTGGTTAAAAACTGATGTATTTTATGAACAACCAGACGTACGATTCAAGGGCGAATACATATTCGTGGGGTATACAAACAATATTAGTTTTCCTGTAATTTGCAGTAACGTAGAACACTACTCGGACCTAAATAATGAAGACAGTTGTATGTTGATCGAGGTAAGACGAAAGAACCGGCGGAGGAAGTTGTGGAACCTTTCTTTCTACTTCTAGGAAAGAGAAGTGGATGCAAATTATGATGGGAAAGTTGATGAACTTATTTTCGAATTAAATCTAATTCTGCCAAAAGATATAAATATAATTGTTTTTAACTTAATATTACCAATAGATTATAAACTGCATGTGAGCAAGTAAAATACTTTTTAGCACAACAATAAGCTAATAACTGATTGTTTCAGTCAACATGTCCAATAAATATGCAGAGTATGATTTTCTTGCAAGAAACTGTAAATGATTTTATGAATATTATAAACCTAATGTCAGTTTTAGAATTATCACAGCGATCTCCACTTCGCTGCCATGCAAACTATATAAATGAAGATTATAATAGTAATATTATCAAAGACTTGTCTGATGACATTAGTATGAAGAATATATTGGAGAATTTTAATAGACGCAATTGTAAGTCATATCCATAAAAGTATTTAATAGTAGTAGTAGAAATAATACTAAATCCTTTTTAGTGAGTATTTCTTTAGCCAATACGCATAAAACTTATCAAATCGATAGTATCGAGAAATTCACGGTAAATCTAAATGTCCTATATCCAGAACATGGAATTTATTACAGAATTGGATTTTGGCAAACAATAAAATATGGTTGGATGCAATACCTCTCAATTTACATTGTATTTAGCAGGCTTATGAAAGCCATTAAAGGTTATATTTTCGACAACCACTTGGTGTTATTTTATAAAATTTCACCTATCAACAAAACGTGAATGTTGTAACACTCTTTAATACAGTTAGATAAATAAAATTACATTTTTTTATATAAAAGACTATATTCTTTTCATTCAAAGGCAAAACTTGTTGTATTCATTGGATTAGCTAATTTATTTCGATTATCTTCAATTACAATTGTTGACTGCGATAAATCATTCACCGTTACAAACATATATCTGTACACATATTGGCCGGCATCATTCTGAAACATAAGATATTTTAAAAATAAAGAAAATCAATCGGCACCAAATGCATACTTCAGCCATTTCCAAGTGTACCGTTCCTCTATGATAACTTCCTTGCAAATAGAATTTCATTCTTAAGTGTTTTCTGCCGTCTTTCTGATATACTACGTGACTAACATGTTGCCTTCTACGTCGACGACTTTCTTCACCAAATGCTGAAATTGGTAGTCCTAATTTATCTTCCACTCTAGGGTCTGCTATGCACTTCTTAGAAGACTGCGAGTATATATTATTTGGACTTTTACTCGAAAAAAGTTCTTGAAAAATAGCGTAAAATAAGGTACCGGTCACAGCTACTCCTAACAAAATAACCCCTAAATATGATGCTGTCTTTGTTGTTTCCTTTACTTTTTCTCCTAAAGGCTTCGCGTTTCGATCTAATTCTGATTTGGGTGATGTTGCCAAAGCATTGTGTCTGCTGTTTTTCTGTCTTGCAAATATTACTACCGGTGAGACTCTACATTCTAATAAGTATAATTGGCGATATTTGAACAATGGATATACAATTTTAGAAATGGTCATTTTTCATAACATTTAAACACAAAATCTTTAGGGATAATCTTTAGTATTTTACGAAGAAAATAATAATAATAAATCCTACATTATACATTTAACTGAAAATCAGCTGATTAAATAACAGTTTGTAATATAATCAGTACTGCCACGACAAAGATAATTAATGCAAAGTACTACCCATGACATATCTGAGATTTGGTATTTGCGAATTCACAGCTATTTTGCTTTCTCTTTTTCAGTGGGGTATTTATGTATAATAAAATTTAAGTTACACCAATCGCAATAATAAAATAATAGAGAATATTTGTAATAAGAAGGATTCAAAATTTAACAACATATACAGCAATATCTGCTTCCGAATTGCCAAATTAATCAGTCTTCTTTGATTACATTGTATTCATTACATTATTACAATTAGAGAAATCCTTAAGAAATGTTAACAGTTGAACTATTAAATTACTGATCACTGCCTCTGCCGTTGTAACGCATCATTTTAGATGCTTAGTACATGTATTTTACATAATTTCAAAGTACAGTGACACTTAAATTTAAGGATAAAACTCCTGTACATCATGATGAATCTCTATTAAACGAGTTAATCAAGAAAAATGTGTTTATCTTAATCGAATTGCATTTTAAGTACGAAATCTTAAGCTGCATGCATGAACATGTATATATTAAACGCACAAATTAATAAACTAATTTCTGCATCATTAGATCATAAATTTTTCTAACGCACCTTGTAAATCAATCATTTATTGTTAAAGGCGAAATGCGCAAGAGCGCTTGACATTTGTTGACATTTGACAGTTCGCCGCACAGCGGATAGTTATTTTAAAAATAGAACGGAGTCCCAACATGTTAAACGTTATGAACGAATCGAAGTAGTCGCCAAAATGGACTGGGTTATATCGGATGAGCTATCTTTGACCGTGGGTCATGTCGTAGGATGGTTTAGTGCTGGTGCTATGATAATCGGTGGTGTTATACCTTACATACCCCAATATAGACAAATTAAAAGGGAACGGAATGCAGAAGGCTTTTCCTTGCACGTTTGTTTGGCACTTCTTGTCGCGAACACCTTAAGAATACTATTTTGGTAAATATGCACCTTTGCAGGTAATCTTTCAATTAGTTTTTATCCATTGTAATTATTATAGGTTTGGTAAACACTTTGAGTACCCACTTCTTATACAAAGTATCATCATGAATGTAACCATGTTTGCTATGATACATCTCTGCGTACGTGTACGCAACATTAATCAGTTATCACAAGCACGGCAAAGAATATTTACAGGTATTTTCTTATGGTGTAGTTAGTTTCTCTTATTCTAATCGGTCTGTTAATTTTTGTTCGATTGGTAACACATACTAAGTTGGTTATGCATATTACCTTTAATATTTGGAAAAAGACTACACTGCGTTTCGTTTCTTTTTCCTATAATATGCTTTTCTATTGCTATTATATCTGTACATATTTTCTACAGCTAAACCCAGTGAGGTGGTCAGATTACTTCAGTCAAAACCTCCACGCTCATCACACAGTATCTGCGGTAAATTTGCTTGCACGATTCGCTTATAGTATTTAGGATTATTATGGATTTAGTTTATTCATTGTGTTTAATACCGCATGGCATGAGTGAATCTCTATGTATTTGATGAAATATATATTTTACGTAACACGGCTAAATATTTAAGCCACCTAATCTCTTATCCATTTTTTTTGTTGAAATTTAACGAGAAATGCTTTTAAAGCAGAAAAATGTTTTAATAGGCGGTTCCGCGATTTTCGCTATCGTCTGCAGTTAGCCTTACTGCGATAGTTTTGGGTATGCTTTCGATTTTTGATTCAGTAGTGACCGAAATTGTTTAATGATAACCTTTTATCATTTAATGTTATTTTAAATCGTTTTATATGAATTTAGAAAGTAATGGGTACATGACCTCTAGTTTACATTTTGTTACGTCCTATTTTCATAATAAAGAAGATACGGTAGAAACGATATTGATATTCATACATCAGACTTTAATATGTACGGGGTTTAAATCGGTTTACTTGGATAACATTAACGTTTTCGTCTCATACTATACTCGCGATGACAACATTATAACAAAAATATAAGCATTGATCTACCATTTTATTTGCGTGATTAAACACATTCCTACTATACACAGTCATGTCATTTTGACGGAGATTTTTCCCCAGAAAACGTTAGTAGTACGTATTTATGACGGGCGGAAATCACAGCCCAAAGACGTCTTCGAATCGTCACATTTAAGTGCACAGAACGATGTTTTGTTCCATTAAGACGTCGCTAATACCCACTTGTTGTCCAAAAGTTGGATATTACATATTATAAGTCATAATTGATTACTTGAACGTTATTGGCTGTTTAATATTAAATCATCTCAAGAGCATATAGGCTCTCATTTTTAACTGAGCTACCGAATGATGTGTAAAAATAAAATAATAAAATTTTAAATTGATGTATTTTCGTTATTTGTTTCTCGTACGTTTTATTCAAACGTAATTTATACGGAATAATGATGGGTATGTCAATAACTCTCCGCTTTTTCTAATTAGATCTGTCAAAAACCTATTATTTGAGATAACTTTTGTATTATAAATCAGGTAGCGTTTAGTGCTGTCTCCATAAGAGCAATACTTCGAAGCCTGGGTGACACATTCTATGTCAAACAACAGACGAGATATTTATGATTTTTAATGTGGTGGTATAATTAAATATGTGTTTGCGTACGTACACATTTTGAATTACTTACGCCTAATTCCAACTAACCTCTAAACGAATTTTAATTTCAACGTCATTATTTACTTGAAATTTTACCAACCCTTCTATCTCTATATCGGTAGGAATATTTCATAATAGTAATAAGTTACGTGATATGTACTATATGAAGATGGTCATAGACAATTAGGCAAAATGGGAAACGATAACTCGTAATCTTGAAAAGGAAACTCAGCGCCACCTCTAGGATGTCCTGTTCAATAACACGCACTCGTGCAAACTTATCAACGATGACGTTATTAAGACGTCTCGTATAAAGAATTTGACGTCAATGACGAAAAATGACGTGACTGTTTTTGCTCTATAAATTAGTTATCGATTAAATTTGGGTATCGTTCAAACTGCCGCACTTTTTTATAATATTAATTCTTTGTACGGCTTTTAGATTTTCACCTAAAGGATTTCTGGAATTGGTCAGACTTCCAGTCGTATTTGGAATGTATGGTCGTCTTTTCAATAGTGACATCGTTATTGATGTATCTGCTGATGGACTATGCCGTTTTCGTTGAGATAGTCGGCTTCCTTGCGGTTTTCACTGAGGCGATGCTCGGAATGCCGCAGCTGATAAAGAATTACAGAAATAAATCGACGGAGGGAATGAGGTAAATATTGCGAGTCTTACCGTATACTCCCAGGCCAAAACCGGCCTCTCTTTTATATGTACATACACGTATAGCGTTCGATTCATGTTGGATGGCGCAAAAGAACGTAATGGAATACGTATGCGATAGTTACTTATTTCTTTCTGCTAATCCTACTGTAAAAGTGATGAACGGAGCATAAAAATTGTGCAATAATCCGCTAAACTATCACTGTACAATAGTACGTGCCATCCTAAATGAATTGGACCTTACCTCTGAGATATGTAAATCATACGCACCTTAGTAAATACGGCGATTTAAAAAGAACGATTCTGTTTATATGTTTTACAACTTAAGCGTTTATCTGTATATGCGACGGGTACAGTTTTCGCATATTATTTTTTTTTAATCTTACATAAATGAACTGATTAATACTAATACTATACAAATCAAAGTCCGTATTTGATGATGAAATCTCAAGGTCAGCATTTATGATAATTGATAACAATAGTTAATAGCCGAAGTATTAAACCTAAGATAGCATCGATAAAGTATAACCAATATGGACGCAGCTGTCGGGACCGTTCTCAACAACCTTGAACAATATCCGCCATTTTTAAAATCAGCGTTAGTTAGAGACGGATGAAGTATCTGTATCAAACGGGAGGTTAAAGGTTAATAGTTGTATAAAAATATAAACACTGTCATACTATCTTGAAATATATTAATAGTAAACCGATAAACACAATTTACCGCTCGAGAAATAAATACAGGAATCTGATATCTGCAAAAACATTCTTAGATAAACAGTCGTTAAAGAAAAACCAAATCATTTTACATATAAGTAGATGTACCTACAAAATTAATGAATGAGGTTTACTATAAGAAGGTATCTATCCACAAATGAAACACAAAATGTAATCAAAATTGTTTTACTTTTAGATTTTTACCTTTTTGGTTATTGAGTGTTCCATTAAGAAATTTTTAAGTACAAACAATTCCTATTCTTACATATAAATTTAGACTGTAAATTATATTCTTAAATAAAAACCTTTAAATTGTTTCCAACTTTTAGATAAATTGTTAATTCTAGAAATTTATCCACAAAAATGTATGAATATATTTTTTTTTTCCATTACTTGAACATCCTTCGGACTACATCCTGTTTCTCGTCGACAGGTAGCTGCTATAAAGATACTGTGGATCTTATTACAATTTTTTAATTGCCAGTGAACGTTCTACTCACTTTATTGATGCCGAACTAGTATTTGAATTTTCCAGAAATAGAAATGGATTCGTATGTGTTGATGTATTTTTCTTTCCAAAAGACTACACTATTGAAAACGTGTAAATACAAAAGTAGATGGTTGTTACTATATAATAGACATCTCAGTATATATCTTATAATTCTTTTTCCTTAAGGAATTAAAAAATTCTGTACTCTCCCTTGCTATTTCTATCGTTTTTACAAATTGATACAACACACCAGTAGGTCCGTGGCTGCCGCTTTATAGTTTTGTTATCCATAATACAACATCATATACTATAATTTGTCTTCGAAAACTTTAAAACTTAAGCAAAGCGCTAAAATGACGGATCGGATTCTGCGCACTCAAAAACGGTTCCCTGAAATCGAGCTTATGTCATTACTGGTTATACTATGATGTCAACGGGAGTTTCAGTAAACAGTACGTACTACAGCGCCATCTTAAATTCAAACTATCCTCAGTTATTTAATATCACTCTGTACATAATTGCTAACTAAGTTAGTGATTTAGTAACGTTGTAAAATATATAATCAGCGTGTACATTGTTATATGCTCATGCTATGCAGTCTTAAGGTAAATATTTGCGCACTACATATTACGAACTATTCCTAAACGTTCGTTGAAGCTGTAGATAGCTTTGTTTCTGTTTTCTGAACAAAAAACCGTAATCATAAGTGAAGTTATCGTTTCGTGGAATTTCAACAACGAATACCGCTACGTTCAAGTAACTAGTGAAACTGCATCTTTCATAATGATTTGCTAATATTTTACTTTGTACGAGTTTTCTTTAAATTCCAAATGTTATAATATAGAGCTGCCAAATCATGTCGGTAAACCAGTGTCTTCTAAGTGCGTCCGCGTAAAATTACTGAATTGGGTCATAAAATGTAATAGGCGTTTAATCATTCTCTAAACGATATTCTTGGAAGTTTGCCTGTACAATTAATAAACAATAAACATCATACAGGACCTAATACAAATGTTATTTATATATAAAAGCAATTACAGTATCTTTTAGTAGAGTTTACAACATTTTACTGGGTATAGGAACTAATATGGACGGCAGTGTATATCTATTTCACTCGATTTCATAATGCCATCTCTTTTAGTGCGCACATTGGATTCTACGCAAGTTCTTTCCGATTTCAATAGTACTGTAAACGCTTCGAAAGGCGTTCAAAAATACATTCGCCTTACGATCGTGTATTTTGGATTTAGGTTTTTTGTTCAGAATGCATAGGAAAAGACGACTATAGTGGAATCGCTTTAGGAGTGTTGTGAGTTGAATTCATGAAATATCACTCGGTTGAACGATATAATGAGTGTGTTTTTTAATTGTTCGAACCTTTGATCGATTGCCATCAATACATTATATTGATGTAAATGATGATTGTTCGAGCTGTTAGGGCGATTCTATTATATTCGATGTTTTAGTGGTACTTCGTGCCACTTTCTATTTATCGTACGTTCCGCAGCATAATGATGGTATTCTTCTGGACGTGCGGCGACGTCTTCAAGACGCTCTACTTCAAGATCCGCGAGGCGCCGCTGCAGTTTTGGGTGTGCGGCTGCATTCAGGTGAGCATCGACGTCCTGATACTGCTCCAGGTGTACGTTTACAGGGATAACGCGGAACCGGCACGGCGCGGCTCGCATCGAGGCGATTGAGTAGTTATCATCTGGACGCACGACAAGACGACGACGGCGAACGACGAGCGGCGAACCGGCGAAAACGAAAATTCCAGTTTCAAGAGGCGAACACCGCAAAACCAAACGGCGCAGCACAACGGCGACGATGTAACGAGCAAAATTCTACCGCTCTACAACAATACAACCGATAACAGTAACCGCAATAGTATTAATAATGCGAATGAGTGGAATCAGAGAGTGCAAGAATGTAATAATAGTAATAGTAGTACTAATAGTAACAGTGTAAATACAGCGGGCCAGACGACGATCGTCGACTTTTCCGTTACCAACGACGTAAGCAACAATAACGATGTAGGTGACGCGTGCGCGACGAGCGAAGAAGGCCGCGTTCACGTCATCGACGCGGACGTCCACGAACCGAAGGACGAGAACGATCGCAACGTAAACTGCGATCGTCGCCGCGGCGCGTTTAAGAAGCATTGCGCAAACGAGACGAAGAATTCCGGTAGTAAATTCAGCTTCAAGAAGCCTCCGAACAAAGTTAGCGTGCTAATACATAGGCACACGTTATGACGTTCGCGATTTATTTCACCTTTACATTACGTCATTGCTAAATCGCTCTCGTATATTCCATTGTGAAATAAAGAAAAGCAATTAACGAAAGAGGCAAGGTAAGCATTTGCAATGAAAGCAACCGTGGTTAGAATGCTTACCGTTACGTTCCATAATTATCGGTTGTGGGCCGACCAAAATATGTAATTTGCTTCCATGTGGAAGCGTTTCTCTAAATTGGTGCAGACTATCAAAATGGATACCGATTAAATATGATTGGTAAACATTAGAGAACGGGGTCTGTTCAAGATCGAGCCGCAAGTGGTATTTCTTTTTTGTGGCTTAAAACCTGATAATAAAAGTTATCAGGTCTACTCATGCAGTTGCGTGCCATTGTAACTTTATAATAAAATTAATTGCGCAGAGCTTAAGTCGTTCATAAATTTGGTTGGTCAAAGTCTGATGCAGTTAATAATTATCTTCATTTTAATTTTCGTTTTTCGAACATCCACAACTACTTAAACGTGACTAACTGTTTCCAATTTTAACATCGTAACGTTCTCTCCTATAATTACCTTTTGATACTTATTGAAACGGGTACGTGTGTACCGAGATACGTCGATTATACAATCCCACAGTTCTTACAAACACTGTATTAATTAAAGTAATCGGAGATATACTTAGGATGAATTCCAATAGGGCAATGAAACCATAACGTAGTACCTGCATCAAGCGATACCATATGGAACACCTAAGCAACCTTAAGTTACATAATCATGTGACCCGGAATTAATTGAGGGATGGGCATTGAGTGGAACTCGTACTGTCGTTGAACTTCGTAGTATTGTAATTACCGGTGCGAACAATACCTACATTACCGACAATACCGACATAACCTTGTCGAAGTACGTTTGAGAAGTTTCTTTTTCTCTTCTTTTTTTTTTTCATTTATGAAACCTTGATATATGGTGTAACCTCTATTTAACGGACAATTAATTAGAAAGTTTTCGATATTTAAAGACGATACATTAATTAATTTATGATATTGAATTAATTTTTTTTTATATCGCATTTACTATTAACTAACAGTTAGTGCAGTTAAACGATGTAGTTAACCGAATAAGAATCCGTTCGTAAACTATGTGAAATCGGTAATTTTACTTGCAACTCCTAGACTTATGGTAGCAAAAATTTGTCGTTGTATAAATCGAAGTGTCCGTTTAAGGAGCTTACACTGTAATAAAGGAACGGCCCGCAAAGAGCGTTGTAAGCGAAAAAGACTTTGTTATGGGACGTAGCATACATACAACGAATTAGCGGTACGATCCTTTCAGAGCCAGCCGGGTATCTGGTTTAGTTAGTCACGAACGATCGTTTAAAAATTACAATAAAAAGAACGTCGCTATATCGCGCAATGTGTACTCGAATACTAGCAAATTTACGGCATTCGCCGCTTAAGTGATACGGCCGAATTACAGACAATTGGGTTAAGATCTATGATCGACGTCTCTTGCAGCTAGCAACTGAAAACTGAGGTTTATCCTCCAAATAAATAAGAAATGTAATGCCTCAACAAGGAGTGCAAATATCCACTCGTACAGTACGTAGACGTTGATAAAGTTATTTTGTCTTGCCTTTCGCCAATTTTCAATTGTGTAATGTTGATGACGTTTTGCCTATTCATATCGTGCTCGCTTTATCATCGGTGTTAATCTTGGCTTTTTCAGGGAGCGTCTGCATTTTAATGCCTCAATACGCAGTCTTTTCTCATTTGGTATGTCATCTTTTTATCCATAACGAAATAATTTGAAGTGCAACACTAACACGTAAACACGTAAACACGGAAAGAAACGTTGTTACATAAACAGATAAATATTCTTTCTACAATAGTAACCGATCCATATAATATCCTACGAATTACTGTGTATTTTTATCTTGTTTCTATCCATCTTCTATACAGTACAGAATAATTTATGAGGGGGATAATAATAATATATAATATAATAATTTATAAGGTGGCCCTAATAAACTAAGAATTCTGAAATAACCTAAAGTTCTTTTTCATACATCAGTTGGTTGCGATAATAACTGACCTGCAAGCTGTTTATTGTAATACGAAAATACGTTCCTAAATTTCCTGTAATTTTACCGTATCATCTTAAACGGTGCGTCCTTCTAAATCTCAACAAACGTCGAATCCGTACACTCTTGTACGTTCTGCCACACATAACGATGTAGACACTCCGGTAATAGCGTGCTGAATGTGCCCCATTAGAATCCGTACGCACTCAATCTAACGGCGAGCAGTTGTTATATTTCGCGTTAGGAATATGTACATTCCGTTTTTTTTAGCCAATTAGTTGGACTCTCCAAGATAGCGAGTGAAAAAAGCGACTGTTTTATGTGCATTCCTTTCGTCTATTTACTATAAGTGACGCTAATCCTAGAATAGCAAAGTTTTTTAATATTTCCTTGCCGACTATGAAGACAAAGTGAAACAGTTAATATAGATTCCGATTCGTATCTGATGGCGCCTGCTCGAAAAATTACTTTCAAGCTTAGAAGGAGCGACCGGTATAAAATCAACTAAACGACTACGTGCGTATTTGATGCTTTTGATAGTTTCTCTTCAAAAAAACTGGATGGCGTGTATTTTGTTGTAGTGCGCCTCTTATTGGTTTACCAGTAGCAAAATAATTATTTGAATTTAACGAATCAAATAATTCACAGGTATAGCAGTAAACTCCACTCACACGAATTAATTAATTATGCGGAACGCAGCGTTTCGAGAGCACGTGGCCTCTCATTGTCAACCGTATTACCGACGGTGTACATCCACACAGTCCTTGCAATCGTCATTTAATCAAATAATTGATTAAAAAAAATTAAACGGGATGAATGTTCTCCGCCAGCTTCTATTACATACATATGTTAAATTAGTTCCTTATATCCGCAAATAATATATACTCTTATTTTTAAAATTACTTTGATTTACATTATTTGTACTTTCCGACTCGATGTAATTACCCGAAAACACGCAGTATTTATTTACGAAACCATATATTTATTGTGTATATTAATATGTAAGCAAGCTTTAAGTTGGTGGTTTCGTTAATAAAGGTCGCACATAGTCGCGCATTTATTATTTCATATTTGTCGTCCTCTATTACATCTTGTATCTTTTTCGAGACTGCAAATTTAAAGTGACTGGAGTGCACGATGTTTGTCTCGCGTGTTCCAACTGCTATCAGATACGAATCGGAGTCTGTTATACGTAATGCACATATCTTGTTTATAGTGTTTTTCGCTTCTCTTAGTTGGTGCTCTTTGAGAAAGCTCATTAGTGATAAATGTTTTTTTTTTCTTAGTATACCTATGCGAAAGGCATAGGGCACATCTAGTATAGGAGATAAAAGAAACGCCAAGAACAACAATAGTTCGCCTAGTCGATACAGATAATACGAAAGGATCGTGAAACGGGTGAAATATAAAGACAATTGTTGATCTTGACGCTTCCGCGTAATTTCTAATGCATCTTATAAGCATATTTATATATATGTATATATATACATGAATTCCATTTTTATCGTCGCGTTTATTTCCTGTGATCATACCAAAAAACAAAAAAAAAAGAGACTATACATGTATAGGTATACCGGGTGCTTCTATATGTTAACAATGAGCATCTCCGTTATACAAAAAAGGAGAAAACAAAGCGCGAAAACCAGTTTCAATTGTTTCTTTTTTTGGTGTCAAGTGAAAACTGTTTTTGCGTTTCGTTCTTGTATTTTTAAATAATATGGAGCATCCGGTGTAGTGAGCACGAAAAGTAGGGGAACACGTTAGAATCTCTGACGTAAGAGCTTTACAGATTTGAACAAAATTTTCCGCGCACACAGATTGTGCCAGATAATTAAGTCGCTATTGAAATCTGGTAAACGGTAAGAGAATGAAACAAAATGTGTGTTGCGCCAGCGCATGCTTTCCTAAAAAAAGTATCTCCTGTTTATTTTTATTGATATTATTACTATTATGGGTATAGTTCTGAATAACGAGCAGTGAATTAGCGATTTTACTGTACGATTTCTATGTTTTAGTAATTTATGTCACATTTAACGAAACTTTGTTCGTGCTGAGTATATCTGGACCCAAAGTTCCTGTAACGGATAGAAAATATTGATGAGCTGCAAATTCAGATTTGAAATTGTACTTACTATCTCGTTTTCTTTATTTTTGTATACAACTAACGGAAAATTTGAAAATGTTGTGTTATATCGTTGTAGTTTTTACTACTTTGCTTATAGAACAAGTAACAGATAAAAGGGAATAAAATTATATTTCGAATTGAAGAGCCACCACCCTATATGGTCGTTCAAAAATTTTAAGATGAATACATTACGATTCCGAAATCGGAACTACCGAAGAAAATCCGTTAATTTCCACTTATTTATGAATGCTTGGTGATTTTTAGTCTACATACTCTAAGTGCAGATTTAAATTTTCTTGAAAATGTCAAACTGACGAACATAACCTAGAAATAGCAATTTTTAAATTGATTTTTAAGCATCTTAAAGTTATCTTCTGAGAAAAATGAGTGTTAAAATTCACGTCAATCGCTAATTCATTGCCTGTCACTGTTTTGTTTTTCCATTAAAGAAAAGAGAATGGCCGTGAAGTATCCTTTTTGTTCTTGAAATTTGTCATATCAAAAGCAAAACGTAGAAGTAAAGCTAAGGCTAATAAAATAATGGAAAAATCAAAAAACAATATAAACGTAAGCAGACGACAAATAACATGCAGAGAGGTTTATCCTAAAGTAGGTGAGCTTGCCGAATAATCATTGGTGTAATACACGTTTGAGGCACGCCTTCGTTGCTCATTGTTGTTACTGTAGCTGCCGTTCTAGTATAATTATTGAAATCGCGAGGTTGCAACATAGTACGAATGCGAAATCTATTCTAGAGACTTGTTTCCGTACTTTACGTTCTCCCTATACATAAGCATAGATATACCATATACCCCTTATACATACATATGTGATTCGTATGATTAGTAACTGACGTTACAAATGTAATACTAGTCTTCTATATTTTTTATAAATACGCCTTACAACTATGTAACTAACGTATTGTACATAGGTTGAATGTAATTCGTAAAAATATTTGTGAAGGCCTGTGGTAATGTATTCTTCGTGTATATTTTACAATTGTAGTTATGCGTTCTGGGTATGAAACTAGCTTAAACGCCATAGTGAACGCCTTCTACGTAAGTAGCCGTAAATTGGGACGACCGCTTTGTGTTTGATCTTTGTGGGTCTATTATACGATTTGCTAGATGATTTGGGACCATATTGCCATTTCATAAAATTACCAGATTTCAACGCTTAAATTGAAGGGACGTAAGATATTACGTTGCGTGTTGTGGCTAAAATTCTTACGTTGTTGCAACATTACGTGAAATACGTCATTGGGAGCGTTTGAAAGCTAATTAATTACTCGTGATAGGGAGAGATTTATAAACGCGCATATTCTCTAAATAAAATAAGGCAACACTGCGGGATCTTATTTATATTTCCTTTCAAGGTGCCAAGACGCTACCTAGTCTGTTATATAGTTAATGCGACAGGTAACTTGATACATTTCAATCGGCGGAAGACGTTCAAATGAAAAACCGCGTTTCATCTTTGGTCGAGTCGTACGGCACACAAAGCAACAGTATCGTTGATGTTTTGGTTACGTAAATTAAGCGGTTAAGTTAATAAATTCTATCGAAAGTAGTCAATTGTAGAAATGTATTGCGATCTTTGTATTCTGAACAAGGATGTTATCATTATTACTGTTACATACGTACGTATACATATGAACATCCGAAGTCTTCGAAAATGTATAAGAAAAATGTTTTCGCGCACAATTGTTTACAGTATGTACATATTTATCTTTCAGTACCTATGCATTAGAAATATGAATTTAACCAAACAGATCAATCCAAACATCTTCCATGCTATGATCCACACCTTGGTAAAAAGATGTTCTATGAATAAGTTATTGTTTCCAAATGTTTGGAAAACGATTTTAAACGAAATAATCCCTTTTTTTGTAGGGGAAATTATATTACATTTCCATCATAGGCTCCTTGGAAATTAACGGCTGTAAACTTTACAAATAAACATTATTGACCATTGAAGGTGTTTTATTGTAGCATTAATCCTACGTCTACCGGCCGAGTCCAGTAGACCCAAAACGATGTCCAAGTTGTTTTTTTTTTCGTTTGTTTAAGCTGGTGTACTCGTATTCACAGGCTTTTCATGTACTAGATATAGCTTCATAATTTTTTTAATAAATACTTTGCATAGGTATTCAGGTAACGTTGGTAAGAAATAGCACAAAAGTAATCATATTTTCTAGTTATATTGAAAATTCAATTTCAAAGTTAGGCAGAAGACTAGATGTACTTGTTAAAACATCATTAGCGTAAATTAGAAAAAGCACGTGGCAAGTGTGTAAACACCAAATTTGATTATCGATTTTTTGTTTCCGGTCGAACCAACAATTAAATTTAATGAAAACGTATAAAATCTAATGCAAAAACTTCAAATTTAAATAGTGTAATTTAGTGGAGTTAAGTCAGACTAGATGGTAAGCCACACATTGTTTACTTCACAAGATGCATTTGCATTATATTCCTGGTAATGGGATGTGTTGATTGTACACTTATCAAACGTGCAGGTTGAAAGTCGGTTCTGTCATCTACCGAAAAATTATATTAAAGAAGCCATATAGAATGAACTTAATATTGCAAGGGAAATGTTTTGGTTTCACATAAAAGAAAAATCATAACATAAATTATCCAAATTCATTCATCATTCAAATCTTAAGAACACTACTATCAATAAATTTGGTTCAATTTGAAATTTAAACTGTAAAATTTTAGTAAATTCACGTTTATACGAAAGTATAGCGTTATCGATCTTTTAAAAGAAAACAATTTTCCGGCTAATTTTAGTTTTGCTATTGTTTAGTTCGTTATTCTTTGATATCCAAAACCAGTACGTTAGGTTTTTGTCGTATATTGTATTACATCACCATCATCAGTTTAAAATCAATCAAAAATAAAGTTTTTAAAATGAAAATTGTGTATTTAGTAAACTATAAATGTTTATAGCGATAAAACAGAAATTTCGATGTCATTCCTATTATTTGTTGCATATAAAAATCCAGCCCAATGCGTGCAGGAGAGGTTAAGATACTATACAAATAACCAACGAATACTGTGAAAATACCAGAGTTTCAGAATGTCTCAGAACTGTGACTACATGCCGATCGATCAAATTTGGTATCGTTCAGTACAGTGCGGTTTAATGGCAAAACACCTTCATAGCGTGTCGTTGTCGCAGTCTGGCGCTTATAGCATTTGCTTTCCATGTTGAATTTATTTAAGCTGGTTAAGCAGATTGAACCGTTTCTCGTTCAAATGATAAAATGGACGCGAAGCACAGATCAAACCGGGAAAACGTTAGTAGATTCGAACGGAGAAGAATGGTCGTTTAGAGGAATAAATTATTAATTACGATGACTGCATATTACGTCCTGATATCTACAGGGATTACGACTGCCATCGATTTATAAAGGTAAAAAATTGTCTGTTACACAATACCATACTTTTCTATGAAGACATAAACACGCCCGAATTTGGTCTAGATGTGGTGGCATATTGAACTATTCGCGATACCTGTATATGAGAACAATGTGACAATTAAAACATGTTTTAAGCAAACTTCTCTTTGTCGCATTTCGACCACAGTTCTAAATTATAAGTGCCTCACTATGGATAGAATATCTAAGCATATAGGGTAAAACATGTATACATATACTACTTTTCAAAACTACTATAAACTTGGGAATATCTTTTCACTTGTAGACGAAAAACGTAAGTTTCATTTAAATTATGCTAATCATTCAAATAAGCCACTGACAGATTGAAAATTAGATAAAAATTGTAATTCTATTTGTATTTTTTATATTGATAACAGTTATGTTCATAGAATGAATCAGAAACTAACGTCATAATCTAATAGAGTAACAACAGCAGGTGGATGTTGATTGCTGAGTTCTTTCCATCGATCGAACTATATCTGATTAATTTGTATTTGCTCTGTGAACAACCTCAATATGTACTGTTGGAACATGTACCGTAAGATAGTGATTTTGTCTTCCCAAGTATAGACAAGAAAATCAGCAGAGGATTTGCTAGTAATTTTTTGACATCTGAAATGATCGTCCTTCTCCCATTAGTTATTTAGGTATTAGCTTATGAACCAAACAATTAAATCAGCAGTACTATGTTATGATAGTCTGGACATCAACAACCTAACAAATTGTCGATGCAGAGTGACGAACTTGTAACATGGTATCGATCTTAAAAGCAAATGCTTTAAATTTGAAGATAATATTAGGATTTCTATTGCCTATTATTCTTTTTAACGTTGTTGGTAGGGTAAGGGGCCTTCATTCGATGTTACGATGTCGTCACGTTCAAAAGAAAAAGTTACGGCGATGTTCCGCAAGTTATTCAAATCTTCGACGAAGGAAGGCGAAGGTTCTTCGAGCAAGCAAAGCGAGCCCTCTAGCGGTTCGCCGGCTCGTAGATTACTGCGAGGATGCAGAGATACCGTTTCGCCGGCCACGACTTCGAGCAGTCCATCTTTCCCCGCGTCGAAATCTGGCAGAAAGGCGAACGAAGAACCGCCATGGAGTAAAACCGTGCGGGCCAGGAGACTTATGAAGGAATACAAGGATTTGCAGAAGGTAAGGTACACACGCACAGCCATTTTCAGGTGGTACTGTGCTCCGCATAGCCGAGATGCACGGGAAATTTAAAACATAATCATCTGCTTTGAATTTGTTGGAAATATTGAGGATAGTTTCATTTCAGGATAATTTACTGAGAACATGTCCTTAGCTTTTCTTAAACTATTATTCTTGTGGTACAGCATTATCATTGGTACCTTCTGTGTTATACATGTTCATGATTGGTGTACAAATAAGAACTCGGAATGATTAAAAAATGTATGACAAAAAATAAAAAAAAATTAAGCAATATATTTGTACTGCGGCAGAAAACTTTATTTGAACATCAAACACAGATACCTGAGAAACACTCGACTATTTCTTTCGAAAAATGATTTATTTTATTGTACAAAATTATAGCAACATATACAAAAAACAAAAACAATTTACTTCAGCTAACAAGTAGCTAATATTTTGTGAAGTACCCTTTAACCTTAATTATCTCTGCACATCTAAGGGCCATAGATTCTAAAAGTTTATCTATAGCTTGCCTTCTCTCATTTTTTTCGTCATATAAACGGGGGATTCACACATACTTCTGTGTTGCTACATTGTTGTCAGACGCAGGATTACTAAAAATAGAACAAGTACAGATTGTTTTACCGGTATCCTTTCAATATATATGATTACTTTATTCGCAAGTGTAGAATACAAGTTTTTAATTGAATATGTTTCTACTTTACCATGCCAATGCCAACGATGGAAAATATAAGTTTTTCGTTTTGTTTTACTCTACTAATTTCGTTTGTTCTTTTGCGATAAAGGTGCAGAACTCTCGTCCGGATCCCATCTTTACCGTTGAACTTGTCGACGACAACTTATTCGAATGGCACGTACGATTGCACAGGGTGGATCCAGAGAGCGATCTTTCCAACGACATGAAGGAGCTGAACGTAAACTACATACTCTTGCATCTGATATTCCCCGAGAATTTCCCGTTCGCGCCGCCTTTCATGCGCGTCATCACGCCGCGCATAGAGAAAGGTTTCGTGATGGAAGGCGGCGCCATCTGCATGGAACTATTGACGCCGAGGGGATGGGCGAGCGCGTACACCGTCGAAGCTGTAATAATGCAGTTTGCCGCCAGCGTCGTGAAAGGTCAAGGCCGGATACAGCGAAAGACGAAAGGACAGAAGGTATTCAATCGGAGGACGGCGGAGGAAAGCTTTCGATCGTTGGTGAAGACGCACGAGAAGTACGGTTGGGTGACGCCTTCGCTAGCGGACGGTTAGACTGGTCGGAGGAACGCAAATTCGTCCGTCTCGCTCTACCGTAAGAGGTAGAGGGAGGTAGTAAACCAGACGTACGTAATATTAGCGATGGCATCGGTATCCGCAACTTTCGTGTCGTCGTCTACGAATAACCGAAGTGAATCCGTTCCCCGAAACAAGAAAACCAAGGAAAGAAATAGAATAAAGTTACTTATAGGAGCAGAAAGAATTTCGAAGATATTTTTTTTATGAGTATTACATTGTTATCTGAATGTTCAGATTTAGGATGAATTTATATGCACCTATAATGACAACAATAATAATAAATCTATTCATAGTGCATTACATATTATGTATATGCGTTAAAGTAGTAGTCGATGTCCAGATGTTACCGTATTTCGACATGAAAACGGAAATTTTACCATTGAAAAACGCTACAGGAAGCCGACGGTAGTATAAAGTACGTTACAAATTATAGTGTTGGCTGTAAAAAATTGCGGTAGACGGTGGACAATAAAACGTCATACGTGTACTATAGTGTAGTTATGCGACCGTTGTATATGATATATGTTCATAGGAAACATTACCTACGCTATGTGAAATACTGGTTGCATTCAGGTAGATACAGCGCTGCAAAGTAGAATGTGTACTTGGACGTGCCAAAATACGTCCATGAAGTCACACCTTGCAGCACTTTCTTGAAGCGGTCACCAGTTTTTGCAACAGAAAATTTATACGCTACATTGGAGTATTGCAGTAAAGCGTAAACAAATTTGTAACCTAACCTAAACATTCAAGCAAATGTTGAAAGTTGAAGACAGTAATTTTAAACAAACTAAAATCACATTTAAAGCTGTGAATCAACTAATGGAATAAAAGAAAACGTAACTTCACGGAATAACATACACAATTCATCACCTTCACATCTTCTTTAACCAACCCAATGACTTCTGATAGTCAAAAGATAAAGTGCCCAAATTACTACTGCCGTAATAAACTTAAAATAGATTCTTATTAAAACGTAAATTATGAAATACATTAAATTGGGGAAAAGCAAACAACTTGGCGAATTCATATTTTGAATTTAGCTTCGATTTTTGTCGATCGATGATCGTAATGCGCCTACCTGAATACAACCATTGCTATAAATTTTGCACGCTTAATTGACTAATTAAAGATGTGCTGCGTGTATATATATATATATCTTCTTCAAACTCTAATTCGGTAGAATCGTCATCGCCATCTAAATTAATCATGAGGTTCACAGGTATAGCAGTAAACTCCACTCACACAAATTAATTAATTATGCGGAACGCAGCGTTTCGAGAGCACGTGGGCTCCCATTGTCAACCGTGTTACCGACTGCCGGTGTTCCGCATAATTAATTTGTGTGAGTGGAGTTTACTGCTATACCTGTGAATTGTACATCCACACAGTCCTTGCAATCGTCATTTAATCATGAGGTTGACTTGTCTTCTTTATAAGTGTATATATTTTGTTTCAATTTTCGTAACATGACCGATTGCATTACGCCATACGTCTGTCGACTTCTTCTTTTATTAGTTCAATTTCAAAGATGAATTTCTTTTTCGTATATTTTCTTTGAAGTTATTTACTTTTCATCCCATTGACTGTGTGAAACCAAAGCTTTATTGATTTCCGGAATGTCTGCAAATTTGTTTTTAGGTAATTTCGCTGACGCGATTGACTGTCGAACAGAGCTCTGAGTTATTCTATTTGGGACGAGGTCCAATTTCTAAATATGCTATAAAGTAATAGGAAAGTGAATGAAAGGTCTAGAAAGTCTCATGATGTTCCAAATAATAATAGTTACAATGCAGTTAGCTACAATAAAAATAATGCGGTTTAAGGAACGATTTCTACAGTCAGTAACAGCTTTTTGTACCCGATTATTTATGTAATATTATTCTTTTTCCTCTAGCTGCGAGTTACATTTGAATTATTGCTATGGGTCATTTTAAGAAGATGCCACGATTTGTCAACAAATAATTGATAGCAAGTGAATAATTATGGGAACATTTACGGATTTTTGAACCTTTCACTCTACTTTGTCTTTTATCATTTTACTTCCATTTGAGCTTAGTAATTCTAACAGTGGTAGTACTTATAGCGTCCAATATCGTCAAAGTTATCAAACCGTAGGTACTTGATTTTTTTCTATAAACGGAGTATGTACACCGATGGACTACAGCAATGTCCAATGAGATATTACTTTTTTAAGTTGTCCCACCACGTCTCTTTTCTTTTAGTCCTTCGAAACGCTACCTTTTTCATAATACTCGACTCTGATATTTTAGTAAGTTGTGTATGGTTTCTAGTCCAGCGTTTGAATTAGATAATTTGTCTACTTCCATTAAATCGTGATACACGTTTAATAGTATCTGCGGAGAGGATAAAATCCAAAATTCTCTTTAAAGATCAAACGATGTATTTTGTGACATTAGAAAGGGGAATATATAATTACTTTGCAATTACTTAGCAGCATCAACTAGAATATTTATTAATAAGAAAATTTAGATTAGCATGAATTACCTAATTTTAATAATCTACCTAAGCCGGACCAGATACTTTAGAGGTAATACTTACAATTTATGTTGAAACTACCTAATTCGTTCGTAAACTATGACTAAATGTTTTTCTTTTTTTGTGTCCGCACTATAATTCGAAACGTACTTTAGAAGTTAGACAATTATTTACGCCAGGTCAAGCCACGCCACACGTGATGTCACTCGCTGTCCCGTTGCCGTCTATTCGCATTACATCTATCTATGCCGATTTAAGCATGCCTATTTTCCTTTTTGCTCGAAAGTATATGCCTATATAAAGCGCTGTTAAAATATAGCGCAGAAAAAGTAAGATTGAATCGAAATGTAAAAGAACAATCTTTTATTAAGAAAAAACAGTAACAACACCATCGACGTGATGAGAGGACATGTTAGCAGTCGTTTAATCCGGCGCAGCTAGAGTGCGCGGATAACCTCTAGTTGTTTTTGTCTTGCTTGTGGATTTGCTGTGTACCTTTTCCTTGCCGTTTTTCTCTGTTTCTGGGGGTTATTAATTGTTAAACTCGGTTAAAAATTGAAGGCAATATATTTTAAATTGATATCGTCGTTTATATGACACGCCTTCAAGTAAACAGACATTCTATTTTACAAAAATGATTAATTTTCTCCCATCCTTTAATATGTTAATCTATGTTCGTGCTATTGAAAGTATTTTACGGTATGACACTGAATTCGTTTAGCGTTCACATTGAAAATTTACTATTGCCGCTGTGATATTTGTTATTATATAATGGGAAAATGTATTATAAACTTACGTGGGACAAAGTGGTCATATAAGATAGCCGAACATTTAAAGTGTTCGAAAACGATGGTATTTAATACTCTGCGTCACTATAAGCAACATAATAAAACTGAATGTGTAAAAAAGGAAAACTTAATCTCGCAAGACAACTGTTAAAACAGATGTATGAATTGTACGCTTATCAAAAAGGAATCCGCAACTAAAATCTAATAAAGTAGGACAAGAAATATTCAGAGAAACTAGCACTGGCATATCTGCTTCAACAGTTAGACACAGGTCGTTGACTCAAAACATGTTACCTGGGCAGTAAAGGATTAGTTTACTGCCCCGATCTAAACCCTATCTGTTAAATGATGTGCAGCGGAGTATAAGGCAAAAGAGAATAATCAAGATGGATAAATTTTTTGAAGAAGTCGTAATAGAAGCTATTTATTAAAAATGTTTATTATATAGCGTTCGGGTAAGACGGCGCAGTGCATAATAATGCGAGTGACGTCACGTGACCTGCCATCAGGCTGACATACCATGTATAATTTCAATGACGCGTTAATACACAATGTGTTCCATTTGAAAAAGAAACGAAGCTAGAATCCATCGAAACATCAAAGATAGGCGCGCAAGAAATCAAATTTTAATAATTCGTGGAATAATCGATAAAAAGAAACAATAACAATACAACTGTAACAAGAATGCAACTTTAACGCGGTACTTTTTTAGAAAACGTCCTGTATACTCGAAACTATCTTTAAGGTGGAGACCCCGTAATCTCGTATAACATTCATCTCAAGTTTTTATATCTCAACTGGTGTAAGAAGTATCGAACTTGGTCAAACACTTGGCGCACTCTGTATATTTTTCGATTTTGTATATGTATTAATATACATAAAATCGGTATCGTTTCTTAAGGACGCGAAGAAATCGCGGTATTGTATTAGAGCCGTCGCATTTTAACACGGTACATCGGTGTTAGAAGATAAATCAGAAAATTCCGAATATCTATGGAAATATGTTTTACGCTTATTCTACGTCCATTAGTAAACATATAGGAGACAATTTTTGATAGTTTTAAATAAGAGTGATAAGAAAATAGATATATATATATATATATGTATATATAATATCGGACGCGCTTTCTTTCATCCGAAAATGTTAAAAATCCGATATAAACTGAATTCGCCTATCGAACGGCTACGTTTACCGACTGTGTGTGTGAGTGGTGTCAACTAACTACGCTTTATTTTTCAACGGAATACTATGCATCGGGTGTTTCCTTATATTTTTGAAAATAGCTCGTCTCCGTTAAAATTATTCTTATAATAAATTGAAAATTGAGAAAATTTTTTCCTAGCATGAAACTTCAATAAACCAACTTTTGATGAAATCAAGCTGTTAACTGAAATCCTTTTAATGTCTAACAACAAGAACCTTCTGCAACATTGGTCGTCTGAATTCAATGTGGTGGCGACGAACCAGGGTCACCATAGGAAGTAGTGACAGTATAGAAATTTCTTTTTTGCTTTAAAATGTATAAAATACAATTTATAATGTATTTTGGATATTTTTCATCAACTCTTTATTTTCAATTTTACACATTTGAAATTTTTAAAACGAGGAACCCTCAATGTGAAAGTTTTTCATCACAATATGCTCACAAATCAACTGCTAATTTTCTTTACTCCTTACAACCGAACCGGATTCGGAAGTATAGTTGCATTCTTTCGCTTAAACAAAATGATTAAACGGATTAGTGGTTTTTCTGTTGAGGATGAAGCAATAGCCTTGTTTGGTATGGCGAATGGTATGCCAAAATCGTACAAATTTTTAATAAACCTAATTGAAAGTTTCAGTATAGACCATAGACAAAGAAAAACAAAATCAAGTTAGCTAGTTAGGATTTCAAGAACTCTGCGACTTCCTCAGAGTAACTTATATTCAGACTGCATTCTTTGTAAAATTGCACCATCTCGTAAAAGAGCGTAAGAAATTTAATACTAAAGTAACTTTCCTTACACTTAATCTACATACAAATAACAAAGTAGCCGTACTTTTATTAAGCAATAGCGCATAAATATGTATCCACTTCAATCTCGAATAGGAATAAAAAGGACTAGTAAAGAACTCATTTGAATCGTGTTATAAATATGGACTGCAGTTTTTCCGTTATTTCAAGTTTCGACCGCCATTTCAATTGTTCCAGTAGCAAGTTTGGCGTATTAACAGAGATGAGCCGTAAACAGACCAAATATAAGTAAACACCTTGTATGTGTCTACTGTAAGCATCTTCGTAATTCAGAAATGAATGCAAAAGGTTTGCAAAGGGGAAAAGGCGTATGATAAAAAAAGGAAATCAAATAATATGCTCAGGACGTTGTTGCGTTTTTTTTTTATATGTACATACATATTACTATATATTATAATATACAAATTATACAGGAAATAAAAATGATGGATATTCTACTCTCAACAGTATTAATAAATAAGAATGTATAATGCTAGATGATGCGACAAATATAGTTTATTTTTGATGTATATTGTATCGATGTGCGTATCTCTGTGTGTTATGTCGTTGTTAATTTTATTGTCTTCCATTGGCCTTAGTTCTTTGTTGGTTGCTAACTTATCGATGAATATATATACATTACTTGTATATGTACTGTTCAAAATAAATATATGTTCTGGCATATAGCGTAATTGTTATTTTTACATTTCAAACTTCTATATCACAGAAGAGGGGAAATCGAGGTTGGTTGTTACAATGGCTTTAGTTTATCATTTTATTTAAACGACAATATCGTCTATTTAAATTAAGACCCGCCGACTACGTCACACGAAAGGTCGTGATATAACTTGTCGAAACACAATTTAAACTCACATTTACCAGCAAAATATATTATTTTTCATACGAGGTAGGCGCCATAGATTCTCGGCCTGATAGGCTTATACAGCTTCAAGCGTCTTCAAACTCCGTCACGGCGTGCATGCACATACCCGAAACCGACGCTATAAATATGACGGTTCGAAGAGTAGTAGGCTTTAGTAGTCATACAACCAGCGGGACTAGCGCATGAAAATTCCTGAAGTAATGAAAATTGAATGCCGCGTGGTCATCAAATTTTTAACAAAACAAGAGCATACGCTTAATCACAAAACAACTCACAGGTATAGCAGTAAACTCCACTCACACAAATTAATTAATTATGCGGAACGCAGCGTTTCGAGAGCACGTGGGCTCTCATTGTCAACCGTGTTACCGACTGTCGGGACAGCATTTGTGGAAAATTGACAAAAGGTGTGCGATTATTGCGCGACAATGCTACCGTCCATACTGCTGCCGTTTCACAAGCCGCCATCGGCGAATGTGGCTTTTAAGAATTGGAACATCCGCCGTATACTCCGGATATGGCTCTTTGTGATTTTTATTTTTCTAATTTAGAAAAAGACCTGATAGGACGTCGTTTTAAGGACGACAGCGAGTTACAAGCAGCTGTTATAGAACATTTTGACGGAGAAATTATTTTTACAAGGGTAACGAATTATTAATGAATCGTTGTAATGTATAGAAGTTAGTGGAGATTGCATTGAAAAATAAAATTTCTTATATCGTTCCAAGTTTCTTTTTTCTATGTCAAGCCGATAATTTACGGCGCCTACCTCGCATGTTTATAACAACCATACCGTATTGTTTTAAATAATTTATGTGCGGTGAAGTTTACAGCGACACCTGTACGTCAAACAACCGCACAGTCCTTGTTGCAATCATAGCGGATGTATTAGGCGGTGGGTTGGATGTTCGTCCACCTACCGTACATCCCGTTCACACTCGTTTAACAGTAAATGTTGATAAGGTCGATATGTTGAGGTAAATTGTTAACGGATGCGTAACGAACATTTTATCGTCTTATTCAGAATATATCTTCGTAAAAACTAATCGAAATAAGAGATGTAGGAACATCGTATGACGAATTAAAAGTTAATCGCGTTTAACAATAACGCGTATTGCAAAAGAAATGCTATTAATTTCCCTTTGTTCGCTCGCCTACGTAGGCCGGACCTTCTCTTCCCGATAAGGCAATGTTGGCGTACGTCAATATTGTTCCAACTTGCTGCTATCATGTAATACGATCAAAAAAGGTACGATTTTCGCGTAGAATCGAAAAATGTCCGGCCGAGCGCAAACTTTAATATTCAAGATATGTTTCATCACGTCGTTCATCGTTACCAGTCTGGTCGCGTTATTAATAGCTGTCGTCCTTTACGGGACGCTTCGTCTTGTCAGCGTGGATTTTTATCGGAAAGCGATCTGGTATCTGATGGTGGGAGCGTACGCACGTAACGTTTGAAACGATTCGGTGATTCGGTATCTCCTAACTAATCCCCGTTATCCTCCGTAGATGTGGCCTTCGTTGCGGATTGGTGGTCGCTGCTGGAACTGAATCTGTACATGAACAAGGACGACTTCAGAAATTATTTCGGCAAAGAACACGCTCTACTGATCATCAATCATAGTTACGATATCGATTGGCTACCTCTGGTGTCGATATGCGCAAGAATGAACTTGTTAGGCGTAAGCGTTCGTTTCGATCGCCGCTTTGTTCAAACGACCCCTTTCCTTATCGATGCGTCTATCCTTTTTTTTTTTTTTTCATTGTAGAATATCAAAATCTTCGTGAAAAGATCGTTACAATACATTCCGATTCTGGGATGGTCGTTTATCTTAACCGACTACGTTCTATTGCACAGATCGTATAAGAAGGATCTGAAGATTATACAGGATTCAGTTAGAAGTTTGGCGACTTATCCGTATCCGTTATGGGTAAGGAAAGTATATTCCTCCTTATCACCGTAACAACTGTATATCAGCTGTTAAAACTAACACGATTTAATTTTTTTTTCTTTTTTCGTTTTTAAATACGTACAATTTTATTTTGTTTTATAGGTGAGATAGTACTAACACACACCGATTTCTTCTGATACGTCAGGTTTAGATATAAAAAAAAAAAGAAATAAATATTGTGCAGAAGTAAAAAGAAAACGAATTCATACTTTTAAGTTAATCTACTTAGCATATGCACGATAATTATACAAAAAATATAATATCACTGCAAACAATGCGTTATTTAATCGTATTTTAATATTTGTATAATGCCCTAATACACTGCCAAAGATCGTTGTTTTATGTTGCATTACCTCCCACAATACTGATGATTTTGTTAGGGCTATAAGCATCATCAACATGCTATGCACAAAAATATTTCCAGCAGACTGATTTTCGGCTACCAAATGAAACTTCATCCACCATCAACTCTTATTCTCGTGATAATGGCGTAATAGAACCGTGTTCTGTCGTACATACGTTTCAGCTACTCCTTTACCCAGAAGGAACCTGGCCGACGGAGGAGAGCTTTAGGAAATCGCGAGCTTACGCCGAAAAGATGTGCCTGCCTCAGCTTAAGCATCACTTGCAGCCGAGAACCGCCGGCTTCGTAACGACGTTGAGGGAAATGCGAGGTCGCATCAAAGTCGTTTACAACGTGGAAATCGCGTTTCGGGAGGGTCAGACGAAGCCCTGTTGCTCCAGCGTTCTGGAGGGAAAGCAAATGATCGCCGACATTTACATAAAGCGAATATCCGAAGCGGACATACCGATGGACCGTTCGCAGCAGGAATACTTCTTAAGGGAAATGTTTCAAATAAAGGTCTCTATTCTGATTCTTATTCCAGTACGTTTGATAGATAGAAGGTCTTATATGTACGCGGTGATGGAATGCGATTTTAGGATCGATTACGTGACAGTTTTATCGAGACCGGATCGTTCTTTGCCGGATCTGACGTTCCCGTGGAGACCCGTTTCAAGATCGAAAGGCCGCTGTACGTCGTCGTCGTGTTCTTCACGTGCTGTTCCTTAGTCCTTGGGCTGACGTTTTACGCGTTGATGTGCTTGTATCGATCGTACGGTCTCACCGCACCTGTTTATGTACTAACGGCGATTTCGACTTGTAAGTAAATCCATAGAACTCACAGATTACACCAGATGGCCGACGTATTCTTTCATTCTCAGGCGGCGCTCTGTACCGCGTAGTCGAAATTAGCGGTAAATTTGAATTATTGGCGAAAAATGTTAATTGTTTTATATTTGAACGAAGATAGACAGAAATCGGCAATTCGTAAATAGAAACAATATTTTATAGGAAAAACTTTTCATTCATGTTCATAAACGTTAAACATTAACGTTCGTAAATTAGTCGAATAGCTACACGCGAATTTGGAATAGTATAAACGTTTCTTATATATATGAATAAAACTAAATTGAAAAGAAGGTTACTGAGAATGTAGGACAGGTTAACACAATCTCGTATAGAACTCACTATAGACAAATATTTTTGGTTCATTTCATGGATTAGTTCAGTTTACAAAATTGCGTATTCCCGTACATTTGCCCTACCCTGCTCAATATGAATGAATAGTTCCATAACGTAAGATAGTTTTGAAATCGGTGAAGCGTGCCATGGATACCCTTAATATTTTTTTTTAGGTTCGATTGTTATATTTAACGCGGGAATTAGTGCGACGATAATACAAAACGAATAAAAAAAACGGAACAAGGAATAAAAGTGGCGGGAGTGAGCCAGCTATGGTTATATCGCTAGAATTATATTGGTTTACAAGATAAGACGGACAAATAATATAGATGTATGCTGTTGCTATCTGGATAAAAGTTCGAAAATTAATAAATGTTTTAGAAAAGTACAATTTAAGTGTTTTCATGAGTATTACTCCGACGGGACATCCATATTGCTGAGTCTGAAGATAAAATCTAAAAGATGCATCTGGACTTTCACCTCCAAAGCATTACTCGTAACGTAAAAGCCGGGAACTCCAGCTTGTTCCAAAGTTTGTTGTTGATCTCTCATCTGAAATGTACAGTCGCAGAACACATTAAGGCATTAAATTAATTTCACCGCAGAAGTAATTTATAAATAATTAATAGCAAAACTTACTTTCTGATCTAATTGCAACACCAACGACATGTCAAATTGCTTCAAGTCATCCTTTTGAGAAACTTTCATTTCATTCAACTTTTTCACCTTCTCTTCGGCTGTTATATCTGTTCTATCTAGAACCTCTTGTTCGTCCACTAGAAAATAAAATTCAACATAGTATTTTACTCAGATCCAAATAATTTTACTTTTCATCTTGTTTAAAAATTGTAGCCGCTGCTGAAATAAATGTTGTTCTGTAACATGCTGGATCTCCATTAACCCTTTGGCTATTTCAAATATTGTATTGTTCAATAAACAATTTGCCAAACTTGAAAGCAATTCATATGGAATTCGCATTTGATATTTACTTTTCAAAGAAAAAAAGATGGATTTTACTTGTATTAGGAGATCACGCTACTTACGGTGAAAGATCTCTTGCCATTGTTTGTAACTGGTCAACTAAAAAATAAAGCTTTTTCTGTAAAATTTCTGGCGCATCCATTTCTCCTGCTTTTCACTTAAAATGTTCGACAATAATTATTTCAATTACAATCAAATAACAAAATTATAGTCTTAGGATATTTCAAACTTTACAGTTGGGTATATGAAAAAATGACAAGTAGAATATAACCAATATTTCGCTCGCATTGCATATGTTTATTGTAGTATTATGTTATATGATAGTATTTAATATTTCTATATTTTCCAAATTATACAAAGCGGCTTTTATTAAAATATAATTTACAATTGTGACATTTGTTTTTCTTTTAGAATCAATTCTACAATTGACTATAATAAGATTAGTAAACTGATTTACTCATAAATTAACCGAAAATGTAGGAGATGGTAAAAGTTATGGGAATTATGGGTAATGCAGCTGCCAAAAAAGTCACTAGCTACAAAATCGCGCAACTCTGCCCAGATTGAAAAAAGATGTATGCACATAAACTCTCCGTCAATAGAAAGACAGGATAATATTCTATAAAACCCAATTCTGAATTTTAAGGTGCGAACAATCTATGTATATATTTATATATATATGTGTGATTTGTGATCACAGACTAAATAATTGTAAATATCTTGTAGGAATAATATATTGTTGAAGATCTTCAACAATATTTTCAAATATTAACTTTATATGATATCGTATGTGATGTGATAATTTTTAAATTAAAATGCTAACACCTTTAATATCATCCGAAGAGCCTCCGGTAGAAACCATTACATATATATTAAAGAATATCAAAAAAATTTTGGTTCATTACAAGTTTTTAACTGATTCGTATGTTTTGGTAAGTGTCTATCAAGGTTGTAAGATTTGAACACTAAAGTTTTGTAGGATTTTTTTACTTGTTCACATTGGAATAAACTACCACCGGCATGGAGATTGTTCTTTTCAAATGTGACATCCAAAGATTTACATATGTTGCTTAATTTTAGTGCAGGATCAAGGTAATCTGAATCATTCTATTATCAATACAAGCTTATCTAACAGATTCAAAATCTTAGCCACCATGTAGTACCACTAGAAATAATATGCTTGCGAAATCTGATCAATTATCTGAGTATTCCTCGAGATTACGTGAATAATTCAAAGACGAATACCTACACCCTTGGTAAACCAGATCAAAGTAAAAAAATCGAGAAGTTATTTTGGAAGCATATTAAAAGGAAAAAGCAACACGAGATAAAATCTTTTGCACATGTATAGTAAATTTGCCATATATTAAACTGGAAGTAACACATAATGTAACCTTGTAGGTTATTTTCGAGACCGCATCTGCAACTAAATGCCCTTATATAGTAGATGTCGGTTCGGGTTTGGGTCACTTGGATCGCCTACTAGCTTTTGGTTATGGATTTAGAGTATGTGGCATTGAATGTAATGAAAAGTTAACTACCCAAGCAAGGTCTATATTGCTGCTAGTGAAAGATGAAATACATTGCGGGAATTATTCTTAATTTTTCAGATGTCTTGATGGTTTATTTACGAAACGGGTTAAAACATACGATCAACATTTCCTACAAACGAATCAGCCTCCCATCCATATAAATTGCTCGATAAGCCCTAGTACAAGTGTCGCAGAATTCCTACAAGTAATCACCATCCGCTAGCATTGTAAATTATTGAGATGAAATTATTCTCCAGGTCGTCAAGGAAGCGTTTGCGGAAGATGTGCCTTTCGGTATAGTGGGTTTACATCCTTGCGGTGATTTAGCGCCTACTCTGCTACGACTTTATCGGAAATGCGCCAAAATCAAATTCATCAATGTGGTTGGTTGTTGTTATATGAAACTAACAACTGAAAGGTGAAGTACCTAACATTAAAACAAAAAAATGTTAAAAAGCGTTCATTTTTATAAACGACAGCATCGTTCCCATTTATCTTTACCCGTAGTGATTGTCATTTATTTTATGTCCAAATCGTTTTAGTCATTTTATTGTAATTACGCTAAACGTATACTTTTACAGCGATTCCGCGTCTAATTCGTCTTACGGTTACCCGCTAAGCCGATTCGCTTTAGAAAACCAATTTCATCTCTCGTATAATGCCAGGGAGGTGGCGTGTCACGCGTTGGAATCATACGTTGCGCGATTGAAGAGCAACGAGTGCTGGCGATTGAGAATCCACTGCTATCGGGCCGTATTGGAGTACCTTATAGCTCGGGAATATCCGGAATATCATCATTCCGCTCTAGCTAACGTGAAATATCAGCCGGAAATGACATTTTCTGAGTAACGTCGCGAGGGTACGTATTTTATACGGGTACGCATTGAACGCTGGCTGTTCGTAGGTATTGCGGCAAAGCGTTGAAATGTCTTCGTATAAAGTTATCCGAAGAGAGTGTAAATTCTGAAGCGGTCAATGTGTTCCTATCCGAATGGAGGGCGGTGTTGGCCTTCTACAGTATTCGTCTGCTGTTTGCCCCGCTTATTGAATCCACTATCTTATTGGACCGGTATCTGTATCTATACGAAAATACGGGTGAGTACCACATTATTTAATTATCATGTTCGTAATCACACCGCCCCTCTTAATAGATGGAAACTGTTCGTTAGTGACGGCCTTCGATCCGCTAGTATCGCCGAGGAATCATATTCTAATGGGAAGAAAAGGAGAACGATCTATAGAGACGGCTCAATAATTGTCCTTATCTACCATATGTTCGACTATTATGCTATAACCGTATATAAGTAACAGAAACATAAGAGGAAGTAAGACGTATGGATGCCCTTCAACTCATGGGAACGATGAAAACACGATTTTCGTCTCGTCGAGTAAAGTAGATCCGCTAAGCGAGGGAGACGAGCTTTGTTTAAGGAAATAAATAAAGCTTAATTAAAACAGACAGGCGAATAATAAATAATAATAAATCCACGTTCATTGTACCAACATGTAAAAAAACAAAGACATAAAATACAATTTGAGTGTCTGTTTAAAGAAAAAATCTTTAATGTCATATGAACATCTTTCTACTAAATGTTTCTTCGCGTGATGACTCTTATATACATGTATCTATGTCGTTTGAGATACACGTGAGATGTAACTAGTTTCATATTTCACTAATAACTCATAATTAAGGCTGCAGAAACTTCGGTTACTATCGATATTAATAATAGTGAATGTAATTATACTAGAGGCACGCTAAGTTCCAATGCACGTCATCAATAAATCGTAACGTCAGGTACATACATAAACTCGCTGTCAAACCTAACCTAACATACGAATGTAAACTAGTCTATGAACTTTCACATTTAAAATGCTCGGATCAAAGACAACCGTAACATTGTATTTCACCAAATATAGCCACGTAAAAGTACTGCGATATGGAAAACATAATAATTAAGTAAATAACTATTTCTTTTACATTTTTAACTTTGATAAAACGAACCTTTTGTATTAAGAAACAGTGTGTTGCGTTATCCATTGAAATTTACTTTAATTTATTATAGCATTATGTTATAATTATGTTCTAATATAAAATACTTTTAATTTATTTGTGTGGTCGCGTTGTATATTTATGACGTCATTTGGCTATATGTATGACGTGCATTGGAACTTATCGTGTTCTTGGTACCACTTACTATTTTAATTTAATTGTGTTATGCATCAATCTAGTCTGGCATTCGCACACATATTAACCATACGCATATGAATTCCGACTTCGACTATGTCCGACCGCTTTCGAAATATATCATCGCCGCCAATGAGTGCGCACTTGTTTCTGTAGGCTTACTCATAATAGTGTTTTCTCCGAAAGCATGCACACTCAAGTATGTACATATAGTGCTCACAAGGTAAGTATATAGCATTGCACCAAAAACATTTCTCTACGACTATCGTCTTCTCAGGTTAAAGATACTTCTTAGACATGATTTCTGTAATATGAAGACGCGGCCTGCTTCGACTGAATTGCCCTAGGAGATGATGCCATATGCCAACCTCGACTTTATGTATGCTTTATGCTATGTTGAGGGCTTCTATTCGAACTTGAGTTAATATTGCCCTTAACGCGCATATACCATTTCCGAAATCCTCTTCGTGAGTGCACTTATCAGTCGGAGTCGTAGAAATTCTTCATGACTGGTCGTTGTCAGTTGTTGCTCTTTTTAGCATATGGTGAAAATTGATTGAGGTTCGTTTCATGTATATTCTTCTGTAAATTATTTTCGGAAAGCCATTTGCCCATTACTATCGTATAACCTTAGTTTTTAGTTTATCGATGTTTGGTCTTGAAATAATCACACGTGTATCATCCGCATAGATATTGATGAAATAGTTGGTTATTTCTGGCAACCCATTTATATACGGATGCTTCCAATATTGACTGTTGAGGTACATCTTTCTCAATCTGCAACCACAGTGAATGTAGTACTCCGCCGCTACACACACACTGCAATCGGTTCGTTAAATTCGATTGTACTAAATCATGAACAAAAACCATTAAATCAAGTTTTTTCTAGTAAAATGCCATGATCTACGCCATCGAATGCATTCGAAAGAAAACATTCCAGCGACAGCTCGTTCTTTTTTCAAAAATAATTTTTGGATTATTACACTCGTCGACATATAAGTTAATCAACATTGCTAGAGGTGTGCATAGTATATCAGCACAGTTTTTATGTAGTTTTTCCCAATCGGTTGTTTCGTCCACACAATCAAAATCTTTTATCTTTCAAGTCTGCTTTAATTCCTCTTTCAACAAAGTTACGAACAGATGGCATAAAGTTTCTTAACGATGTCCGACTTGGTAATGTATAATTCGCCTTCGTATTCTAAATCCGGTATACTCGCTATTACGTTTTCTAGTTTATTCGAAATACGCCGTTTCCTAAATGCGACATTTTTCCAAGTATATGTGTACCGACAAGCACTCACAACGACAGTAGAATAATACTGAACAAGTGTGCTTTGATACGGGTATTCGATTCTCCGTGCCGCGCGCTTCACCCTTCCGCGTGGTTCTCAGCACGGCACTGAAACTTGCCCGTCTTTGCCAAGACTATTAATTACTGTACGGAAATGCTAATATATTCAATAGTACCTCTACTCCCTATCAAGCTATTAAATTTTCTTCTTTAAACTTAAGTTGATAGAATAACTATAAAAACGAGTAAAATGACAATTTGTGGCTTGAGTGACGACTCTTAAGTGTAGGTGGTTCAATATTTTAGGTTACCTCGATTTTTCCCAAAAAAAAACGTAAAACTTTGAAAACGCTTCAAGATTTCACTCATCCTAGATTTGGTTCAAGGCTCACCGAATGATATTTCCAATCATACCGAATACGATTTTAATTCTAAAAATTCACATAAGAGAACTAATCTGCACGAAATTTGTTTCCAAAGATCTCAAAGCATGAAAAGTGTAATGACTATTATTAAATCTTCCTCTAATTTGAGAAGTGTAAGCATTTCACCATGACGGATAATTTTTCTATAATCTACTCATCAAAATCTTCAGTTGCATACGCATTTTGACATATTCCAGATGACTTTTTCGCAAAAAACGTAAGAAGTACCAGGTAGCATGTCGAATAATATTGAACAAGCGTGCACAGCACCGAAATTTGGCCCTGCTTGCCGGGACTAATCATGAGTTATGAAAATAAGAAATATGCGGACAATCTGTTTACTGTTTATAGTTTATTTTTGGAAGATATGAACGTTACCACAACAAAATATAATTCTTATAACGAGATTTTAATGACGGTATAAGCATTTAACAAATCCAAACATCAGTCACAGTTAATTGTTTGTTCTAAAGAAATAAAGATTATAATAATAACGGAGGAATATTATTTAATCGGTTTATTCAACTTAAATATTAAGTTAAGTAAGTAAATTAAATTTCTCTCTAACATCATCGCCGTTGTTACTAATACTATTATTATTTACATTAATAATTAAGTTTTCGCTTGTTTCATCGATTAGTTTCCGATTGTAAATATTTATTTTCGATAACAACGATGTGTTTGCAACGTTGTTTCCAATCTTGTTGTGATATTATTTGACATTTTTCTGTTAATTTACGTACATCTTTCATCTTAAGAGTGACATTCCTTGCCGTGACGTTACTCTTCGCGGTAACCCATATCAGTTTTGCAGGGTTCATGTCCGAAAAACGGTGTATCGTTTGTGCGGTAAAATTTCCTCGTTGAACTTGTAAGTTACATATCGATATTTATTTAGTTTAATTATTTGATGCAGCTACGACTTTAACATTGTAATACTACAGAGAATATTTTTTTGCGCTAACCAATCTATCATTTTAGCTTTCTTACTAGTAATAAATGTTGGAACGTGATCTTTTTGTACGTTGTGATGGGACGCATTATCTACTACAATAATAGAATTCGTAGCCAAATTTGGAATAAGTTTTTCTTGTAACCATCTGCCATAGTTTTCTGCATTCATGCCAGAATGATAATACTCGCACACACACATTTTGGTGCCTCCGATTTTTTAAGTGTAATTAAGCAATTTTGGGGTTGGCTAATTCAAAAATGCCGTCAGACTTGTTCTATCAGATCTACTTTTCGAAATTCGCTCTTTTTGCTCTATTTAGGAAAAATTAGCCAAAATTAGATATAATGTTTTGTTATGTACGTAATTTTTTAAATATTACTGTTTGATAACTGAAATACAAAAAAAAATGGTTATAGGTATTTATTATTATATATATACAACTTTCAATCATCAGTTGAAAATTTCCTTTTATAAGATTGCCTTGCGTGAGGAATACCGGAACAGTCTCGCTGAAGATTCCAGCAGTCCTTTCCTCCATAATGCCGATTCCCCTGGTCCTCACTAATACTACCTAAGTTTTCTGGAAAGTGATCTAAGTGGGTATGAAAATAATGAATGTTGATGCTCATGTTACATCTAAGCGTGTGAAAGTTAGAAAGCATCTGTTCTACTAATAAATAATGGTGAAATTTATTACATATGCGCAATATATTGGTGTAGTTCAAAAACTAGAGCTGCTAGGAAGAAATTCCATTTATTTTTGGAACCAGCTCATCACAAATACCCTAAATCAGTTCGTATTTTACAGGAACCACGTTAAAAAATTTATTTTGTTGGGCGGTGTAATCAGCGGATTTTTGTGCTGGACGGGAATATCAGCAAGCAATTAGAAATAAAATAATCCGTGTTTCGACAGGCGGCGTGTAATATTATTGCCCTGAATCCTTTGGAAATATTTTTAAAGAGATCTACACATTTTGATAGAAGTATGATTGCTGTAAATGTATATCTCGTCTATATAAACAATAGACCGATTCTGGTCGCGATAATAGGTAATTTCTTTGTATCTGATCAATTCGTTCTATTAATACTCGTCTATTCTGTACGCATCTAAACTTAAATTACTAATACGTTAAAATTCTTCCTAACGATGCACGCGATCCCAACTTGTAGCGTAGAGCCGATACCGTAACACGTCACTGACATTATTTTACCTCGTCTTTTCCTACCTGCACGTGTAAATTTTATTTCACCTAAATTTGCCGCCATATGTCCTTCCCGAACAATCTTTCTATTGTTCGCATTAATACACCGGTTGCTGCAGGCACTATTTTATTTTATTAGCATTTACTTATATGCTTTTACTTTTACAAAAATAATTATACACATTAAAAACTACTTCGCGTGTTTGAGCATGTACCACTTTATGATCCCTTCACAGAGATATTGTGATACGTCACTGCTCAATACTCAGACGTGCTCACTTAACACAGAAATATTTACAGTGCATCACATCAAATCATAATGAAGATTATTTGAGTAAAATGTTAAAAGAAAAACGATATCAATATAATTATTTAAACCCAATTATACTTTTCGCATGTTTGACGATTAATATTGCTAAAGAAATATAGATTTACTTACGTTTATCTCAAGTAGTTTCTTTAATCTAAAGAAATAGGAACGATTTCGTTTTAAATATTCTGAATATTTTTTCTAAGTACAGCCTATTTACAAGTAACGGAATACTCGAGTAAACCAAAATATTCATATACGAAACAATTTAAAGTATGTATGTAACACTCATTTCTAGAAAAATATATAAATTTTATGATTTTATATTTAAAAAATTCATCATCAAATACTGTGCTAATGTTTGCGGTCGATAGTGCTACTACACCTATACTATGTTGGCCGTTCTTTTTAAACAAGTGTGCGATAGCGCTGATAACTTCTTACGTATTACGTGTAAACTTCAAAAGAAATTATCCAAATGTAAATAGATTAATATGTTATACTTTATTTCTAAAGAGGGAAAAAAATGAGTTTGAATATTTTCTCGTATTTCTTCTTTTTAAATTTATTTGCGTGTTCGAACTAATATGGACGGTAGCGTACATGTATATTTTTTTTAAATTAATTTAAAATAATCTTTCTAGCGGTCAAAATATCCAGCGTTTTTTTTTTTTTTTGTGCGAATCATTACCATTTCGTAATATTGGTTGCACACTTTACAAAGGTCACGTGGGAACAAATCTTTAATGGAAATCTGGTATTTTCAACATCCTTTTTAAGGCTCGGTTGTCAATGCGTCGATGTACCACCTAGTAGTGTAATCGATCGTGTATCGACAAGTCGTACCAATTCATTCTGCCTCCGTCACTAAAGAATAGGAATGCGTAAAAACAATTGTATCCGGAGTCTCTTTGCAATAAATACTTTGTCATTAACACATAAAGTGAGGTCAATTTTATTTCCAAAAATAGATGATTATATCGACAAATATAATATAAGAGAGGACTGCTATTTGTATGGGGATTTCAAAGCGTTTACGTGTAGAAAAAATACCACATAATGGAATGCTATATTTGCCCAAGATTAAATACGCTTTCGTTGCTATCACTAGTCCTGGAATCTTGCGAAAGCATTGATTATTTGCAAGTGTAATCCGCTCGCGTTGATTTACACGTGGTGATACGCAATCGTGTGGTGTCATCGGTGATTTTTGTTTATCCAAGCGGCCGGTGATTTCTTTGGGATAAAGTAGTAAGCGCTTCTGCGTTCACGTAGCTCGCCCGCCCGCCCGCTTGATAAATGGAATTTAGCGCAAGAAGGAGCTCTACTAATCTGCCAATCGCGTAGTATACATGCTTTGCGTAGCGTTCTTCGATAGGAAAGAAGAAAACGTAAATGCTTTTAGTGTGCACGCTCTAAAGAAGTCTCGACCCGAACGCCGATACACAATTACTAACGTCCGTCTCATTTCTCTCCTGTCTCGATTACTTCGTTCGCGTTGTCCTCGTACGAGTCGTGTCCACGGAACCGGTATTATACAGTTTCGGTAATTGTTCTACATATTCTTCGATAGAATCGAAAACGAAATCGAAACACCATTGATTTTGTTCTATCGAAAGCGAATATATTCGGCGACTGCACGCATGAGTATAGATAGACGTATTTACGTCCGAGAAGTCTCTAGATAACCCTAACATGGTAAGAATTATTGTTATTTTTGAAAAGGTTAAATAAGTGTGATAATGCGTTTTTCTTAATTGCATCATTATATAAGGTGATACGTTGTGCGACAACCTTAAGTTTCAACGTGTTCCTACGACGTACGATCGTTTTCGTTCAGATTAATTACTGATATTTGAAAAAATTAAAAACGTTACGCGTAAAAATTATTCGGACAGTTATTAAAGGTAAGCATAAAAGCGACGTTAACACCTAAAAATGTTTTATTATATATTAGATATGCATGTTTCGCGCTAAAAAGTCACTTTTTGGACACTGTATATCAATAACAGGATTTTCCTTATTTCTTTGGCTGATAAACCTCGGTTTTCAGTTGCTAGTTGCAGGATACATTGATCATTTGTATCAGTAGTGATCCTTTCCTTGCCGCAAAACGTTCTTCCGGTACTTGTAGCGGGTGCCTTTTCTTTCATTAAAATGGCGATTCGCTGTACTGTTTGTCGGGATAGTTTTTCTTTCTTTGTAATTGTGTGTTGGGAATGCACTCCTGTATCCAATAATGTCCCAATACGCAGTTTTTTTTTTCTCATTTGGTATGTCGTTTTTTTTTTAACCATAACGAAAAAATAGGTATTGTAAACGCTATTCATGAATTTGAATTTTTTAAAACTTAAATTTATAGCATGGCTCTAATAAAATGGACAGGGCCTGTGCATTATCACAAATGGTGTTTCATTATCAGCCACAGTTGATTCCTCAAGTTAACAACATCAAATGCGCGTCAATGGTGCGCCGCTTATTTTACCTTTTCTAATTATAAATCATGGAACAATAAAATGCCAATAATATTGGCTTAACACTTCTAAATCTTTTCAAACGCGCTGTGTACGCCGACTGTACGTGCTGTTACTGTAACGAATTTAGATTTCTAATTTAATAATCTGCTCAATGCAGGACATCCATTATTCATATTTTTCTTTTCATTGAGAGGTAATTGTAGTCAAAAGGTCGAACTGAGTTGTCCTTCCTTCACGCCTTAATCGGTGCATTATCATCATCGTTAAAAATGACGAGCTGTTGTCAATGTTAAAAAATGTTTACGTAATGAGCGCAAAGTAACTATGTGTTGTGTTAAATGTGAGCGAAAACAAAAAAAAACAAATTAAATTGTGAACACAATCTCATAACGTGACGCGCGGAACGTATATACAGTAGTGGACAAAAATTAAGCAACTCTACAAAAAATGTAACTTTTTAGGGAATTAACAAAATAAAATTGAGAAATATCATTCTGTGTATTTCGAACATTATTATTGTCATATGAAGAATTACTTTTTATAACTCTAAAGTGATTATCTTCCAAAAAGTCGAAAACGTACGTGACAAAAGTTAAGCAAGCTGGTATGTTGCACTTCTAGGAACCCGCTATTTGTATATTTTATGCTTGCAAGCTGACGCATTTCCTAGTACGCGATAGGATTGAAGACGTGCTTGACGAGTTTGTAAACATTTCTACCAATGATGCCGCGAAAAGTGTATTCAGTGGATATCAATATGAAAATCATTGAGCAATATCAAAAAGGTGTATCACAAGCGACCATAAGCAAAAAAAAATTATGTAAATAAGTCCATAGTATCGGGAATGATATAAAGCTACGGGTACAGTGGACACTAAATTTCTAGACGACCGCGAAGAACAAGTTACAGAGAAGATGTAAAATAAATCCCTGGGTAACAGCTCAAGAAATGAAATTTTCGCTAGACAGCAATCTGAGCACACGCACCATACGAAGACGTTTAGTAGAAGGCGGACTTTATAATCGAAGAACGGCGTGAAAACCGCTGTTAACACATAAGCAAAGGGAGCGAGGAGCATATGTCATGGTCTGTGCAACAGTCGAAAGCCGTATTATTTAGCGACGAATCGAAGTTTAATTTGTATAGAACTGATGGAATTTGTTATGTACGCGATCCCACAGGAGAAAGATTAAATCCAAGATATTGTCAGAAAACTGTAAAGCATGGAGGTCGTGGCGTGGGGGTGTTTTTCTGGTGATGGCGTGGACCTTCTACATAACATAAACTGTATTATGAACCGATTTGTGTATCAAAATATATTGCAAGACGTAATGTTGCCATTTGCTGAATGGAATTAATTAAATTAATTTGGAGATTCTACACAATTTGACAGAGTCAATGCGTAAACGGTGTGCGGCCGTCATTAAAAATAGAGGGAATGCCACAAAATATTAATGGTTATGTAAATAAATTTAGAGTATTATTTTTGTTAGAAACAAATTCAGTTGCCTAACTTATGTCACTTGAATATTTCTCGATTATTTTACTACATTATAAAAGTAATATTATTTAAATTAAGGTATCTAATATCAAAAGTTATTTCTTCCTTTGTTAGACTGTAAATTGTCAAAAATTAAATCATAAGCCTCGTATGCGCTTTCCTTATTTTGCCATTCATAGCAAGCTGTCATATTTCGTAGAGTTGCTTAACTTTTGATCGCTATTGTATGTATGTGTATATAAGAAGAATCCATTGGTGATTATTATTGATGTTTGTATGTGAATAGTTCGTCATCGCTGCTTATGAAAGAGATTATCGCCTTTTATTAATGGTTTCTTAAACTACATATTTCGCGAAAAAAATTATCAACCAATTAATATTGACCCGCAAAGAACGTATCAAAATCTCACTCAATCGTCTTTTATTGCGCGTTCACGCAAGCATTCCTATGATTTCTATTTAGTTCAAGGCCCAGTTTAGCCGATGAAATTATTAAGGCATACGGCAATTATGCTGTTTTTTTTTTTTAATTGTATTTGAACATACGCATGTACAGTGAGATTCTAAACTAGTACCAGTATAATTTCGTTCGTTTTTGTGCGGCAAAGTTGCTGAGAGAAGAGAAGCGCCAAATTGCATCTTCCTGTGACATTACGTTCATGTAAAGTGCTCGTTGTTAGGCAACGCAATTGTAACCGTTGTCAATCTGTCAATATTATTGAAATATCAACTCTAAAAGCGTAGATCATTCTTTGCTATACGTAACATACATATATTATTTTTGGTTACTATTCTGAAGGATTATGTGAGTTCTTAATGTTTGTCACGATTTATTGCCAATGCCGCGTGAAATATGACGCTTTAATAATTTGAAGACGTAAAGATAACTTGCCATTACTCTCGCCCCAGAAACATTTAAAACAGATGTAAAATCAATTATTAGAATGTAAAATATCCTGCTTGTTGTAGAATGTGTTTCCTGGTTGCCGGAAAAAGGGTATTATTATACCTATTTTCTTTCTGTAGATATACGTATTAATTATTAGATATATATATATATATATATATACATAAATATGTGTATATAATACAACGTCGTTATATGCGTTCACCGAATAAAAAATATATAAATACAGAAGAGATATAATACATGAATAAAACGCAAGACGAAAGACGTAGGTATCGTCGCCGATGATAGATCGCCCTTCTTCAGGCTTTCCCCTCTGCGATACTGAAATATGCGATTATCAAGATCTAATACGACGATGCCGAACGTATTGAAGATGTAGACGAAGGCGTCCATGAGGTCGTAGGTGAGCGTCGTCAGACTGCCTTGGTAGCGCAGCACGTCGTGACCGCCCTGCGTCAGGAAGTAGGCCACCGATAGGAAGCGATAGTCCTTCGTCTGATCGAGCGGACAATAGCGCGGCTCCTCCCCGGCCATGCACAGCGTTCGCGCGCTCTTCACGCGGTCGTTCTTTGTCGCCCCCGTATCGACGTCGAAGCGAAGACCGGCGCCGTGAAGGAACGAATTGCCGTCCAATCTGCTTATGCCATCTTCTAGGGCCTGCTTAATGTAGCTGCCTTTGATTTGGACATAGATGAGCTTATGATAGCACGGAATTGCCTCTTCCAGTGCCTATATACATACATATATAAAGTGGTGGACAAAAAAAAATAGGTACAACGTCAGTATTTAGGAAAATATCGTACAATAAAATAACAGCATTGGATTGTCCTTATTTAGTAATAAAGAACATAAATATAAATTGAGAGGATGCTTCGCAAAGATTCAACTAAAATAAAAAGAAAACGACAAATTCTGCTTGGACAAAATAATAGGCACAAGTCACAAAAGTGTTGCAATAAACATAGCACGTACTTCAAACTGGTTGTATGCTTAGTACGGGCGCGAATATCCACATCCATTTCTTTTACTTTAATTGATGCGGAGTTTGCAATTAGATTCTCTTTTGCTAGTCTTCCAATACAACTATCCATGTGTGGAGTTGTTTTTCTTGGTCGTCCTCGTTTCTGGAAATGCTTATGCGGTTTAAGGGCATTGGTGATCATATTTGGAAATCGATTTAATACTTTTAGCAGTGTTTCGTTCTACCTCCGAACAGTGTTTACTACGATCCCTTTTATCTACGTATAATAGATAATTATCACAATATTTATACGTATTCTAGCAATAAATTGATCTTACTTTACCAAACTTATTTTAACTGATTTACTTGTACATATTTTTTATGACCGCATTCATATGACCCACAATTCCAGTAATGCCGGGGAATTACAGCAAGTGTAATCAAATGGTATCCGCATTAGTACCAGATATTTTCAAAACTAACTACAGCCGTCCGCTACCAGATGTCATAGGCAGTAAACAATCCGTAGCGGTATTAGAAGCTTAATACTATTACCACATACTTTGTACCTATTTATTTGTCCACAACTGTAAGTATACAATGACAGCGAAAATGATGCGGTAGTATATAATTTGATAAGAAGCCGAAGATAAAATAATTATTTGGGAAAAGTAAATTAAATACATATATTATTTCTACTAGTCTTGAAATACAATGCAAAAATAAAACAAAACTAATTCGAACAGGTATTATGAATTCTAATCAGATAACATTAGAGCGGGTTACACATTCAACATCGCAGTGAAAATGATGCACCTACAATAATAATGCATTAATTATTTTTGAAAGTTAAAAAAGAAACAATTAATATATAGTTGGGTTTCCTTCAGATTTTGTAATTAATTATCATCTATGTGGAACAGCTTCTACTAACTTATGCGTAAAATCAATGCGTAATATAATAATGCGACATATCGTTCCATTCTTGTAACAAAGTATTTTTAGATAATTTCTATTGGATATTCGATGACTACACACTTTTGCCTCAAGAATAAACCGCAAATTTTCGATAATATTGATGTCAGGTGACTGAGCTGGAGTTTTCACTGTATTGCGGCAGTATTATAACAACCATTACTGAACCACACGTGAAGAATGTTTTGGGGTCGTTGTCCTGGTTAAATTGAAAATCATCTTCTGTGTCAAGTTTCCTCGCACTTGACGCTAGATTATGTTTAAGGTTGTTTAAGTACATAAACCTACCTTCAATAAAATGAAAGTTTCCAACACCAGCAGTAGAAACACAGCCCTAGACCATGTTTAACTGTTGGTTTTAAATGTTGCGGTTTTAATTCAGTTTTCCAGAAGCCGAAATCTTTATTTTGTTCGTGCGATGCAAACGGTAAGCGAGCGACTTCTTTTATCTCTTCCATGTATACCTGTTTACTGCTGTCATGTATTTCAAGAATAGTAGATATATGATGTATTCAATTTACTTTTCCTAACATTTTCAGCTTCTTACCAAATTATATACCTCTGCATCTTTTCCACTGTGGGAATATAACTTTTAACGCGTTATTACGTAGTAAATGCTTAGAGATATGAGTTAATACGCACCATCCGCGTAATATTGGGACGCTCCTTGGACGTGGCCAATTGTCCTCTGAATGCGCCGGCGTGCAAAAGGACGAACGAGGAGGAGGTCGCGTAACCCTGGAAGATGCCGAATTCCAGTATCGAATCGGTGGCGAAATTAGCGAGGTTCGATTCCGAGTTGTACGCGTCGTCGGCCGTTAACGGAATGATTGATTGGCCGAGCACCGCCTGCTCCTGCTTCATGTCGCGCAGTGTCGGTTGGTAACCGGCCAGCGCGTTCGACATCTCGTTGTCGGTCGGCACGTCCGCGCTCAGGAAGATCGGATCGCCTTCGACGACCGTTACCGTCGTTCGGGTGCCCGCGTCGCGCGACGAATCGTCGTCGCCGTCGTCGTAGCTCAACCGCAGACGGCCGACATACTTGGCGAAGCCGTACGTCTGGACGACCGGCACCCGCTTCCCGCTCGCCTCCTGCACGACGATCGTCGGATACGGGCCGTTGACGCGTTGTCCGTTCGCTTCAGCGTCGTCCGGCGCCGGCCCGTTCCACAGCAGCGAATTGGTGAGGCCGCCTACCACCACGTCGACGTCCTCCACCTCGGCCGCTATCCGCCTATCGACGGCGAATCCGGCGTAACCTAGCGCCACTATCACGTCCGCGCCTTGCCTCCTCAGCTCGGCGCATTCCCTCCGTACCGCCACCACCTCGTCCTCGTACCGGAACGAACTATTCGCGGGCAAAAGGAACGAGTTGGCGCTGGCGACGTAACCGATCACTCCTACGGCGACGTCGGCGTCGAGACGAACGATGAGCGACGGCCGCAGCTTGTACCTCAAGTAAGCATCGTTTTCGAAATGAAGATTGGCGACGATCATCGGAAACTTGATCTTCTCGACGAAATGATAGAGATCGTCAATGGGACGGTCTAGATCGTGTTCGCCTATACACTGACGTATAATCATAATTAACAGGGGATAATTATCCACGCACCTAGTATTTTACTAACTTCGATTGGCATGTAACTACGAGGTAGACACCATAAATTCTCGGCCTGACTCGTTTATACAGGTTCGAACGTGTTCAAACTCCGTCGAGTTCTACGCAATAAATATGACGGTTTGAAGAGTAGTAGTTTTTAGTAACCAGAAAATGTCTGCAATAATGAAGATTGAGTACCGCGCAGCCATCAAATTTTTAACAAAACGTCGTTTACGCTCATTCACCTCCTTCGTATTTCACTGTGAAAAAGTTGACAAAATGTTCCGTTTGGGGCTGGAATCCCTGGAAGATGCTGAATGGTCGGGTAGACCAGTTGAAGTGATAACATCACAACGAATTTCAATTATTGAAGATTTAGTGCTAGAAGGTCGCCGTTTGAAGGTGCAGGAATTAGTAGTGATAACAAACATATTCGAAACAAGTATTTGCCGAATTCTCCATGACCATTTGAGTATGAATAAAATTAGTGCAAGATGGGTACCGCGACTTCTTTCTGCTCTCCAACGCGAACGTCGAGTTGAATGTGCGCGGTCGTTTTTAAACACGTGTGGAGACGTCCCAAAACCGATTTTAGAGTCTATTTTAAATATGTACACAGAAGTTCGCGGAGATTACATTGAAAAATAAAATTTCTTATATCGTTCCAAGTTTCTTCTTTCTATATCAGGCCGAGAATATATGACGCCTACCTCGTATATAAATAGCTATGAACATCAATTATAAAATAAAATCAATGAGCAAGAAGTATTATTTTAGCTAGATACCCAAAATTTTCAGGGTGGTCTACATCACAAAACTATTATACATTTCGCAGGTATAGCAGTAAACTCCACTCACACAAATTTCTTAATTATTCGGAACGCGGCGTTTCGAGAGCACGTGGACTCCCATTGTCAACCGTGTTACCGATTGGACAATGGGAGTCCACGTGCTCTCCACGCGCACCACACAGTCCTTGCAATTGTTATTTATTAACGAATTAGTCTATTCGTCATAACTGGAGCCTTTATCAGGACGCTATACGTGTTAGCATATTTGAGCATGCGTCGGGAACGAACGTACCGCCACGTCGGGACGAAGAAGATTCAAGAATTCGATGGCCACATTAGCGCCGAAGCGGGATCGCCATACGGGCTGCAGGTACGTATCGCCGGCGTAAAGGTAAAGAACTGGCGGCCCTTGCTTGTTGCGTGCCGCTCGTCTAGCCTCTTTCACGACGTGCGCTATCCTGCCGTATCCGCCGTAATGATTTCCGTATTTGTCTACGGCGCCCTCGATCCTTCCATGCAGATCGTTATTATGCAATATTAGGAATTCGATGTCGGCGCAAGAGCGACGTGCAAGTATCAAACAGGTGGCGACAGCGAAGGTAATGAAGTGTGCGCGCATCGTGCGCTACAACTGTAAAAAAAAAATAAATCCGATTGAAGAGAGAAGAACGAAATTAATAATCACATACGCGAAAATACGCCAGTACCAAGGATGTAGACGATCTGTTAGAAACGTGTACTCATCGTTAGTCTCGGCGAAGTGGGGCAAGTTACAGCCTGATGCGGGGAAGGGCCGAGCGAATGTTTAGTAACGTTTACGTACTCGCATCATTACACAACGACCAGTCGAATAATACTGAACAAGCGTGCTGCGTGCGACCTAGTATTAGCTAGCATCTGCACTCACCTTTACGTTCGGTATACGACCTAGATCTTAAGCAATTTTGTTTTGGCAGTTAAGGATGAAAATGGGGTGTGAATCTCAAATACCGAAATTATCTACTACTCCATAGATAACGCTTAAAAAATCGCATAGCGTCACATCCCACGTATCATTCTGTACATACGCATCTATGTATATATTGAAAAATACATGTCGACTTCACTTACTCCTAAACTAATGAAATTTTGACTGTCGTTTGTCTGACCAATGTGATTCCAGATTATTTCAAGCTATAATGACGTACTGGACTGTTCTTTCTTGTCGCATCTACATAGTTCTGTTTCTATTGATGCCGACGTCTTCTAAAATAATAAGAAACTGAAAAAATGAAATACCGTTACAGGCAAAATTTGCTATAGGTACTTGTAAATGTTATGGTTGATGTGCGTTGCGTGTCGTTTTACGTTTTCTCGACTTGGAACTGTCAAACTTCGACATTCACATTTGTTTCGTTAGCAACTCGAATGCATAGATAATGTAGATCTTTGCCTCATGACGCGATAGATATACGATGTATGCGTGAGAAACTACTTTAATATCATCGACCGAACGGATCTTTACTCACATGTGGTTGATAGTATTCAAATGTCGTATGATGTCAAATAATTTGAGGCATGAGATGATGACGCCGTATTCGTATTAAAAAGAGATAAAATATATAAAAATAGTGCTTTATTAAATGTTATGTTAATATGTACACTGCTACGATCAATTGCATTTTGGGTTTTAGCTTGCTTCGACGTCACAAGTTATTTCTTGTTGAAATGTTTAGTACTAGTTATTTGTTGTGTTTATTTTTACTGTTTTTGCCACATTATTTGCAAAAAAAATTGTTCTTTTGAAAGCAACTGCAATGATTTTTGAACGGTTACGTAAGTTGTCTCCATTATTTTCATACATTTGTTACACTAATTTAATCATTTTTGTAGAAAATGCCAAAGAAGCTCTTGGATTCGCAATCGCAACAAATAGTGTTGAAAGTTCTGAACTATTTCATACGTCGAAAAAAAAAGAACGAGGAGACACCATTACAACCTCTTGACGCATTAATTACACACTTAATAAGTATTTAGGTAGCGCATTTTTCTTTGCAGAAAAAGAATAGCTGCTGCCGTAGAGATTTACCAAAAAGCTCTGTATTCCATCAGTCAGAGAAAGGAGCGGAACCTTATTTTAAGTTCACTAGGGAAAGTCAGATTCTGAGGACACTTAAAAACCCATCATCTGCTAGAAGCCGTCAAAATGGAAGTATCGTAAGAAAATCACATCCTTCAATAATCCTTATATATTACTATATTTTTTTTTAGGTAAACATGTTACCTTAAAAGCACTATATGCGGCGTTGCACAACACTGGCTAACACACATTTTGGTGCTTCGGATTTTTTAAGTGTAATTAATCAATTTTGGGGTGCCTAATCCAAAAATACCGTTAGATATGTTCTGTCAGATCTAGTATTTGAAATTCATTTTCTACCCTATTTTGAAAAAATTCGCCAAAATTAGATATAATGCGTTATTATATACGTAATTTTTTAAAGCTACTATTGGATAACTGTTAACTGCAACACAAAAAGTGGGTAGGAGGTATTTATTTAACAGAAAAATATGTATACGCAACATTCAATCATCAGTTCGAACTTTCCTCTTATAAGATTTCCTTGCATGAGGTTTACAGGAACAGTCTCGCTGAAGATTCCAGCAGTAATCGGTTATCATACGGGTATCCCATTTTCCTTGATACCTTTCCTCCATAATGCTGATGTCTTTGTGAAATCTTCCCCTCTATTCCTCACCAACATCACGTAAGTTTTCTGGAAAGCGATCTAAGTGGGTGTGGAAGTAATGAATGTTGATGCTCATGTTACATCTAAACGTGTGAAAGTTAGAAAGCATCTGTTCTACTAAGAAATAACGGTGAAATTTATTATATATGAGTAATATATTTCACCGTGGTGCAGTTCAAAAACTAGAGCTGCTAGGAAGAAATGCCATTTATTTTTGGAACCAGCTCATCACAAATACCCTAAATCAGTTCGTATTTATTAGCAAATCCTCTTTAGCACCTTTCGAAGAGACCCATGTTTTAGGATTAAAAGAGATGAAAATAACGGTTTGCTTCGGACACAGACATAAATAACTATCTCAGGTAAAGCTCGCTATGGGAATATTTGAACGTCGATATAAAATACAGTTCATACTATTAATGTACGCATCTTACAGTGTCGTCTTCTACAGAGACACCAGTAGCTGCAACACTACACATTCCGTAAATACCAATCTCATGTAATATAGTAAATATTCATATGAAAGCGTTAAATATGGCCCAGTTCAGAAGACAAATGACCGAAGTTCGGCTATGGCGTGCCTGCAACTCCACCGAAGAATTTTTGGAATAAAACTTTTAATGCTTTATTTGCCATTTTTATTTACTCTTAAATGCATCCACAATAGTTTGACAAAACTTATGGAAAGATTTCTCTATTCACGTTTTATGTTAACAATAATTTTTCTTAGGTGAATACCAAGTCGCAGGAGGTCACCATGAACGTTTTGGTACGTGCGTTGTTATTAGCTGTCGTCATTCATTTGGTAGCGGGCGATGAAGAAGAGTTCGAAATGATCGTTCTCCATAACAACGATATGCATGCTAGATTCGAACAGACCAAAGATTCCATAGACGGCAGGTACGTCGGAGGTTTCGCCAGGGTCGCCACTGTCGTTCGACAAGCAAGAAAAGACGCGGCCGCGGGCAAGGAGCCGCCGGTGTTATATTTGAATGCCGGCGATACTTATACGGGTACAATATGGTTCAGCGTACATCGTTGGAAGATAGCGGCGAGATTTCTTAACGCACTTAAACCGGACGTTGCGGTAAGCGATTCTGACAGGATGATGTATCGTTTAAAGATCTTTCCGTAATCTGATCGTGCCGCCTTAAGCGATTAAATCCTGTATGCCTATAACACTAAGCTAATCTGTACCGATCTACGTAGTGCCTTGGAAATCACGAATTCGACGACGGAATTGCCGGACTGAATCCGTTCGTCGAAGACGCTAACTTTAGTCTGGTGGCGGCGAATATCAATTTTCGTAACGAGACCGTTCTCGCCGAACACGTCAAACCGTACACGGTATTGAATGTAAAAGGCAGAAAGGTAGGCGTTGTTGGTTACCTGACGCCCGAAACCAAACTGATGGCGACCATCGGCGACATCGTCTTCGAGGACGAAGTGAACGCCGTCCGGAGGGCGTGCGAACAGTTGAAAAAGGAGGGCGTCAACATCATCATCGCGCTCGGCCATTCCGGCTTCAAAACCGATCAACGGATAGCGAGAGAGGTGAAGGACGTCGACCTGGTAATCGGAGGGCATACGAACACGTTCCTCTGGAACGGTCCCCAACCGGATAGAGAGAGACCGACGGACAGCTATCCCAGTCAAATAGTCCAGAAAAGCGGTAAGGCAAATAATTGTATATGTACAATCCCCGTCCATTTTATTAGGGCCACCTTATAAATTAAAGCTTTCGCGTGTTTCCAACGCGATAATTTACAAATACAAGTATCAAATTCATGAATAGACTTTACAATAGCTATCTACGTAAAAACGTTCCCTAAATATCTTTCTAAGAAATTGAGAAAGTGCCTCTTGCCTATTATTATCCCTCTCATGAATCATTCTGTACTGTATAGAAGATGGGTAGAAACAAGTTTGAAAGATACAGTAATTCGTTGAATATTATTTGGATCGGTTACTATTATAGAAAGAATCTCTTTATGTGACAACGCTTTTTCCGTGTTTACGTGTTAGTGTTGCACTTTAAGCTATTGCTTGTATGCGCTTTATATTCTTTTTCGTTATGGAATAGGAAAAACCAAATCCATCCATAGTTTTTTGAAAACGCACGCTCTGCCAGAAAAATGTATAACAGTTTCGAAGCTGATACACGTGAAGCCATTGCATGCTGAACGGCCCGGTCGACTAGTTGAAGTGATAACGCCTTAACAAATTTCAATTGTTGAAGATTTAGTGCTAGAGGATCGCCGTTTGAAGGTGGAAGAATTAGAAGCGATAACAAATACATCCGAAACAAGTATTCGCCGAATTCTCCATGACCATTTGGGTGTGAATAAGATTAATACAAGATGGGTATCGCAACTTGTTTCTGTTCTTCAACGTGAACGTCGAGTCGGATGTGCACGGTCGTTTTTAAACACGTGTGGAGACGTCCCAAAACCGATTTTGGAGTACATTGTCACAGGGGATGAAACAATGGTTCTACGATCCTCTATCGAAAATCAAGTCTATGGAATGGCGGCGACGTGATGAACCTCGTCCCAGAAAGGCGAAAGTGATGGCCACAATATTCTGGGATTGTGAGAGCATTTTGTAATTGACTTTAAAGAACGCAATAAAACTGTAAACAGCGCATATCATGCGTCTTTATTGTATAAATTAAGTGACAGTGTTCGTGCAAAACGTCGTGGAAAATTGACAAACGATGTGCGATTATTGCACGACAATGCTACCGTCCATACTGCCGCCGTTTCACAAACTGTCATCCGCGAATGTAGCTTTGAAGAATTGGAGCATCCATCGTATATTCCGGATATAACCGCTTGTGGTTTTTATTTTCTTTTTCGAATTTAAAATAAGTTACAAGCAGCTGTTATAAAATATTTTGAGGGAAAAACTTGAGATTATTTTTATAAGGGTATCGAATTTGCTAATTAACGGTTGTAATAAATGTATAGAAGTTAGAGGAGTTAGTTGCTATTTCTTTATCTGGTTCTGCAGTTGCAAGTACTCGTACGGTAGCACCAAAAAGGCGTACGCATATTGCAAACGCTATTTATGCGATGTGAGTTAAAAGAGATCACTCTCAGTGCACCGCATGCATTTTTAATAATCGTATCAACTTTCCGTTCCGCAGGCAAGGTGGTTCCTGTGGTGCAGGCGTACGCATACACTAAATACATGGGCGAACTACACGTGGCGTTCGATCGGGAAGGCGTCCTTACGCGATTCCACGGCCAACCTATCTTTCTCGACGAGAAAGTGACGCAAGACCCGGAAATGCTCAGCTTACTGGAAGAGTTTAGGCCCGCGATCAGCCGTTACGACAGGCAGGTGGTCGGCAAGAGCAGGAGCTACCTGAATGGCGACAGTTGCCGTTTGAAGGAGTGCAGTTTCGGCAACGCGCTCACCGATTCGTTCGTCGATTACGTGGCGGCAATGTACCGGAGCGGATCCGCGTTCTGGACGGGCAGCGCTCCGATCGCGCTAGTCAACGGCGGTTCGATACGGACGAGCGTAAACGTGACGGGCGGCGCGCGCGATGGCAACGTCACCGCCGGCGATATATTGGGCGCGGTCCCGTTCAATCAGCGGCTGGTCACGTTCGATCTGCGCGGTAGCGATCTAATCGCTACGCTCGAATTGGGCGCCAGATCGGACGGCGAGACGTCGCGCGGGGAATTTCTGCAGGTCGCCGGACTGAAGGTCGTCTACGATTTCGCGAAGCCGAGCGGGTCGCGCGTGACGAACGTTAAGGCGCGTTGCGGTCGCTGCTACGTACCGTCGTACGCGCCCGTTCTTCCTGATTCGGTCTATCGCGTCGTCAGCACGGAGTTCCTGCTGAACGGCGGCGACGGACATACCGTCCTTCGTGATAGAACGGTAAACCAAACGTTCGAGGAGGAGTACGACGCCGAAGCGCTACAAAGATACTTCCGTTTCTACAAGGTGCTTACGCCGCAGGAGGAGGAAAGGATCACCGTCCTTAACCATCCCTCGCTCGTTACGGACGAGTTGTCAGGCGCGACGGCGGCGGCACAGCGGCAAAGTATGACGCCGTACAGTCATACGATACCGTTGACGACGATATTCGCCTTACTCTACGCGCACGCTAACAGATAACAAAAAAAAAAGAAAATGTAACGCGCATACACCTACATATTCATGTATATATCTACAGTGGTGGTCTGAATTGATGTCTCCCCCTATTACGGAGAGAATATCAAAATTACATTCCCTGTAATGCCGTAGACACTTCGGTTTCTGTCGGTTATTGCGGATATAGTAGAGACACGCTAAGTTCCAATGCACGTCATCAATAAATCGTGACGTCAGGCCGTTGCCGGATACACACACGTAAACTCGCTATCAAATCTAACCTAACATACAAATGTAACCTAACTTCTATTACATATTATATTATTTATTATGGTATATCAAATAGAAAATTTTAATAATCGGCACTACAGAATTTAGTAAGAAGCATCTGACAATACGTAAAAGTGTTCAAACTACGAAAAGTAAATATATCTCGCCTGAAGGAAAAAAACCTTTTGTTAGTAGTATTTTAAATTATTTACGAATTAAATAAAAAAGAAACAAGTGATGAATCAAAATTATTTTATTAAAATATTTGCTTCGGAACTGTAAAAAATGAAATTACATAGTATACGAAAACACATACGTACGTTAAAATAAGATTAATGTATTATTTATTTACAAATTAATTAATCAGCTAATTTCCTTCAATATCACTTTCTGAGCTTGAATCACCATCATTTATAATCATATGTGGGCAACAACCGGCCCGCTGTAAAATTTGATCGGGTCCGCGGGACATTTCGAAAAACCCAATTAAAAAAAATTCACGATTTAATTATAATGTTGTACCTATTTTTTTCATTTTATTTTCTTGTTTTAATAAATTGCATTATAATAACATTGTCGTATTATTTCATGTCTGATATCTATCGCTAAAAATTATGAACACTACTTTTAAACGCGGCCCGCGAACGTATTTGCACACTGCAGTTTGGCCCACAACATGTCAAAGGTTGCCCATACTTGAGGGAGACATTAATTGAGACCACCACTGTACGTAACGCGTGCGTACGCTGTCGTATATTGTAATGGGATTTCTGCACGACCTCTGTTCTCCTCCTCAAGAACACGTTCAGCTTTTATTTTATCCATTACTTACCGTTACCATTTTACTTCCGTTCTCATTTGTAATTTCTTTTCTAACTAATTTTGTTAAAGGTGAATGTGTTTAATTTGGAGCAAGATCCATAGACTTCTTTATGTAATCGTCGTTTACAGTTTTCTTATCACTAGAGGCCGAATTATATGCAAAGTACATATATTTTATTTTATTTATTTATTATATTTTACGTGTATTTGTAGATGTATTACACTGATTAAAGTGAATTAGCGTTAATTAACTTTAATCAGTGTAAGACATCTACAAATACAAGTAAAATATAATAAATAAATAAAATAAAATATATGCACTTTGCATATAATTCGGCCACTACTTATTACACAATTATTAGTTCCTTATCAAATGACGTACACTACGTCTACTCATTATAAGATCGTCTATGAAATCGGAGGCAGTAACATGGTTCTCTACTGTACAAAAATCTCATTACAGTTGTTTTTTTTTTATGGATCTTAATCTTATTCGAAGAGCAAAAAGTTGTGATTACGGTGTACGGATTAATTATACAAATATTCCAATAAGCATCTAGCGCATCTTAAAAAGTGACGTCCATATAAAAAAAAAAACAGTAGTCTGTGTTAAAATACTAA